>JAZKJV010011253.1:0-361929 GCA_037367405.1 Ottelia alismoides
TGTGTATGATACTCTTGCTCCGGTCTATAGTGCTTTGGCTATCACAAAACACAACTGGCTTACTGTCATCCAATCCAATTTCACCAAGAAAGCATTGTAGCCACAACGCTTCTTTCCCAGCCTCTGTTGTTGCTATGTATTCTCCCTCGGTAGTTGATGAATACCCATTCATCACTCTTTATTCTTATATTTTAGCTACAAAAACCTTTGCAAATGCATGTATATTCATGTAAATACAAATAATTATCAAAAGCATGCATTGTATAAAGTTTAATAATTAGCATGTTTTTGTGCAAAAATAAAAGAATAAAGATTAAAAAGAAAAAGAGGGAAATATTTAGAATAAATATTGAGCAACCTAACCCAAGGGAGGGCTCAACATGGGCCTGACCGCATAAAAGCCAAAGTAGAGGGAGATAGGGGCTCATGTGTGTAAATATATATGTAAATAAAATAAAAGTATTTTCCTCACAAAAATAGGCTTGTAAATATTTGTATATATTTATAAGTATAAAAACAATATAAAAATTTAAAAATTAAAAAGAAAACAAAAACACCTCTTGTATAGTCATCATGTACATAGAACCACCTTTATATTTATTTAATCTTATAAATAAAATTAATTTCTAAAATTTTTGTAAATATTCTATATTATATAGTGTAAATAAATAAAATAAAAACAATTAAAACAAAAACAAAATAAAAATAACAAAATTAAAAACACAAAAATATATTGTAAATATACCATGTATATAAATGTATATATGTATTTATTTTACCTATGAATATAAATGATAAAAATAAAATGAAAATATCTTTTTATTCCTTATTTTATAATATAAATAAATAAAATATAAAATGGGAAGCAAATTGTATAAGAAAAAAAATGAGAAATTAAAAAATCAAAAATTAAAATCCTTTATATTGTATACATACCTATATATAGCTATACTATGTATATACCTTATTTTTATTTCGAAAAATTAATAAAAATCACTAAAAAATAGAAAAAAATAAAATAAAAATATTTCATGTTTTAACTTTTTACAAATTCGGCCATTTGCTACGTTAATTTTCAATTCCAAACTTTAGACACGTGGCCTTCACCCATTGGCCCTGGGGGATGTTGACCGCCCGGTCAACTCCCCCCCAGGACCACTTCCCACGGGTCTGCTGCGCCCGAACCATCTTCTCGGATTTTTCCCATACAGACCCGACTCCTTCTTGCCCAAACCCCGGATCCGGATTGCTCACGTCATACCCGAGAACCTCGCCGGAGCTACCGCATCGGGATCCGCGCCCCAGGCACGCCCTACCCGCGCCCTTCTTCCCGGACCCTCCAGCGTACTTAAGCCGAGCTCCGCCACCTCCATTCGCATCTTTGGCCACTTGAATCCACCTCCCGTAAGCTCCATTGCGTAGGCAAGAGTGACAGCTTGTCCCCCGTGGTGTCGAAGCAAGGAGAGGAAGCGAGACCATCGATCCGGCGATCTTCGCCGCCGTTGCTCCGCCACCAGCTGGAGCTCGAGCCTCGGAGGGAGACGCTCCTCGAGGCAAAGACCCAGAGCTTCCTAAGCTCGTCCCCAGTCTACTCATCCACCCAGGTAATCTCGTAGGACCTTCTTTTTCTTGGATTTTACATTTCGCCCAAATCGCCGCTCCGCCGCATTTCGCCGATTCCGACCGCTCCATAGATAGACTCGATCATCGGAATCCACAGTCATCTTCGCCTTACTCCTACGTACCTTCTCCATCCCTCCATCCAACCTAGCTCGCACAGGAGCTGGGATTCGAGCTCCACCGTCCCCCCTTCGCCGGAGCTCGTCCATATCGCCCCATCGTCCACCGTCACCCCGCCTAACCGGGTCGAGGCAGTTTGCCCTCGACCCGCGAGTCTTCTGGTCATCTTTGCAGGTACTACCCCAGCCATCTGAGAGCTCGGGTCATTCGGACCAGAAGGCTTCCTCTGCTGTCCTCGCCGGGGCTCACTAGAGCTCGGCTGGATCATCGGAGCCCACCACCAGCTGCGGGACACCATTGCGGAGCTTCTCCGACCTTCAGGTGCAGCAGAGGAGCCTCAGAGCGAGGACACTGGACCGGCGAACTTCGCCGGTCATCTGTTCTTCGAGCATCCTCCTCCTCCGTTCGATCAGCCCTCCTGCTCCAGACTTCATCGGGGCCGTCCATCTTAGGAGCAACAGTCACCGCCCGATCTCAGGAGGACCGATCCCAGCCATCCGATGCACAAGGGTTAGCCACCTGCGCCCTACACCGTTCAATCGCCCACGTGGAGGAACCCTCGCCATCGGATTCGCCCAAGGAGCCCAGCTGTGGAGCGGCCGCTGTTCCCCACCGTCGGATGTGCCACGTGCCCTCCATCCACCCGGTCCACGTAATAAAGGGTAATTTACCCTTAGGCCCTTCTTTTTATTTCATTTCGTATTTAGTCCTGTAATTAGTTAGTTTAGTTGTTTAGTTTTTGGGATGTTTGCATCGAGACCCTTGTGCTTGCATGTATTTACTGATATGCCCCTGTATGTGGTCTGACACGTGCATTGACACGTGCGTTTCTGGGCTTTTTACATTATCTACCCTGTAGTTCTGGTTGTTCTTCAATGAATGAAAGTTTTTAGTTATTTGCATTTATACCCCTGTGCGTTATATATTTGAGCATGTGCGTTATATATTGGGTTATTTGCAGATAAGCCCTTGGGCTTTTGGTACCTGTTACCAAAAGGCCATCGGAACTTATTTTTCTTACATTTGGGTCCCTGAGTGCCCCAGGGCACGCGCGACGCGCGTGACTTCCTGGGTTAATTGCACCAGACCCCCCAGAACTTTGGGTATTTGCACATAGGTCCTTGTGCACAGTGCCCCCTCTTTATTTTTGAATAAAGTAGCAAATTATCTCCAAATCCAACGAAAATTGGACACATGGCTCCTGCCATAGTATAAAATTTTCGAGGATTTTTGGAGACATTTCTGAGTTGATTTAATATTTTTAGAAATTCAAAAACCTCCATTTTTGCTACTGTCCAACTTTAAAAACCCCAAAAAAATATTAAATAGTGTCAAACAATTACAAAAAAATTGTGTACTGTCTATTTTGTTGTGCTTGATTTTCTAGCCAATTTTGGCTATTTTTCATTACTGAAAACCACTAAAAATTGAAAAACACTTAAAAACTCATAAAAATATTAATAATTACACCAAAAATATAAAAATAATAATATGGGTGCCTAAATTTTCCTTGTATAATTCTCTTTACAGAAAAATTACCTCCCGGCTAATTTGGGGCCTTTAGATATTTTATCTAGGCCCTTTTAGCTCGGCTGGACAGTACCTCTCATTTCAGTGCTTGTTTGATTTTTAGCAAACTAAATAAACATCAGAAAAATCCCAAAAATTCAACAAAAACACTAAAACTTATAAAACGCATAAAATTATTTTTGTTAGAATTTTTGGTTGATTTTTAGTGCTTTTAATAAATTGTTGAAGTGTGTAGTTTCCTTGCTCTTCTTATTTTCTTAACACATTAAAAATCCAAAAAAAATATTAAATAATTTAAAACCACCAAAAATATTTGCTTCTTTTATTTTATTTCCCTTATTGACTACTTCGTAGGCAGAGAGGCCAACCCGTGCTCCTTGAGTTCGACCCTGGTCGCTATACCAGGTTAAATAAATAGCCAGGACCGCTATCGTGTGTTTGATCTGATTTTGTCTTTGATTTGTGGTCTTCTTCATATTTTTCTTGTTGAGCTGAGTTTTGAGTGACTGAGGTCGCAACGACTTCGCTAGATTTTATTCACCTTAGTTCATTCGTAAATTTCGGCCCATCAGAATGGCGCCGTTGCCGGGGAGCACGGCTTAGTAGTCGATTCATTTCTTTCTACGGTTTTCTTTTCGCGGCTTTTTGTATAGATTTCTGTAGATATATTTTTCTGACATTTTCTTACAATAATTTGGTTTGACACTCTTATTTTTGTTTTCTTGCGAGGGCCCGAGGATCGAGGCGGCTTCTTCGGAAGCCGACGCAACCGCGAGAACCGGAGGCGGCTCTCTTCTTCACAGAGCCGCAGGAGAGTGCGAGGAGCAAGCAGGAGTGCGGGAGCCGCGGAATAGCCGCGGATTAGCATAGTCTTGATTAGGATTTATTTCCCGTATATTTGAACGGTTGTAATAATACAGGTACATTCGGACAGACACCGGGACTCTCGGGTCTGTTTCGCCGAGCACCGGTGTGCTCGGGGGACCCTTTAGATTTTCGCGGTTTTTACGCGGTTTTTCTCTTACTGCCTTTTTCGATTTCACGTGGATTTTCGAGCCCCTAGCCGTAGGATTTTCTGCTTGATTGTGACGTAATTCATAGGATCCAAACACCCTAATATAATTGCCTGTTCCTATAGTACGCTAATTGGACCTATATAAAAATAATAATAAAATAGACATTCCATCACCTCCGAGCCTACGCGTCGCGAGCCCGCCCCGTCAAGCGCTACTCCTGAACTTGACCTGTCGAGAAGAGGAGGGGTGGGTCTAGACCGGACTCTTTGGATTGGAGGCTGGTGGTCGGCTAGCCGTTCTTTCGAGTAGCACTGCTGTTTAGGGACTCGGCTTTCCGCCTGCACCATTTAGGTAGTTTATTTCCTGTCTTTCAATTCTGCGCGGATCACTTTGCATGTAGACTGCTGGAGTCAGGTACACATTTCTATCTCTGCATGCATCATTGATTTCTCGCGCATCGGCTTTTTTGTCTTCTCCCCCCTGTTTTGGATTAAATAACCAAGAGAATCGAAAAACTCGTTAGGCCTTTGTTTTTATTGAAAAATATTAAAAAGAAAAACCATAAAATTGGGACTGGCTAAGACTATTGACCCTAAAAGACACTCACCTTAAAAATTTATCTTGGGGAGAGCAACCCCCTCATTGTTTGGTTTGCTTGTGCGAGAGAGTGACCCGCACCCTAGGTAGAGCCCTCCGGTGCTATTTCTAGCTGACTACCGACTCTTCCGTGCGGGCCAGTCGGTTGGAGTAGCATCGGGTAGCCCAACAGGTCACGTAAGCGCTCTGATAGATTGTTTGTTCACCTAATAAAAACTGACAACATAATCTGACCGAGCCTTCACGGTCTTCAGCTCGTGTTGCGTTGGTGAATAGAGGGGTTTGCATTTTGATCATAGTTTCTCCAGATCCCATCGGTACTACTCGACCAGATCATGATGATGGGTAGACGCTCTCTTAGGCAGCCTCTGGCTGCACCGCTTTCGGGCACGTCTACCCAGTCATTTAGGTTGGCCCACGAGAGCCGTGACCAGTTCTCCGAGACCGAGTATGATTCCGCCCTGTTCCCCCTCGACCCCCTTTCTTTCGGTTCTGAGAGATATGAGCCAGAGGAGAGACTCACAGATTTGACAGCACCTGAGTTTGGCTCGTTTGATTTTGCAGACGCCATGGCCGACAGTTCTGAGGATCGCTCCCGTCAGCCTGAGCACTTCGTATTGGATCAGGGAGCGATCAACTCCACTCTGATCGCCTCTTTAGAGACCGTCCAACAGCAGTTGAGAGATCAGGGAGCTTTCATGATTGAGATGAGGAGAGAGTTGGAGCGACTCAGAGCAGAGAGAGATCAGAGCGAGCCTGAGGACGGACCTGATGTAGAGGCACGAGCCGCAGCAGCCGCAGCAGCCAGCAGCCGCCGCCGCAGCGGCAGCCGCTGCGGCAGGAGGACCACCGAGACCGATGCGGGAGTTGCACAACCCCGGATCTACACTGATGCATTATTGGGTAGTGGTGCCTGCTATCGTGGGGGACTTCAAGTTCCCCTCGAACACCCTACAGATGCTCCCCCGTTTTCACGGACTTGCCACCGAGGAGCCCCATCTCCACCTCAAGGAGTTCTTGATGATCTGCAGTACTGTCCATGACCGCCATGTGGACCAGGATACGATTCGGATGATCGCCTTCCCCTTCTCCCTAGCAGACAGAGCAACCACCTGGCTGAAGCATTTAGGGAAGTTTGTTTACACCTGGGAGCAGCTCCGCACCGAGTACTTGAACAAGTACTATCCACTCGGGCGGACCAATGCAGCGAGGGCCCTGATCAGCAACTTCTCCATGCTCCCCAACGAGCAATTCCATGAGGCACGAGAGAGGTTCCGAGAGCTCACAGACCGATGCCCGCACCATGATATCTCGAAGCCGAACCTTGTGCAGAGCTTCTTCAGCGGGCTGACACCAGAGCTCCAGGGCTTGGTGAACGCTTCTTGTGGCGGGTCCTATTTCGCCAAGGATCATGACCAGGTCTGGGCCATCTTCGAGGAGATGGCCGAAAACTACATGGTGATGTCTCAGACTAGGTTGTATACACAGGGCAGACCCCAGCAGCAGCCAGGACCCGTGCAGTACCAGAGGATAGCATGGGTCGATGCCGGTCCATCCAGTTCATCCGCAGTTGCAGCAGCACAGGCAGAGTTGTCTGCTGCGGATATGGGATCATCAGCGAGAAGTTGGACCGCATAGAGCTGATCGAGAAGAAGCAGTGCCAGGGCATCACTCAGATGGAACAGATGGCACAGACTCTGAGCGACATGAAGACCCAGCTCATGTGTCTCCAGGAGGCACAGACGGCTTCCCAGCCCCGTCTTCAGTCGCGAGGCGATACCGGCGGCGGCATCAGCTCGTCCCAGCGCTCCAGCTCCTTTTAGCAGCCTAGACAGGTTCACCTTGTACAGGCGGAACCGTACCAGCAGCAGCAACCCTCTTACCAGTCCCCACCATCTTCAGACTTGCAGATGGTGGTATACCAGCCGGATCAGCCTCTGGCAGTACTCCCGCCAGCCCAGTATGGCGTCGAGCCGTTGATGGATGTCAACAGGATTTGGTATGACCGTCCCCAGCCTGGGATCCGACGAGACCATCCCGGATTCAGGTGGGGGAGTGGAGGTACCCAGCCCCAACAGTAGTCATCCGGTCAGGAGGGCAATATAGCCAGCAGAGGGATCACCAGCAGCAGCAGCCCCCAGCTCACCAGCCATACCAGCAGTCGTCCTTCGTTCCTCGTCCCTATCAGCAACAGGGACAGTCTTGGAGACGTGAGCAGCAGGCTCACCAGTCACAGCAACAGCATCCTTCCTCCTACCCCTCTCCCGCACCAGCAGCACCAGTTCCAGCAGCCTCAGCACCAGAGAGGCTACCCGTCGAGCTCCCATGAGAGCCCCGCCTTAGATGACATAGCCCGCATCCTCACGGATCAGCAGGCTACTTTCAGACGGGAGATGGACGAGTTCCGCTAGGAGATGCGGGACCTGATGAGAGGGAAGGCCGCCATCCCTGCACAGATAGAGCCGAATCCGAACAACCTGAAGAGGAAATCTGAGCAGGTAGTTGACACTGAGCATACCACTCCTAGTGATCCATTTGATGATATGTCTTCAGATCTGTTTGATGCTGATTTTGTTACACTTAGGAGCGATAGAGCACCAGCAGGCGGCGCCTCATCTGAGCGACTACTCGAGGATCCACCTAGGGCGCCAAATGAGGAGGAGGAGAGCGGTGCTGAGGCCGCATCCGAGGATGACGGTGGTACTGATGCCACCAAGGATGCTGATTCCACCGGCGGTACTGAGGCCGCCGCCTTACCAGTTCGAGGAGGTGGTACTGATGCCGCCAGAGTAGCCGAGCCAGCACGCGGTAATGAGGCCGCGAGACGTCTAGCAGAGCCAGCCCGTGGTGGTACTGAGGCCACCGGTGTTCGTTTTGATAGAGATGTTGTTTTTCCTTCTGTTGATGTACCTCAGAACATTGTTGTGAATAAAGGAAAATGTTTAGTTCCTTCTGGTCCCACTGTGGTGATTGATGTATGTGCGGATCCGACCGTCGAGCCGTCTAGACCTCTTCCTAGTCCTTCATCTGCGAAGGACCCTGTGATCCCCTTTCCTAGAGCCCTTCAGATGGGGAAGGGGAAGAAAAGAGAAAAAGACCCAAAAAAGAGAGAGCAGGAGGAGTTCAGCCAGAGTATGATCGACAGATTTCACATACATCTGACCCTTCAGGAGGCTTTGCAGCACATCCCCCTTCTTCAGCGATCTTTGAGAGACAGGACCACAGTCAGGAGGAGGAGGAGGAACCACACTTCAGAGATTCATGTGCTGACGAGAGCCACGTGTTTCGCGATCCAGAACCGTCTGCCGGCCAAGAGGCCAGATTCAGGAGCCCCGTATGTCAGATGTCAGATTAGTGAGCAGAGGTTCGACCGGACTCTATTGGATAGCGGATCGTCTATCAACCTCCTTCCGGCAGCCTTCTCGACCGCTTCGAGTTGGGCACTCTTCGACAGAGCAGGACAGTCCTTCAGTTTGCTGATCGATCTGTCAAGAGGCTGAAGGGGTTGTTGCGAGACGTTATCGTCACTATTCAGGGTCTGCAATTCCCCGTGAACTTCGTAGTGTTGGACATGGAGATCCCTGATTCAGTGACCGATACCCCCATCATTCTAGGTCGTCCGTTCTTGGCCACAGCCAAGGCGGTGACTGATCATGATAGCAGGAAGGTATACTTTCGTGTCGAGGGCGAGAGTGTACAAATAGAGACGGTCGAGGACTGCAGAGCCAGAGAGAGAGAGCAAGCTCAGAGACCAGCACAGACACAGAGCAGCTGACAGATGCTGGGTTAGACATCCACCAGGACTGTGATTTTATGATCACAGATGATGAGGCAGCATGGGCAGACCCTTCCGCACAGGGCCATCCTCTCATTTCCAGACACCACTGATGCAGAGATGACAGCAGAGAAGAGCTTGGAGAGCACAGCCCTGGTCCAGGATACGACAGAGGCAGCAGAGCCGGTTCTCGACCGCGACACGGTTTCTAGTGATGGTGGTATTGAGGCCACCTTGTGTGACGGTGGTACTGCTGCCACCTTGCTTGATGTAGATCCCTCAGATTCAGAGTCTGATTGGATAGATTGTGATGACCAGATGCCAGACCTGAGTCCACCTGAGCCTACAGATGAGGAGGAGGTAGAGGCAGAGCAGATCAGAGACAGCACAGTTGAGCAGCCTCCTCCAGATCCAGTTTGCGAGAGCTCGTATTCTTTCTCCCAGGCATATTTGGCAGATTTAGCAGCATTCACGCACCTTCTTCCGAGGCCAGATTTGCCAGCACCCAGCTGTCTAGAGCTGAAGCCGCTCCCTACTTCGCTGAAGTATCGGTTCCTTGCGGGCGAACCTGAGATGTACCCAGTCATCATCTCCGCCGATCTGACTGGAGAGCAAGAATCCCGTTTGATGGGGGTTCTTGAAAAGAACCGTAAGGCAATTGGATGGAGTGTAGCAGATCTCCATGGGATTAGTCCATCAGTGTGCTCCCACCATATTTATCTCGAGGAGGGGGCGAAGTCGTCGCGTGAGTTCCAGCAGCGACTGAACCCCAACCTGAGAGAGGTCGTGACGAAGGAAATATCAAAATGGTGGAGTGCGGATTTTATTTATCCCATTTCCGATTCCAAGTGGGTCAGCCCTTTGCATGTGGTGCCCAAGAAGACGGGCATCACGACTGTGATCAGTTAGTCGAGAGAGGGAGATTGCTACACGAGTACCCACCTCTTGGAGGGTCTGTGTTGACTACAGGAGACTCAACCAGGCCACCAAGAAGGACCATTTCCCTCTGCCTTTTATTGACCAGATTATTGAGAGACTGGCAGGGAAGAGCCATTATTACTTCCTGGATGGGTATTCGGGCTACAACCAGGTGGCCATCGCTCCTGAGGATCAGGAGAAGACCACCTTTACCTGTCCCTTTGGTACATATGCCTTTCGACGCATGCCATTTGGGCTATGCCATGCCCCTGTGACTTTTCAGAGGTGCATGCTGTCGATCTTTTCGGACATGGTAGGGGAGTGTTTGGAGGTCTTCATGGACGATTTCTCGGTCTATGGCGACAGATTCGACTCCTGTCTTGACTGCCTAGACCGAGTACTCCAGCGATGTATTGAGTACCATTTGGTTCTATCTTGGGAGAAGAGTCACTTCATGGTGACTCAAGGGACGATACTTGGCCACATCATCTCCAACAGGGGCATGGAGGTTGATCCGGCCAAGGTTGATGTCATTAGAAAACTCGCACCACCGTCCAATTTGAGGCAGCTACGGTCATTCCTGGGGTACGTTGGATTTTATAGGAGATTTATTCAGGATTTCAGCAGGATTGCCCGGCCGTTGACTGACCTCTTGACGAAAGACACCGAGTTCCTTGTCGATGACAAGTGTCTTTCATCCTTTGCGACTCTCCAGCAGTGTATGATTGAGGCTCCTGTCCTCCAGCCGCCTGATTGGTCTCTCCCATTCGAGATCATGACGGATGCCTCTGATTTTGCCGTAGGGGCAGTGCTGGGACGGAGGAGGGATGGAGTCCCGTTTGCTATCCACTACGCTAGCCACACATTGGATTCCGCCCAGCGGAATTACACAGTCACAGAGAAGGAGATGCTAGCCATAGTGTTCGCCCTAGATAAGTTTCGATCTTATATCATTGGATCTAGAGTGACTTTGTACACAGATCACACTGCCATCTGGTACCTCATGGCAAAGAAGGATGCCAAGGCCAGACTGACTAGATGGATCCTTCTACTCCAGGAGTTCGACATTGAGATTAAGGATAAGCCTGGAGTCAAGAATGTGGTGGCGGATCATCTCTCCCGTTTAGAGCAGCCTGAGGAGTCTGAGCAGATTGATCCCATTCGAGATACCTTCCCAGATGAGGCAATCCTTGCTATCGCCTCACTCCCGTGGTATGCCGATATTGTGAACTTTCTCGTTGCTGGGAAAGTCCCACAAGATTGGCCTAGGCAGAGGCTTGAGACCTTCCTTGCGAAGGCCAAGTCCTACCACTGGGAGGATCCCATCCTTTACCACGAAGGAGGGGATAGCGTCTGGCGTCGGTGCATTCCTCAGGAGGAACACCATAGCGTCCTCACTTACTGCCACAAGCTTGAGGCAGGAGGACATCATTCTGGGAGGAGAACGACACAGAAAGTGCTCCAATCCAGCTTGTGGTGGCCTACCCTCTTCAAGGACTCTGATGAGTTCGTGAAGAGGTGTACTGACTGTCAGAGGATGGGCACTTGTGGACAACGTGATATGATGCCGATGCAGCCCATTCATTTCTGTGAGGTTTTTAACGCATGGGGCATCGATTTCATGGGTCCATTCCCTAAGAGTCAGGGATTTGAGTACATTCTGTTGGCCGTTGATTATGTTAGTCGTTGGGTTGAGGCCATCCCTGCCCGAGCCGCTGATGCGAGGACAGTTTGCAGATTTTTGAGGAAGCACATCATCACGCGGTTCGAGGTTCCACGAGTTCTGATTTCTGATGGGGGGTCTCATTTCATCAACGACCAGGTGAAGGCCCTTGCTAGCGAGTTCAGTATAGACCATCGTGTTGCTACACCTTACCATCCACAGACGAATGGTCTAGCCGAGGTCTCGAACAGGGAGATCAAGACTATTTTGCAGAAAGTCGCCCGCCCTGACCGAAAGGATTGGTCACAGCTTTTGGACTCGGTCTTATGAGCATATAGGACTTCTTTCAAGACACCATTGGGCACATCTCCCTTTCGCCTCGTATATGGCAAGCCGTGCCATTTACCTGTTGAGCTGAGGCACAAGTCACTTTGGGCAGTTATAGATATTCTTATGGATCCAGATGGTGTAGGAGACCAGAGGAGGGCAGAGTTAGCTGCCTTGGAGGAGCTTAGAGATACAGCTTTCTCAAACAGCCTACTGTATAAGGAGAGAGTGAAGGAGTGGCATGATTCTCATATCAGCCACAAGCATTTTGAGATTGGACAGAGAGTATGGTTGTTTGATGCGAGGCTTCGTTTGTTTCCAGGGAAGCTGCAGAGCAAATGGAAGGGACCCTACTTGGTCAGAAAGGTACACGACAACGGTAGCATTGATATATCCGAGTTGTCTTCTGAGAGTACCTTTCGAGTGAACGGCCAGCGGCTCAAGCCATTTCTAGATCATGAGCCGCGGGTCGTTGATGTTGCCCCTATTCATTTTGCGTGAGATGTGGTCTCTTGACTCACATCTTTTGCATCTCACGCCTGATTATCACTGTTATTCCGACTTGTATAGATCCAGTTGTCCATATCATTCTATTCTTTAGTCCCACATCCCTTTTCTCATCTTATGATTATGCTATACTTAGGGTGTACTTTACCCTAAGTATAGGGGGGATGCAGGACCTGCGGGTACTCTTTTCATTCTTTCTGCTCCTGTTTTGCTGCCTATACTTAGGGATATTTGACCCTAAGTATAGGGGGGGCAGACTCTGTATCTTCTTCACTCGGATTTCCCTTCATGTACAGCTTGCTATACTTAGGATTAGTTAATCCTAAGTATAGGGGGAAACCACCGAGTTCCTCTCATTCTATTCATTTATTCATTTCTGTACTTAGCCATTCCTTTTCACTTCCCTTTTACTAAGCACGAGTTATGTCTTCTTCATCGCTCTTGATCACTCTGAGGACATCGTTCGAGCTAAGTATAGGGGGGGGGTGTGTATATATTTCATATATACTTAAGCCATAACTCGTACTTTGTGTGAGTGTGTTAATAAATAAATTGGCTAAAACCCTTAAAAATTACAAAAATTAAAAATTTTTCCTGTACATAATCATTCTTTTATTGCACATACATAGCTAGTGTACAAAATTATTCTTATAAAAATGTTTTCAAAAATCTTTTGTGTAAAGTTTGTGTAAATATTTTCTTATCAAAACTATGTATATAGTACAAAATTTTTCCAAAATGTTTTGAAAATCAAAAGTTTGCAAAAATCTTGTGTAAATGTTTGTAAATACTTTTGCAAAACTTGCACTTCATGCATCCATCCATTCATGATTTCCAAAACATTTTTCAAAAATTTTGCACGATTGTAAATATTTGTAAATAGCATCTTTGTATATATATGTATATAGTTTTTCCTGGATGAGAGTTGACATTTAAACTAAGCCTGGAATTAAATTGAGTAATGGAGCTTGAATAAGATCTTAATCCACCTAACTCTAAGAGGAACCTTATAGGGCTTAGGGTTAAGGCTTTTCAGGTCCATAAGGACTTAATTCTTTGAGTCCACTAGGCTATGAGCATATGTCATCTTGATGAGCCTAAGTAGAGCACTTAACAACACACGCATGACTCTTAGAGACAATGGCTTGACTTGCACCAGCACTTTACACATGGCTCTCCACGGATGAGGTGGTGAGGAGGCAGTTTCCTTTGGCTTGGGGTAGCATATGAGGGTAGTACTTCTAGGCGGAACCTCTCTTCTTCTTCTAGTGAAGGAAGTGCATCTCAACTTGGTCTAGTGGTGATGAAGGCTAAAGACAGAAGCCGTGGGTTGCAATAAAGCTTCAAAAGAGGGATAGTCTACTGGCAAGAGGAAAATTTCTTGTATATAAGCTGCACCATGTAGATATGTTGTATAAGAAGCACTTGAAAAAAATTTTGCAAAATGCAAAAAGAACTCCAAAAAAGTGGTGGGTCGGATTGAAAATTTAATAATCCCACCGGAGTATATATAGTCAAATAAAGCAAAAGCTTATGGTATCCATGTTACATCTCATGAAGCTTGCAGCGGGAGACTTAGCTACACTAGCTGAGCTTCCAAAAGTCTATACTTCTTCCCCCTCTTCTTGAGCCGGTTGCACTTGAACTTAGAAGGGAATACCCCGATTCTCGAGGAAAGAGTTGCTAGACCGAGGGATTAGAGTTACCAGGTTGAGGGAGGTTGTTTCTTTGTTACTTCTGAGGTGGGGAGCTACATATCACTTACACTGCATGGAAAGATTCATAGTCATTAGAGTTTGTGTATGTAGACTTGTTCTGATCTGGTTTATTGAGGAGTCTTGTCCATAGATTGGTTAAACTTAGAGGCTGTTGAGCTTTAAGCTTAAGTCTAAATAAGGTTCCGACACATTAATAATCCAAAGATCTGATCGAGCTCCATAATTCAATTTAATGAAGGAAAGTTTAATATTCAACATTGATCCATGTACATTCCCCTCTTTTTCTTTTTCTTTCTTTCTTTTTTCACTTCTTTTTCAAATAAGTGTTTGCTAAGGGACTAGCAAAAGTTAAGTATAGGGGGGGGGGTGATGAATACCCATTCATCACTCTTTATTCTTATATTTTAGCTACAAAAACCTTTGCAAATGCATGTATATTCATGTAAATACAAATAATTATCAAAAGCATGCATTGTATAAAGTTTAATAATTAGCATGTTTTTGTGCAAAAATAAATGAATAAAGATTAAAAAGAAAAAGAGGGAAATATTTAGAATAAATATTGAGCAACCTAACCCAAGGGAGGGCTCAACATGGGCCTGACCGCATAAAAGCCAAAGTAGAGGGAGATATGGGCTCATGTGTGTAAATATATATGTAAATAAAATAAAAGTATTTTCCTCACAAAAATAGGCTTGTAAATATTTGTATATATTTATAAGTATAAAAACAATATAAAAATTTAAAAATTAAAAAGAAAACAAAAACACCTCTTGTATAGTCATCATGTACATAGAACCACCTTTATATTTATTTAACCTTATAAATAAAATTAATTTCTAAAATTTTTGTAAATATTCTATATTATATAGTGTAAATAAATAAAATAAAAACAATTAAAACAAAAACAAAATAAAAATAACAAAATTAAAAACACAAAAATATATTGTAAATATACCATGTATATAAATGTATATATGTATTTATTTTACCTATGAATATAAATGATAAAAATAAAATGAAAATATCTTTTTATTCCTCATTTTATAATAAAAATAAATAAAATATAAAATGGGAAGCAAATTGTATAACAAAAAAAAGAGAAATTAAAAATCAAAAATTAAAATCCTTTATATTGTATACATACCTATATATAGCTATACCTTTTTTTTTCCGAAAAATTAATTAAAAATCACTAAAAAATAGAAAAAATTAAATAAAAATATGTCATGTTTTAACTTTTTACAAATTCGGCCATTTGCTACCTTAATTTTCAATTCCAAACTTTAGACACGTGGCCTTCACCCATTGGCCCTGGGGGATGTTGACCGCCCGGTCAACTCCCCCCCAGGACCACTTCCCACGGGTCTGCTGCGCCTGACCCATCTTCTCGGATTTTTCCCACACAGACCTGACTCCTTCTTGCCCAAACCCCGGGTCCGGATTGCTCACGTCATACCCGAGAACCTCACCGTAGCTACCGCATCGGGATCCGCGCCCAGCACGCCCTACCCGCGCCCTTCTTCCCGGACCCTCCAACGTACTTAAGCCGAGCTCCGCCACCTCCATTCGCATCTTTGGCCACTTGAATCCACCTCCCGTGAGCTCCATTGCGTAGGCAAGAGTGACAGCTTGTCCCCCGTGGTGTCGAAGCAAGGAGAGGAAGCGAGACCATCGATCCGGCGAGCTTCGCCGCTGTTGCTCTGCCACCAGCTGGAGCTCGTGCCTCGGAGGGAGACGCTCCTCGAGGCGAAGACCCAGAGCTTCCTAAGCTCGTCCCCAGTCTACTCATTCACCCAGGTAATCTCGTAGGACCTTCTTTTTCTTGGATTTTACATTTCGCCCAAATCGCCGCTCCGCCGCATTTCGCCGATTCCGACCGCTCCATAGATAGACTCGATCATCGGAATCCACAGTCATCTTCGCCTTACTCCTACGCGCCTTCTCCATCCCTCCATCCAACCTAGCTCGCACAGGAGCTGGGATTCGAGCTCCACCGTCCCCCCTTCGCCGGAGCTCGTCCATATCGCCCCATCGTCCACCGTCACCCCGCCTAACGTGCCCTCCATCCAGCCGGTCCACGTAATAAAGGGTAATTTACCCTTAGGCCCTTCTTTTTATTTCATTTCGTATTTAGTCCTGTAATTAGTTAGTTTAGTTGTTTAGTTTTTGGGATGTTTGCATCGAGACCCTTGTGCTTGCATGTATTTACTGATATGCCCCTGTATGTGGTCTGACACGTGCATCGACACGTGCGTTTCTGGGCTTTTTACATTATCTACCCTGTAGTTCTGGTTGTTCTTCAATGAATGAAAGTTTTTAGTTATTTGCATTTATACCCCTGTGTGTTATATATTTGAGCATGTGCGTTATATATTGGGTTATTTGCAGATAAGCCCTTGGGCTTTTGGTACCTGTTACTAAAAGGCCCTCAGAACTTATTTTTCTTACATTTGGGTCCCTGAGTGCCCCAGGCAGGCGCGACGCGCGTGACTTCCTGGGTTAATTGCACCAGACCCCCCAGAATTTGGGTATTTGCACATAGGTCCTTGTGCACTGTGCCCCCTCTTTATTTTTGAATAAAATAGCAAATTACCTCCAAATCCAACGAAAATTGGACCATGGCTCCTGCCATAGTGTAAAATTTTCGAGGATTTTTGGAGACACTTCTGAGTTGATTTGATATTTTTAGAAATTCAAAAACCACCATTTTTGCTACTGTCCAAATTTAAAAACCCCCAAAAAATATTAAATAATGTCAAACAATTACAAAAATTGTGTACTGTCTATTTTGTTGTGCTTGATTTTCTAGCCAATTTTGGCTATTTTTCATTACTGAAAACCACTAAAAATTGAAAAACACTTAAAAACTCATAAAAATCCTAATAATTACACCAAAAATCCAAAAATAATAATATAGGTGCCTAAATTTTCCTTGTTTAATTCTCTTTACAGGAAAATTACCTCCCAGCTAATTTGGGGCCTTTAGATATTTTATCTAGGCCCTTTTAGCTCGGCTGGACAGTACCTCTCATTTCAGTGTTTGTTTGATTTTTAGCAAACTAAATAAACATCAGAAAAATCCCAAAAATTCACAAAAACACTAAAAATTATAAAACACATAAAAATATTTTTGTTAAAATTTTTGGTTGATTTTTAGTGCTTTTAATAAATTGTTGAAGTGTGTAGTTTCCTTGCTCTTCTTATTTTCTTAACACATTAAAAATCAAAAAAAAAATATTAAATAATTTAAAACCACCAAATGCTTCTTTTATTTTATTTCCCTTATTGACTACTTCGTAGGCCGAGATGCCAACCCGTGCTCCTTGAGTTCGACCCTGGTCGCTATACCAGGTTAAATAAATAGCCAGGACCGTTATCGTGTGTTTGATCTGATTTTGTCTTTGATTGGTGGTCTTCTTCATATTTTTCTTGTTGAGCTGAGTTTCGAGTGACTGAGGTCGCAACGACCTTCGCTAGATTTTATTCACCTTAGTTCATTCGTAAATTTCGGCCCATCAGAATGGCGCCGTTGCCGGGGAGCACGGCTTAGTAGTCGATTCTTTTCTTTCCGCGGTTTTCTTTTCACGGCTTTTTGTATAGATTTCTGTAGATATATTTTTCTGACATTTTCTTACAATAATCTGGTTTGACACTCTTGTTTTTGTTTTCTTGTGAGGGCCCGAGGATCGAGGCGGCTTCTTCGGAAGCCGACGCAACCGCGAGAACCGGAGGCGGCTCTCTTCTTCACAGAGCCGTAGGAGAGCGCGAGGAGCAAGCAGGAGTGCGGGAGCCGCGGAATAGCCGCGGATTAGCATAGTCTAGATTAGGATTTATTTCCCGTATATTTGAACGGTTGTAATAATACAGGCACATTCGGACAGACACTGGACTCTCGGGTCTATTTCGTCGATCACCGGTGTGCTCGGGGGACCCTTTAGATTTTTCGCGGTTTTTACGCGGTTTTTCTCTTACTGCCTTTTCCGATTTCACGTGGATTTTCGAGCCCCTAGCCGTAGGATTTTCTGCTTGATTGTGACGTAATTCATAGGATCCAAACACCATAATATAATTGCCTGTTCCTATAGTGCGGTAATTGGACCTATATAAAAAAATAATAAAATAGCCGTTCCATCACCTCCGAGCCTACGCGTCGCGAGCCAGCCCCGTCAAGCGCTACTCCTGAACTCGACCTGTCGAGAAGAGGAGGGGTGGGTCTAGACCGGACTCTTTGGATTGGAGGTTGGTGGTCGGCTAGCCGTTCTTTCGAGTAGCACTGTTGTTTAGGGACTCGGCTTTCCGCCTGCACCATTTAGGTAGTTTATTTCCTGTCTTTCAATTCTGCGCGGATCACTTTGCATGTAGACTGCTGGAGTCAGGTACGCATTTCTATCTCTGCATGCATAATTGATTTCTCGCGCATCGGCTTTTTCGTCTTCTCCCCCTGTTTTGGATTAAATAACCAGGAGAATAGAAAAATTCGTTAGGCCTGTGTTTTTATTGAAAAATATTAAAAAGAAAAACCATAAAATTGGGACTGGCTAAGACTATTGACCCTAAAAGACACTCACCTTGAAAATTTATCTTGGGGAGAGCAACCCCCTCATTGTTTGGTTTGCTTGCGCGAGAGAGTGATCCACACCCTAGGTAGATCCCTCCGGTGCTATTTCTAGCTGACTACCGACTCTTCCGTGCAGGCCAGTCGGTTGGAGTAGCATCGGGTATCCCAACAGGTCACGTTAGCGCTCTGATAGATTGTTTGTTCACCTAATAAAAACTGACAAGATAATCTGACCGAGCCTTCACGGTCTTCAGCTCGTGTTGCGTTGGTGAACAGAGGGGTTTGCATTTTGATCATAGTTTCTCCAGATCCCATTCGCACTACTCGACCAGATCACGATGATGGGTAGACGCTCTCTTAGGCAGCCTCTGGCTGCACCGCTTTCGGGCACGTCTACCCAGTCATCTAGGTTGGCCCACGAGAGCCGTGACCAGTTCTTTGAGCCTGAGTATGATTCCACCCTGTTCCCCCTCGACCCCCTTTCTTTCAGTTCTGAGAGATATGAGCCAGAGGAGAGACTCACAGATTTGACAGCACCTGAGTTTGGCTCGTTTGATTTTGCAGACGCCATGGCCGGCAGTTCTGAGGATCGCTCCCGTCAGCCTGAGCACTTCGTATTGGATCAGGGAGCGATCAACTCCACTCTGATCGCCTCTTTAGAGACCGTCCAGCAGCAGTTGAGAGATCAGGGAGCTTTCATGATTGAGATGAGGAGAGAGTTGGAGCGACTCAGAGCAGAGAGAGATCAGAGCGAGCCTGAGGACGGGCCTGATGCAGAGGCACGAGCCGCAGCAGCCGCAGCAGCAGCAGCCGCCGCCGCAGCGGCAGCCGCTGCGACAGGAGGACCACCGAGACCGATGCGGGAGTTGCACAACCCCGGATCTACACTGGTGCATCATTGGGTAGTGGTGCCTGTTATCGTGGGGGACTTCAAATTCCCCTCGAACACCCTACAGATGCTCCCCCGTTTTCATGGACTTGCCACCGAGGAGCCCCATCTCCACCTCCAGGAGTTCTTGATGATCTGCAGTACTGTCCATGACCGCCATGTGGACCAGGATACGATTCGGATGATCGCCTTCCCCTTCTCCCTAGCAGACAGAGCAGCCACCTGGCTGAAGCATTTGGGGAAGTTTGTTTACACCTGGGAGCAGCTCCGCACCGAGTACTTGAACAAGTACTATCCACTCGGGCGGACCAATGCAGCGAGGGCCCTGATCAGCAACTTCTCCATGCTCCCCAACGAGCAATTCCATGAGGCATGGGAGAGGTTCCGAGAGCTCACAGACCGATGCCCGCACCATGATATCTCGAAGCCGAACCTTGTGCAGAGCTTCTTCAGCGGGCTGACACCAGAGCTCCAGGGCTTGGTGAACGCTTCTTGTGGCGGGTCCTATTTCGCCAAGGATCACGACCAGGTCTGGGCCATCTTCGAGGAGATGGCCGAAAACTACATGGTGATGTCCCAGACCAGGTTGTATACACAGGGCAGACCCCAGCAGCAGCCAGGACCCGTGCAGTACCAGAGGATAGCAAGGGTCGATGCCGGTCCATCCAGTTCATCCGCAGTTGCAGCAGCACAGGCAGAGTCGTCCGCTGCGGATATGGGTATCATCAGCGAGAAGTTGGACCGCATGGAGCTGATCGAGAAGAAGCAGTGCCAGGGCATCACTCAGATGGAATAGATGGCACAGACTCTGAGCGACATGAAGACCCAGCTCATGTGTCTCCAGGAGGCACAAACGGCTTCCCAGCTCCGTCTTCAGTCGCGAGGCGATACCGGCGGCAACAGCAGCTCGTCCCAGCGCTCCAGCTCCTTTCAGCAGCCTAGACAGGTTCACCTTGTACAGGCGGAGCCGTACCAGCAGCAGCAACCCTCTTACCAGTCCTCACCATCTTCAGACTTGCAGATGGTGGTATACCAGCCGAATCAGCCTCTGGCAGTACTCCCGCCAGCCCAGTACGACGCCGAGCCGTTGATGGATGTCAACGGGATTTGGTATGACCGTCCCCAGCCTAGGATCCAACGAGACCGTCCCGGATTCAGGTGGGGGAGTGGAGGTACCCAGCCCCAGCAGCAGTCATCCGATCAGGGAGGGCAGTATAGCCAGCAGAGGGATCACCAGCAGCAGCATCCCCCAGCTCACCAACCATACCAGCAGTCATCCTTCGTTCCTTGTCCCTATCAGCAGCAGGGACAGTCTTGGAGACGTGAGCAGCAGGCTCACCAGTCACAGCAGCAGCATCCTTCCTCCTACCCCTCTCCGCACCAGCAGCACCAGTTCCAGCAGCCTCAGCACCAGAGAGGCTACCCGTCGGGCTCCCATGAGAGCCCCGCCTTAGATGACATAGCCCGCATCCTCATGGATCAGCAGGCTACTTTCAGACGGGAGATGGACGAGTTCCGCCAGGAGATGCGAGACCTGATGAGAGGGAAGGCTGCCATCCCTGCACAGATAGAGCCGAATCCGAACAGCCTGAAGAGGAAATCTGAGCAGGTAGTTGAAACTGAGCATACCACTCCTAGTGATCCATTTGATGATATGTCTTCAGATCTGTTTGATGCTGATTTTGTTACACTTAGGAGCGGTAGAGCACCAGCAGGCGGCGCTTCATCCGAGCGACTACTCGAGGATCCACCTAGGGCGCCAAATGAGGAGGAGGAGGAGAGCGGTACTGAGGCCGCATCCGAGGATGACGGTGGTACTGATGCCACCAAGGATGCTGATTCCACCGGCGGTACTAAGGCCGCCGCCTTACTAGTTCGAGGAGGTGGTACTGATGCCACCAGAGTAGCCGAGCCAGCACGGGGTACTGAGGCCGCGAGACGTCTAGCAGAGCTAGCCCGTGGTGGTACTGAGGCCACCGGTGTTCGTTTTGATAGAGATGTTGTTTTTCCTTCTGTTGATGTACCTCAGAACATTGTTGTGAATAAAGGAAAATGTTTAGTTCCTTCTGGTCCCACTGTGGTGATTGATGTATGTGCGGATCCGGCCGTCGAGCCGTCTAGACCTCTTCCTAGTCCTTCATCTGCGAAGGACCCTGTGATCCCCTTCCCTAGAGCCCTTCAGATGGGGAAGGGGAAGAAAAGAGAAAAAGACCCAAAAAAGAGAGAGCAGGAGGAGTTCAGCCAGAGTATGATCGACAGATTTCACATACAGCTGACCCTTCAGGAGGCTTTGCAGCACATCCCCCTTCTTCAGCGATCTTTGAGAGATAGGACCACAGTCAGGAGGAGGAGGAGGAACCACACTTCAGAGATTCATGTGCTGACGAGAGCCACGTGTTTCGCGATCCAGAACCGTCTGCCGGCAAAGAGGCCAGATTCAGGAGCCCCGTATGTCAGATGTCAGATTAGTGAGCAGAGGTTCGACCGGACTCTATTGGATAGCGGATCGTCTATCAACTTCCTTCCGGCAGCCCTTCTCGACCGCTTCGAGTTGGGCACTCTTCGACAGAGCAGGACAGTCCTTCAGTTTGCTGATCGATCTGTCAAGAGGCTGAAGGGGTTGTTGCGAGACGTTATCGTCACTATTCAGGGTCTGCAATTCCCCGTGGACTTCGTAGTGTTGGACATGGAGATTCCTGATTCAGTGACCGATACCCCCATCATTCTACTTCGTCCGTTCTTGGCCACAGCCAAGGCGGTGACTGATCATGATAGCGGGAAGGTATACTTTCGCGTCGAGGGCGAGAGTGTACAAATAGAGACGGTCTAGGACTGCAGAGCCAGAGAGAGAGAGAGCAAGCTCAAAGACCGGCACAGACACAGAGCAGCTGACAGATGCCGGGTTAGACATCCACCAGGACTGTGATTTTGTGATCACAGATGATGAGGCAGCATGGGCAGACCCTTCCGCACAGGCCATCCTCTCATTTCCAGACACCACTGATGCAGAGATGACAGCAGAGGAGAGCTTGGAGAGCACAGCCCTGGTCCAGGATACGATAGAGGCAGCAGAGCTGGTTCTCGACCGCGACACGGTTTCTAGTGATGGTGGTACTGAGGCCACCTTGTGTGACGGTGGTACTGCTGCCACCTTGCTTGATGTAGATCCCTCGGATTCAGAGTCTGATTGGATAGATTGTGATGACCAGATGCCAGACCTGAGTCCACCTGAGCCTACAGATGAGGAGGAGGTAGAGGCAGAGCAGATCAGAGACAGCACAGTTGAACAGCCTCCTCCAGATCCAATTTGCGAGAGCTCGTATTCTTTCTCCCAGGCAGATTTGGCAGATTTAGCAGCATTCACGCACCTTCTTCCGAGGCCAGATTTGCCAGCACCCAGCTGTCTAGAGCTGAAGCCGCTCCCTACTTCGCTGAAGTATCGGTTCCTTGCGGGCGAACCTGAGATGTACCCAGTCATCATCTCCGCCGATCTGACTGGAGAGCAAGAATCCCGTTTGATGGGGGTTCTTGAAAAGAACCGCAAGGCAATTGGATGGAGCGTAGCAGATCTCCATGGGATTAGTCCATCAGTGTGCTCCCACCATATTTATCTCGAGGAGGGGGCGAAGCCGTCGCGTGAGTTCCAGCGGCGACTGAACCCCAACCTGAGAGAGATCGTGATGAAGGAAATATCAAAATGGTGGAGTGCGGATTTTATTTATCCCATTTACGATTCCAAGTGGGTCAGCCCGTTGCATGTGGTGCCCAAGAAGACGGGCATCACGACTGTGATCAGTGAGTCGGGAGAGGAGATTGCTACACGAGTACCCACCTCTTGGAGGGTCTGTGTTGACTACAGGAGACTCAACCAGGCCACCAAGAAGGACCATTTCCCCCTGCCTTTTATTGACCAGATTATTGAGAGACTGGCAGGGAAGAGCCATTATTGCTTCCTGGATGGGTATTCGGGCTACAACCAGGTGGCCATCGCTCTTGAGGATCAGGAGAAGACCACCTTTACCTGTCCCTTTGGTACATATGCCTTTCGACGCATGCCATTTGGGCTATGCAATGCCCCTGCGACTTTTCAGAGGTGCATGCTGTCGATCTTTTCGGACATGGTAGGGGAGTGTTTGGAGGTCTTCATGGACGATTTCTCGGTCTATGGCGACGGATTCGACTCCTGTCTTGACTGCCTAGACCGAGTACTCCAACGATGTATTGAGTACCATTTGGTTCTATCTTGGGAGAAGAGTCACTTCATGGTGACTCAAGGGACGGTACTTGGCCACATCATCTCCAACAGGGGCATGGAGGTTGATCTGGCCAAGGTTGATGTCATTAGAAAACTCGCACCACCGTCCAATTTGAGGCAGCTACGGTCATTCCTGGGGCACGTTGGATTTTATAGGAGATTTATTCAGGATTTCAGCAGGATTGCCCGGCCGTTGACTGACCTCTTGACGAAAGACACCGAGTTCCTTGTCGATGACAAGTGTCTTTCGTCCTTTGCGACTCTCCAGCAGTGTATGATTGAGGCTCCTGTCCTCCAGCCGCCTGATTGGTCTCTCCCATTCGAGATCATGACGGATGCCTCCGATTTTGCCGTAGGGGCAGTACTGGGACAGAGGAGGGATGGAGTCCCGTTTGCTATCCACTACGCTAGCCGCACATTGGATTCTGCCCAGCGGAATTACACGGTCATAGAGAAGGAGATGCTAGCCGTAGTGTTTGCCCTAGATAAGTTTCGATCTTATATCATTGGATCTAGAGTGACTTTGTACACAGATCACACCGCCATAAGGTACCTCATGGCAAAGAAGGATGCCATGTCCAGACTGACTAGATGGATCCTTCTACTCCAGGAGTTCGACATTGAGATTACGGATAAGTCTGGAGTCAAGAATGTGGTGGCGGATCATCTCTCCCGTTTAGAGTAGCCTGAGGAGTCTGAGCAGATTGATCCCATTCGAGATACCTTCCCAGATGAGGCGATCCTTGCTATCGCCTCACTCCCGTGGTATGCCGATATTGTGAACTTTCTCGTTGCTGGGAAAGTCCAACAAGATTGGCCCAGGCAGAGGCTAGAGACCTTCCTTGCGAGGGCCAAGTCCTACCACTGGGAGGATCCCATCCTTTACCACGAAGGAGGGGATAGCGTCTGGCGTCGGTGCATTCCTCAGGAGGAACACCATAGCGTCCTCACTTACTGCCACAAGCTTGAGGCAGGAGGACATCATTCTGGGAGGAGAACGACACAGAAAGTGCTCCAATCCGGCTTGTGGTGGCCTACCCTCTTCAAGGACTCTGATGAGTTCGTGAAGAGGTGTACTGACTGTCAGAGGATGGGCACTTGTGGACAGCGTGATATGATGCCGATGCAGCCCATTCATTTCTGTGAGGTTTTTGACGCATGGGGCATCGATTTCATGGGTCCATTCCCTAAGAGTCAGGGATTTGAGTACATTCTGTTGGCCATTGATTATGTTAGTCATTGGGTTGAGGCCATCCCCGCCCGAGCCGCTGATGCGAGGACACTTTGCAGATTTTTGAGGAAGCACATCATCATGCGGTTCGGGGTTCCACGAGTTCTGATTTCTGATGGGGGGTCTCATTTCATCAACGACCAGGTGAAGGCCCTTGCTAGCGAGTTCAGTATAGACCATCGTGTTGCTACACCTTACCATCCACAGACGAATGGTCTAGCCGAGGTCTCGAACAGGGAGATCAAGACTATTTTGCAGAAAGTCGTCCGCCCTGACCGAAAGGATTGGTCACAGCTTTTGGACTCGGTCTTATGGGCATATAGGACTTCTTTCAAGACACCATTGGGCACATCTCCCTTTCGCCTCGTATATGGCAAGCCGTGCCATTTACCTGTTTAGCTGAGGCACAAGTCACTTTGGGCAGTTACAGATATTCTTATGGATCTAGATGGTGTAGGAGACCAGAGGAGGGCAGAGTTAGCTGCCTTGGAGGAGCTTAGAGATACAGCTTTCTCAAACAGCCTACAGTATAAGAAGAGAGTGAAGGAGTGGCATGATTCTCATATCAGCCACAAGCATTTTGAGATTGGACAGAGAGTATGGCTGTTTGATGCGAGGCTTCATTTGTTTCCAGGGAAGTTGCAGAGCAAATGGAAGGGACCCTACTTGGTCAGAAAGGTACACGACAACGGTAGCATTGATATATCCGAGTTGTCTTCTGAGAGTACCTTTCGAGTGAACGGCCAGCGGCTCAAGCCATTTCTAGATCATGAGCCGCGGGTCGTTGATGTTGCCCCTATTCATTTTGCGTGAGATGTGGTCTCTTGACTCACATCTTTTGCATCTCACGCCTGATTATCACTGTTCTTCCGACTTGTATAGATCCAGTTGTCCATATCATTCTATTCTTTAGTCCCACATCCCTTTTCTCATCTTATGATTATGCTATACTTAGGGTGTACTTTACCCTAAGTATAGGGGGGATGCATACTCTTTTCATTCTTTCTGCTCCTGTTTTGCTGCCTATACTTAGGGATATTTGACCCTAAGTATAGGGGGGGCAGACTCTGTATCTTCTTCACTCGGATTTCCCTTCATGTACAGCTTGCTATACTTAGGATTAGTTAATCCTAAGTATAGGGGGAAACCACCGAGTTCCTCTCATTCTATTCATTTATTCATTTCTGTACTTAGCCATTCCTTTTCACTTCCCTTTTACTAAGCATGAGTTATGTCTTCTTCATCTCTCTTGATCACTCTGAGGACATCGTTCGAGCTAAGTATAGGGGGGGGGTGTATATATTTCATATATACTTTAGCCATAACTCGTACTTTGTGTGAGTGTGTTAATAAATAAATTGGCTAAAAACCTTAAAAATCACAAAAATTAAAAATTTTTCCTGTACATAATCATTCTTTTATTGCACATACATAGCTAGTGTACAAAATTATTCTTGTAAAAATGTTTTCAAAAATCTTTTGTGTAAAGTTTGTGTAAATATTTTCTTATCAAAACTATGTATATAGTACAAATTTTTTCCAAAATGTTTTGAAAATCAAAAGTTTGCAAAAATCTTGTGTAAATGTTTGTAAATACTTTTGCAAAACTTGCACTTCATGCATCCATCCATTCATGATTTCCAAAACATTTTTCAAAAATTTTGCACGATTGTAAATATTTGTAAATAGCATCTTTGTATATATATGTATATAGTTTTTCCTGGATGAGAGTTGACATTTAAACTAAGTCTGGAATTAAATTGAGAAATGGAGCTTGAATAAGATCTTAATCCACCTAACTCTAAGAGGAACCTTATAGGGCTTAGGGTTAAGGCTTTTCAGGTCCATAAGGACTTAATTCTTTGAGTCCACTAGGCTATGAGCATATGTCATCTTAATGAGCCTAAGTAGAGCACTTAACAACACACGCATGACTCTTAGAGACAACGGCTTGACTTGCACCAGCACTTTACACATGGCTCTCCACAGATGAGGTGGTGAGGAGGCAGTTTCCTTTGGCTTGGGGTAGCATATGAGGGTAGTACTTCTAGGCGGAACCTCTCTTCTTCTTCTAGTGAAGGAAGTGCATCTCAACTTGGTCTAGTGGTGATGAAGGCTAAAGACAGAAGCCGTGGGTTGCAATAAAGCTTCAAAAGAGGGATAGTCTTCTGGCAAGAGGAAAATTTCTTGTATATATGCTGCACCATGTAGATATGTTGTATAAGAAGCACTTGAAAAAAAATTGCAAAATGCAAAAAGAACTCCAAAAAAGTGGTGGGTCGGATTGAAAATTTAATAATCCCACCGGAGTATATATAGTCAAATAAAGCAAAAGCTTATGGTATCCATGTTACATCTCATGAAGCTTGCAGCGGGAGACTTAGCTACACTGGCTGAGCTTCCAAAAGTCTATACTTCTTCCCCCTCTTCTTGAGCCGGTTGCACTTGAACTTAGAAGGGAATACCCCGCTTCTCGAGGAAAGAGTTGCTAGACCGAGGCATTAGAGTTACCAGGTTGAGGGAGGTTGTTTCTTTGTTACTTCTGAGGTGGGGAGCTACATATCACTTACACTGCATGGAAAGATTCATATCATAGTCGTTAGAGTTTGTGTATGTAGACTTGTTCTGATCTGGTTTATTGAGGAGTCTTGTCCATAGATTGGTGGAACTTAGAGGCTGTTGAGTTTTAAGCTTAAGTCTAAATAAGGTTCCGACACATTAATAATCCAAAGATTTGATCGAGCTCCATAATTCAATTTAATGAAGGAAAGTTTAATATTCAACATTGATCCATGTACATTCCCCTCTTTTTCTTTTTCTTTCTTTCTTTTTTCACTTCTTTTTCAAATAAGTGTTTGCTAAGGGACTAGCAAAAGTTAAGTATGGGGGGGGGGTGATGAATACCCATTCATCACTCTTTATTCTTATATTTTAGCTACAAAAACCTTTGCAAATGCATGTATATTCATGTAAATACAAATAATTATCAAAAGCATGCATTGTATAAAGTTTAATAATTAGCATGTTTTTGTGCAAAAATAAATGAATAAAGATTAAAAAGAAAAAGAGGGAAATATTTAGAATAAATATTGAGCAACCTAACCCAAGGGAGGGCTCAACATGGGCCTGACCGCATAAAAGCCAAAGTAGAGGGAGATAAGGGCTCATGTGTGTAAATATATATGTAAATAAAATAAAAGTATTTTCCTTACAAAAATAGGCTTGTAAATATTTGTATATATTTATAAGTATAAAAACAATATAAAAATTTAAAAATTAAAAAGAAAACAAAAACACCTCTTGTATAGTCATCATGTACATAGAACCACCTTTATATTTATTTAACCTTATAAATAAAATTAATTTCTAAAATTTTTGTAAATATTCTATATTATATAGTGTAAATAAATAAAATAAAAACAATTAAAACAAAAACAAAATAAAAATAACAAAATTAAAAACACAAAAATATATTGTAAATATACCATGTATATAAATGTATATATGTATTTATTTTACCTATGAATATAAATGATAAAAATAAAATGAAAATATCTTTTTATTCCTCATTTTATAATATAAATAAATAAAATATAAAATGGGAAGCAAATTGTATAAGAAAAAAAAGAGAAATTAAAAATCAAAAATTAAAATCCTTTATATTGTATACATACCTATATATAGCTATACTATGTATATACCTTATTTTTATTTCAAAAAATTAATTAAAAATCACTAAAAAATAGAAAACAATAAAATAAAAATATTTCATGTTTTAACTTTTTACAAATTCGGCCATTTGCTACCTTGATTTTCAATTCCAAACTTTAGACACGTGGCCTTCACCCATTGGCCCTGGGGGATGTTGACCGCCCGGTCAAATCCCCCCCCAGGACCACTTCCCACGGGTCTGCTGCGCCCGACCCATCTTCTCGGATTTTTCCCATACAGACCCGACTCCTTCTTGCCCAAACCCCGGGTCCGGATTGCTCACGTCATACCCGAGAACCTCGCCGGAGCTACCACATCGGGATCCACGCCCCAGCACGCCCTACCCGCGCCCTTCTTCCCGGACCCTCCAGCGTACTTAAGCCAAGCTCCGCCACCTCCATTCGCATCTTTGGCCACTTGAATCCACCTCCCGTGAGCTCCATTGCGTAGGCAAGAGTGACAGCTTGTCCCCCGTGGTGTCGAAGCAAGGAGAGGAAGCGAGACCATCGATCCGGCGAGCTTCGCCGCCGTTGCTCCGCCACCAGCTGAAGCTCGAGCCTCGGAGGGAGACGCTTCTCGAGGCGAAGACCCAGAGCTTCCTAAGCTCGTCCCCAGTCTACTCATCCACCCAGGTAATCTCGTAGGACCTTCTTTTTCTTAGATTTTACATTTCGCCCAAATCGCCGCTCCACCGCATTTCGCCGATTCCGACCGCTCCATAGATAGACTCGATCATCGGAATCCACAGTCATCTTCCCTTACTCCTACGCGCCTTCTCCTTCCCTCCATCCAACCCAGCTCGCACAGGAGCTGGGATTCGAGCTCCACCGTCCCCCCTTCGCCGGAGCTCGTCCATATCGTCCCATCGTCCACCGTCACCCCGCCTAACCGGGTCGAGGCAGTTTGCCCTCGACCTGCGAGTCTTCTGGTCATCTTTGCAGGTACTACCCCAGCCATCTGAGAGCTCGGGTCATTCGGACCAGAAGGCTTCCGCCGCCGTCCTCGCCGGGGCTCACCAGAGCTCGGCTGGATCATCGGAGCTCACCACCAGCTGCGGGACACCATTGCGGAGCTTCTCCGACCTTCAGGTGCAGCAGAGGAGCCTCGGAGCGAGGACACTGGACCGGCGAACTTCGCCGGTCATCTGTTCTTTGAGCATCCTCCTCCTCCGTTCGATCAGCCCTCCTGCTCCAGACTTCATCGGGGCCGTCCATCTTAGGAGCAGCAGTCACCGCCCGATCTCAGGAGGACCGATCCCAGCCATCCGATGCACAAGGGTTAGCCACCTGCGCCCTACACCATTCGATCGCCCACGTGGAGGAACCCTTGCCATCGGATTCGCCCAAGGAGCCCAGCTGTGGAGCGACCGTTGTTCCCCACCGTCAGATGTGCCACGTGCCCTCCATCCAGCCGGTTCGCGTAATAAAGGGTAATTTACCCTTAGGCCCTTCTTTTTATTTCATTTTGTATTTAGTCCTGTAATTAGTTAGTTTAGTTGTTTAGTTTTTGGGATGTTTGCATCGAGACCCTTGTGCTTGCATGTATTTACTGATATGCCCCTGTATGTGGTCTGACACGTGCATCGACACGTGCGTTTCTAGGCTTTTTACATTATCTACCATGTAGTTCTGGTTGTTCTTTAATGAATGAAAGTTTTTAGTTATTTGCATTTATACCCCTGTGCGTTATATATTTGAGCATGTGCGTTATATATTGGGTTATTTGCAGATAAGCCCTTGGGCTTTTGGTACCTGTTACCAAAAGGCCCTCGGAACTTATTTTTCTTACATTTGGGTCCCTGAGTGCCCCAGGCACGCGCGACGCGCGTGACTTCCTGGGTTAATTGCACCAGACCCCCCCAGAACTTTGGGTATTTGCACATAGGTCCTTGTGCACAGTGCCCCCTCTTTATTTTTGAATAAAATAGCAAATTACCTCCAAATCCAACGAAAATTGGACACATGGCTCCTGCCATAGTGTAAAATTTTCGAGGATTTTTGGAGACATTTCTGAGTTGATTTGATATTTTTAGAAATTCAAAAACCTCCATTTTTGCTACTGTCCAACTTTAAAAACCCCAAAAAAATATTAAATAGTGTCAAACAATTACAAAAAAATTGTGTACTGTCTATTTTGTTGTGCTTGATTTTCTAGCCAATTTTGGCTATTTTTCATTACTGAAAACCACTAAAAATTGAAAAACACTTAGAAACTCATAAAAATCCTAATAATTACACCAAAAATCCAAAAATAATAATATGGGTGCCTAAATTTTCCTTGTTTAATTCTCTTTACAGAAAAATTACCTCCCAGCTAATTTGGGGCCTTTAGATATTTTATCTAGGCCCTTTTAGCTCGACTGGACAGTACCTCTCATTTCAGTGCTTGTTTGATTTTTAGCAAACTAAATAAACATCAGAAAAATCCCAAAAATTCACCAAAAACACTAAAAATTATAAAACACATAAAAATATTTTTGTTAGAATTTTTGGTTGATTTTTAGTGCTTTTAATAAATTGTTGAAGTGTGTAGTTTCCTTGCTCTTCTTATTTTCTTAACACATTAAAAATCCAAAAAAATATTAAATAATTAAAAACCACCAAAAATATTTGCTTCTTTTATTTTATTTCCCTTATTGACTACTTCGTAGGCCGAGAGGCCAACCCGTGCTCCTTGAGTTCGACCCTGGTCGCTATACCAGGTTAAATAAATAGCCAGGACCGCTATCGTGTGTTTGATCTGATTTTGTCTTTGATTGGTGGTCTTCTTCATATTTTTCTTGTTGAGATGAGTTTCGAGTGACTGAGGTCGCAACGACCTTCGCTAGATTTTATTCACCTTAGTTCATTCGTAAATTTCAGCCCATCAGTAGTTGAGAGAGAAACACATTTATGTAGTTTGGATTGCCATGATATAGCTCCTCATTCAAATGTGAAAATGTAACATGAAGTAGACTTTTTCTGGTCCATGTCTCCTTCCATATCTACATCAGTGTAGCCACATAGTTTGGGATCTGACCTCCAAACACAAGTTACAAACTTGCGGTCCCTCTCAAGTATATCAAGATCTATTCACTGCATCCTAATGGTCCTTCCTCAGATTGGACATGAATCTGCTCACCACGCCCACTGCATGGGCTATGTCAGGTGATGAATCTACGGTTCTCATTCTTTATTCTTTTATTTTAGCTTTATATTTTAGCAAAAACATCTATAAATATTTGTAAATACAATAAATTATCTCTGTGCGTGTCATTGTTAATATTGCATAATTAACATGTATTTTTCAAAAATAAAAGAATAAAGAGAAAAGAAAAGGGAAAGAAGGGTGTAATTATGTAATAAGTACATACTGACCCAAACCCTGAGAGGAGATCAATCATTGATCTGATCGATACGGAATAAAGTTACGGGTGTAATGAATCCCCATTCATCACTCTTTATTCTTTTATTTTAGCTAATTATCTTCGCAAAGCATCATGTAAATATGTGTAAATACAATAACTTAGCAATAAGCATGCATTTGTTAATATTCCATAATTAGCATGTATTTGTGCAAAAATAAAAGAATAAATAATAAAAGAAAAAGAAGGAAATATTTAGAATAAATATTTAGTGACCTAAACCCAAGAGAGGGTCCAATATGGGCCTGATCGCCAAATTAAATAAGTAGAGAGAGATAGGGTCACTCTACCTTGTACAAATACACTCTCTATGTATATATAATTTATTTCTATAAAAATAAAAATAAGAAGGTGTTCCTATCTCCTTGCATATACTTCTAAAAATAAAACAAAAATTACAAAGTAAAAAATAAAACAAAAAATATCTCTCACCTTGTACATAACATATGTACATATGTATCTTTCCCTATTTAATTTATACTTGTAAATAAATAATAAAAATAAAACAAAAATATTTCTATACTCCAAAAATTATATGGTAAATATATAAAATATAAAATTGGAGTATTTTTGTAAAAATAATAAATGTACAAAATACATAGGTATTTTATACGTGTATATAATATAATATATTGTATATACTATACCTTATTTTTCCTAAAAATAAATAAAAATCACAGAAAATAGTTTAGAAAATAACAAATATGTTTTATTTTGTACATTTTTTGATTTAAAATCATTTGCTATTTTTAATCGATTTTATAATTATTTTTGAACATCTATTTTCTGATTGGTCCAGGAGGAATGTTGACCCCGGTCAACTACCCCTCATGGACCTCCTCGCACACGGATCCGGGTTTTACGCACATTTCTCCAAATTATCTCGATCGGATCCTACACCCATTAGATCCGATTTTCTGCCCGCATATCCTCAGTGGATAGGTGATCCTCGCGGATCCCTAGGGAGTCACGGGTCGTCCTTGGTTCGCGTGCTCCTACTCTATCAATCCGGTTACCTGGGATATCCTATAAAGACCTTCATTTGCCTCCCCAGCAGCTCATCTCACACCGCCCACCCTTCTGATACCTTAGGAAGCTCCACCTCGGTGACAACAACCGGAGACCACCTTTGGTTGTCGGAAAGGTGTTGTGTAGCCGTAGCTCGCCTCTTGTGGTCGGAGCACCGCCGCGACGAGCCTCCTCCGCCAGCCACAACAAAGCCGAGGCAAAGTCCCTACCGTTCACCTCCCCTGGAGCTCAGGATCACTTTAAGACCATTAGGTAGCTCTCATATTGATCCTGGTTCCTTTGTTTCCCGAATCTTTCATTTGCACTTCACCGTCACTCCGCCAGCTCCGACCAGCCGGTCGGAGCCTCGACCCTATCGTCCACCCGCTCCGATCGACTCCTCCGCTCATCCCCCATTCTTCCACGCAGTCTGATCATCCTAACCTTTGCTTAGATTGCCAGGATCAAGCCTAGGTCTCATATAACGCCTTTGCCGGAGACCCCCTTTTCATTCGCCCTCGCTTTTCTCTATTATAGGCTAAATAACCCCGACTGGAGCCTTGCTCCGAGTCCGAGTTTTCTCCTGCAAGACTTAGCGCGTATGGAATGTTCCATGTAGCCTTTGACCACCCTTGCTGGAGCTTGCCTAGGTCCCAGCCACCGTCACAAAGATCTGACCATCAACGACTCCATCCGAGTAGCCCATTCGACGCGGAGGGACCTCACGTTTCTTTTGGCGTCGACCAATCGTTCATCAGAGTCTCCGATCTCCCTCGGTGCTCCAGCGAAACTCGCCCAGGCGTGTTCTTCCAGAGCACTCCTCTGCCGATCGATTGAACCCCTTCTCCCAGATGCCATCCTCGCCGTCCGTTCACAGCAGCTGTCAGGCCGTTAGATGTCAGATCTAACGGTCCCCTTACCTCCCACGTCATCGACACTCTGACGACTGTTGGATCTGACACCTGATCGTGCCAGACCCACACGTTCGCACCCTGCTAGCGGATGCCACCTGTCCCTCATGCGCAGCTCACGTACTTCATGGGTAATTTGCTTACTCTACCTTGAGTTTATTTTAGTTTCCATTTAAATATGTAAAATAAAAGTACACAGTGGACCTTTTTGCATCTTAGCACCTATTCTTTTTGATATTTGCACTTTAGTCCTGTTTGTGTGGACCCACGTGCGTTGTCACATGTTATCTGGGATACTTGCATCATTTTCCTTGGACTTATCTAATGATATGAATTGAAGTTTTACTTTCACTATTTGCAAATATACCCATGTGCATACTGATTTGAGACATGTGCGGATATTAGTGGAAAATTTACAGATTGGACCCTATAGATTTTGTGCGTGTTATTATTCGGTTCAGAGACATGTTTTCTTCGCATTTTGGTCCATGTATGCTATGTGTTTTATTTTTGATTAAATAAATAGCATTTTAGCTCCAAAATTCATGAAATTTTTACACGTGGCCTCTACCACTGTGTAGAAATTTTAATGAATTTTAAGTTTTGTTTTGTTTGCATTTATTATTTTTAAAAATTCAAAAACCTTAAAAATTATCACTATTTGTTTTAGAGAATCAACTAAAAATATTAAAAAGCTTAAAAAATTCTGAAAAAAATTCTTTATTGCTTCTTTTGTTTAGCTTAAGTTCCTTTCCAATTTTCGCTTCATTCTCATTTATAAAACTTAAAAAACTGATAAGACCAAAAACCTTGGAAAAATCGATAAAAATTCATAAAAATTCAAAAAATGTGTTCCTTCTTCTGTAGTTAGGTTTTTGCTTGTAGTTTTACATAAGATTGTTGCTCGAATTTTATAGGCATTTTAGGTAATTTTAATTTACCTTTTGATTCCAGCTGTACACTGGTTGTTATTTCTGACATTATTTGATTTTTAGAAAATTCATAAAGAAATCATAAAAATTCATGAAAATTCACAAAAATATGAATATTTTAAAAATACAAAATTATTTCTATTCATAATTTTTGAGTATTTTTGGTCTATTAAATAATTGTGTAAGTGTTGATTTTTGCCTTTTTCCTATATTAAAAATCATAAACAAATTTGAAAAATTAAAAACCACCATTCCTTTGCTTTTCTTGGATTCTCGACTACTTCGTAGCTTTTGCGTTACATGCTCCTTGTGTTCGACTCTAGTAGCTATGCCAGGTAAAAATAAATAGCAAGACCGCTTGCCCCATTTTTGTCGTTTGATCTTGTTGGTGGTCTCTCATTTTTCTTTGGTGATCCCAGTTCGAGTGATTGTGGTCGCGATGACCTTAGATATCACTTAACCTTACTTGCTCGGGCCACTCATCAGAATGGCGCCATTGTCGGGGAGCACGGCTTAGTAGTCAGTTTTCATTAGTTGCTTGATTTTCGGCTTTACATTCTTTGTTAAATTTTTCATAACTATGATGTGACATTTCTTCTATTTCTCTTTCTTACGAGGGCCTGACGAGCGATGGCAGTGTTCCTAGGAGTGCTGACGCACCCGAGCAAAGCAAAGGCGGCTCGTTTCTCCATCGAGCTGCAGGAGAGCGGAGGAGAGTGGGAGTAGAAGACTGAGTAGATATGAGTAGTTTAGGACTTCTTTTATTGCTATTATTATTGTAATAACACAGGGACTTGAACTTTGGACAGTTGGCTGATCGGGGTCTGTTCCGTCGAGCACCGGTGCTCGGCGGAACACATCGCGATTTTTCGCCGGTTTTGCTTTCTACCGCATTTACTTCTTATTTGATTTTCGAAGATTTTGGCCCCTAGATTTAGGGTTTTCCTTGATTATGATGTAATTAATTAATGCACAACCCTAATTATCTGCCTGCACCTATAGATCGATTAATTGGACCTTATTAATTAAATCACAAGAAAAAGTTGGTTTAATTAGGCTCGAGTCCACGTGCCGTGAGGAACCACATACAACGCTGGCAGGACCAGTCGTGGCGGGCACTAAGTGGTTCCCAAGATCGGACTCCGTACTTTGTCTGATTGGCTAGCTACTGTTCTTATCGTGTAGAAAGTTCTTCATCTAAGGCCGATTTCTTCTTGCATCGTATAGGTAGTTTTAATTCTTTCTTTAAATTTATGCGCGGATCACCCTGCATGTAGAGAGATGGAGTCAGGTACACATTTCTCACTCTGCATGCATAATCATGTTTGATCGCGCATTGGCTTTTTCGACTTCTCCCTCTGTTTTGGACTTAAAATAATCAGGAGAACCGAAAAATTTGTTAGGCGTTGTTTGCTTTGAAAAATACCTAAAAAGAAAAACTATAAAATTGGGGCTGCTAATTCTCACTTGATCCTAAAAGACACCTGATTTAAAAATCTGTCTTGGGAGAGTAATTCCCTCACTGTATGGTTTGGATGAGCGAGAGAGTGACCCACACACTAGAATAGAGTCATACCCGAACTCTTGGCAGACTTCCTGCCTTTTATATGGGATAGTTTGTTAGGAGCATTGGGTTCCTACCAGCTCTCTTAATCGCTCTGAAAGACTGTTTGATCACCTAATAAAATTGACAAGATGAAAGACCGAGCCTTTACAGTCATCAGCTCTGCATGAGTAGGTGAATTGCAGGTTTGCTTGACCGATCTTGTGTGCTTTTCCAGATCTCATCCGCCTTCACTCGCTACATCAAGATGATGGGCCGGAGGTCCCTTAGACAGCCCCTGGCTTCACCGCTTTCGATCACTCCGGTCCGCTCATCTAGGTTGGTTCATAAGAGCCGAGACCCGCTCTTCGAACCCGAGTTTGACTCCACGATGTTCCCCCTCGACTACCATTCTACCAGTCCTGAGGTGCCCGAGCCGAGACCACAACAAATAGTTGATGATTTATCACCACCTGAATTTGGGTCTTTTTCCTTTGCAGAGACCATGGCCAGCAGTGAGGAGCGCACTGATGGACCTAGTGGGAACCATACTTACGTATTGGATCAGGGTGCCATCAACAACACCCAGTTAGCCTCTCTGGAGACCATGCAACATAATATCAGAGACCAGGGGGCTTTCATGGTGGACATGCGCCGAGAGATGGAGCAGATGAGAGCTTACAGAGTGCAGCGTTGAGCCGGTGGAGGTAGAGGACCAGAGATTCTTGAGGGAGGAGAGCCAGAGGAGCCAGTACAACCAGCAACACCTGCACATCCGATGAGAGAGTTGCACAACCCTGGTGCAACTCTGACCCATAGATGGATTCAGCTGCCAGCCATTCAGGAAGACTTCAAGCTCCCACCTCAGACCATTTAGCTACTACCCAGATTCCATGGGCTTGCCACCGAGGAGCCACACCTCCATCTCCAAGAGTTTGAGATAATCTGCAGTACTGTTCACAATCGCCTCGTAGACGAAGATACCATCAAGATGATGACTTTTCCATTCTTCCTCGTAGACAGAGCAGCCAACTGGCTGAAGCATCTAGGGAGATTCATCACCTCATGGGAACAACTCCGGAATAAGTACTTGAATAAGTACTATCCACTTGATCGGACAAATGCAACCAGAGCCCTGATTAGCAACTTTTCCATGCTCCCTAATGAGAAATTTCATGAGGCATGGGACAGATTCAGGGAGCTCACAGACCGGTGTCCTCATCATGATATATCCAAACCCAACCTTGTTCAGAGTTTCTTCTGCGAGCTTACACCGGAGTTGTAGGGGCTAGTCAACGCATCTTGTGGGGGCTCATATTTTACCAAGGATGAGAATCAGGTCTGGTCCATCTACGAGGAGATGGCAGAGAACTATACGGTGATGTCCCAGACCCGATTATATGCACAGGGGAATCCCACACCACATGCCGTATCCTATCAAAGGATAGCATGGGTCGATGTCGGTCCATCTACAACATCAGAAGCCGTAACATAGGCAGAGTCGATGGCCGCTGATATGGGGATTATCAGTGAGAAGTTGGACCTCATCGAGCTTATTGAGAAGAAGTAGTGCCAGAGCATGTCTTAGATAAATCAGATGGCCCAGACGCTGAATGACCTAACGACCCAGATCATGTATCTCCAGGAGGCACAGACGTCTTCTCAGACCCGTCTCAGGTCACGGGCAGATACCAGCAGTAGCGGCTCGACCCAACACTCCAGCCAGCCCAGACAGGTTCACCATGTTCAGGTGGAGTCGTTCTAGCAGCCACAACAGCAATACTTCCAGCCACCACCGTCTCAGGACACTCAGATGGTGGTGTATCGACATGATCAACCCTTGGCAGTCCTTCCCCCAACCCTTTATGAACAGGAGCCGGTGATGGATGTCAACGGGATTTGGTACGATCGACCTCGACCTGGGATCCGCTGAGACCATCCTGGATTTTGTTGGTCAGCCGGAGGTGCCTCTTTTTAGCAGCAACCTCCAGTTCAGAGTGGGAAGTACAACCAACAGCAGTAGCAACCCCAGTTCCCACAACCACAGCTACAACCACATCCACCTTACCAGCAACATGGTCCTCGTCCCTATCAGCAGGGACATTCACGGAGGCTGCTGCAACAACCTCAGTAGTTTCACCCCCTGTACCCCCTCATCCATCTCAATAGCAGCCTCACTTCTAGAGAGGCAACCCGTCCGGTTCTCATGGTCCAGCCTATGAGAACTCAGTCCTTGATGATTTAGCCTGCCTTGTCTCCGAGCAATAGTCCACTTTCCAACAGGAGATGGACGAGTTCCGTTAGGAGATAAGGGAGATAGTAAAGGGAAACGCCGTCATACCCGCTCAGATCGAGCCGAATCCAAACAACCTGAAGAGGAAGTCTGAGCAGGTAGATTTTATAGATATTACCATTCCTAGTGACTCACTTGGTGATATTTATGCATACACTTTTGATGCTGACTTTGTTACACTTAGGAGCGGTAAGATGCTAGTCGGCGGTGCCTCATCTGAGCAACTGCCACAAGAGGACTCAGGAGCACCAGATGAGAGCGGTGCTGATGTCGCTCATGATGATGTTGATGACGGTGGTGCTGATGCTACCAAGGGTGTAGACCCATCTGACGGTACTGAGGCCGTCACTTCACCTAATGCAGGAGGTGGTGCTGATGCCACTAGAGATGATGATGTTGAGACAGAGTGCGGGGTTGATGCCGCAAGTCCAGATACTGAGGGTGGTACTGAGGCCACCATTTCTTTTCTTGTTGCATCTCCTTCTATCGTTGTATCTCAGAACTATTCTGGTAATAAAGGAAAGGGTTCTTCATTTGTGAGTCCATCTATGATTCATGGATATGCCTGTATGGATTCTTCTTTGCCACAACAGCAGTGACTCAATCCTATCCCTCCATCTTAGGAGGGTCCAACCATCCCCTTCCCCCAAGCACTCTGCTTGGCTAAAGGGAATAAAAAAGAAAACCCAAAAAAACTCAGCAATTAGAGTTCAACCAACATATGATATATAGATTCCAGATTGGCTGACTCTAGAGGAGGCCTTGGAGCACATCCCTCTCTTCCATAGGAACCTTAGAGAGAAGACCACTATTCACAGGAAGAGAAGGAACCATCATTCAGAGATCCATGTGCTCACTCGTACCACCTGCTTCGCCATCCAGAACTGTCTACCAGCCAAGAGGCCAGATGCAGGAGCTCCCTATGTGAGATGTCACATACATGAGCAGAGGTTCGATCGGACTCTATTATACAGTGGCTCTTCCATCAACCTTCTTCTGGCAGCCTTACTAGACCGATTCGAGTTCGGCTCTCTCCAACAGAGCAGGACGGTCCTTCAGTTTGCTGATCGATCTGTCAAGAGGCCGAAGGGGTTGCTGAAGGATGTGGTCGTCACAATTCAGGGCCTGAAATTCCCCGTGGACTTCGTTGTGTTAGACATGGAGATCCCTGAGTCTGTGATCGATACTCCCATCATTTTAGGATGCCCATTCTTGGCCACAGCCAAGGCGTTGTCCGATCATGATAGCGGGAAGGTGTACTTTTGCGTCGAGGGTGAGAGTATACAAATAGAGACCATCAATGAGACGAAAGCGCAAGATTCAACTTGTTCAGAGCCGCCTACAGATTCAGAGCAGATGACAGAGGTAGAGCGAAACGTCCACCAGGAGTGCGATTTTGTGATCACAGTCGATGAAGCAGCTTGGTCAGACCCTGTTTCACGAGCCATCCTATCACCTTCAGATCCCTCTAATGCACATATTCCAGTAGAGGAGAGCTCGGAGAGCGCATTCTTGACAGATGGCACATTTCAGGCAGCAGATCGTGTTCAGGAGAGCGAGGCAGTAGATATTTCCTTTGATTCGGATTCAGATCCCTCAGAGTCAGATATTGATTGGGCAGAGTTTGATGAGTTAATTCCATGTCTGATTCGTACAGAGCCAGCAACTAGGGTGGAGATTGATCCCATTCAGATTACAGATACACCAACAAAGTAGTCTTTACCAAATTTCCATGTTCAGCGAGAGTTCTCCCATGCAGATTTGGTCGCATTCACTCAGACCTTTCAGAGGCCAGATCTGCCAGCTCCCAATTGTCCAGAGCTGAAGCCCTTGCCGCAGTCGCTGAAATATAGGTTCCTTACGGACGATCATGAGATGCACCCAGTCATTATCTCAACGGATTTGACTGGAGAGCAAGAATCTCATTTGATGGAGGTTCTTGACAAGAACCGCTAGGCAATATGATGGAGCGTAGCTGATCTCTAGGGGATAAGTCTGGCCCTGTGCTCCCATCATATCTATCTCGAAGAGGACGCTAAGCCATCGCGCGAGTTCCAGCAGCGGCTGAACCCGAACCTTCGAGAGGTTGTCATGAAGGAAATCTCAAAATGGTGGAGGGCCGATTTTATCTACCCTATCTCTCACTCCAAGTGGGTTAGTCCATTACATGTGGTGTCCAAGAAGACGGGCATCACTACAGTTGTGATTGAGTCTGAAGAGGAGATCGTTACCTGGGTACCCACTTCTTAGAGGGTCTGTGTGGACTATAGATGATTAAATCAGTCCCCCAAGAAGGATCATTTCCCGCTGCCTTCTATTGATCAGATTATAGAGAGGTTAGCTGGAAGAGTCACTACTGCTTTCTGGACAGGTACTCCAGATACAATCAGGTGGCCATTATGCCCAAAGACCAGGACAAGACCACATTCACCTGTTCCTTTGGGACATATGCTTTCAGACGGATGCCCTTTGGTCTATACAACGCTTCGGTGACATTCCAAAGGTGCATGTTGTCCATCTTTTCGAACATGGTGGGTGATTGCTTAGAGGTCTTCATGGATGACTTTTTGGTTTATGGCGATGTGTTTGATGCTTGTCTTGACTGCCTAGACCACGTCCTTCAGCGATTCATCAAGGTCCATCTTGTGCTATCTTGGGAGAATAGTCACTTCATGGTGACTCAAGGGACGATGCTTGGTCATATCATCTCCAACAGGGGCATGGAGGTTGATCCAGCCAAGGTGGATATCATCAGGAAACTCAATCCACCATCCAACTTGCGACAGTTACGATCTTTTCTGAGGCACGTCGATTTTACCGATGATTCATTCATGATTATAATAGTATCGCCTGACCATTGACTAATTTGCTGACCAAAGACATCGAGTTCATTGTAGATGATAAGTGTCTTACGTCATTTGAGACTCTCAAGAGTCTAGTTGTCGAGACTCCTGTCCTCCAGCCGCCTGATTGGTCTCTCCCATTTGAGACCATGATGGATGCCTTCGATTTTGCTGTAGGGGCCGTGCTGGGATAGAGGAGGGATGGAGTGCCTTTTGCCATTCACTACACTAGCCGTACATTGGATGCCACGTAGCGGAACTACACGATCACTGAGAAGGAGTTGCTAGACGTAGTCTTTACCCTAGATAAGTTCATATTATACATCATTGGATCTAGAGTAACTATCTTTACTGACCATACCACCATAAGGTACCTCATAGCAAAGAAGGATGCCACAGCGAGATTGACTAGATGGATCCTTCTACTCCAGGAGTTTGATATTGACATTAAGGATAAGCCTGGAGTCAAGAATGTGGTGGCAGATCATCTCTACTGATTAGAGCATCTTGAGGATTCTGAGCAGATTGATCCTATTTCTGAGACCTTCCAAGATGAGGTGATCCTTGCTATCGCCTCGCTCCCATGGTACACCGATATTGTGAACTATCTTGTTACCAAGAAAGTTCCACAAGGTTGGCCCAAGCAACGACTGAGTCCTTCCTAGCGAAGGCCAAGTCTTGCCATTAGGCAGATCCCATCCGTTATCATGAAGGAGGGGATAGCATCTGGGGACGGTGCATTCCTCAGGAGAAGCACCATAGCGTCCTCACCTACTGCCACAAGCTGGAGGCAGGAGGACATCACTCTAGGAGGAGAAAGGCACAGAAAGTGCTCCAATCTGGCCTATGGTGGCCTACTCTCTTCAAAGATTCTGATGAATTTGTGAAGAGATGTATTGACTGTCAGAGGATGGGCACTTGTGGACAACGTGACATGATGCCGATACAACCCATTAACTTCTGTGAGGTTTTTGACGCATGGGGCATTGATTTCATGGGTCCATTCCCTAAGAGACAGGATTTGAGTACATTCTGTTCGTCGTTGATTATGTGAGTCGATGGGTTGAGGCCATCCCCGCCCGAAATGCAGATGCTAGGACTGTTTGCATATTTTTGAGGAAGCGTATCAGTTCATGGTTTGGGGTACCTCGAGTTTTGATATCTGACAGGGGGTCTCATTTCATCAACGATAAGGTAAAGGCCCTTGCTAATGAGTTCAGCATTGACCATCGAGTAGCCACTCCATATCATCCTCAGACCAATGGTCTTGCTGATGTGTCGAATAGGGAGATCAAGACTATATTGCAGAAGGTCATCCGCCCTGACCGAAAGGATTGGTCACAGCTTTTGGACTCATGCTTGTGGGCATACCGGACGTCCTTCAAGACTCCTTTGGCTACATCTCCCTTTCACCTCGTTTATGGCAAGCCTTTCCATTTACCTATTGAGATTAGACACACGTCACTTTGGACTGTCACAGACATACTTTTGGATCCAATGAGTATATGAGATCAGAGGAGGACAAAATTGGCAGCTCTGGAGGAGCTTAGAGATGCAACCTTTTCGAGCATCCTACATTACAAGGAGCGAGTGAAGGAGAGGCATGATTCTCATATCAACCACAAACAGTTTGAGCCAGATCAGAGAGTATGGTTGTTTGATGCCAGGCTTAGATTATTTCCAGGGAAGTTACAGAGCAAGTGGAAGGGACCATACCTGGTCTGAAAGGTACATGACAATGTAAGCATTGACATATCTGAAATGTCATCTGATTCTACCTTTCATGTTAACGGAAGTGGCTCAAACCATATCTAGATCATGAGCCACTGGTCGTTGACGTCGCCCCTATTCATTTTGCGTGAGATGTGGTCTTTGATTCACATCTAGTGCATCTCATGCCTGATTATCACTGTCCTCTACCAGGTATAGATCCAGATGTCCATATCATCTCGTTCTTTAGTTCCACACCCCATCTGCATCCTATGATTTTGCTATACTTAGGGTTAGGGCTGTTCATGGTAAGTGGATCGGATGGATATCCGATCCGATCCGGATGGTCTTGAACCCGGGTTATTGGGTACCCATTTGGACAGCTGGATTCGGATATCCATCTCATCTGACCCGTCTTTCATCGGTGCTCCACCTGGATTGAGTGGAAACCCGATGGAGCGATCCGGTTCCTCCCAACCACGCTCCGTTCGCCCTCACCAACTCGTATCCAGAACGGTTCTCCGGTTCTCCCACGAGTCCCACCAACTCTGTTCTCTCTTCACTGGTTCCTCCCAGAGACCCACCCACTCCAGTCCGGTGGTTTCCCGAGTCTTGACGATCCCACCCACTCCAGTTCGATCAGTGATTACATCGACCTTGCTGTCTTGATCTCCTCGGGTTGTCCCAACAAGTTTGAGCGGCAACCCTAGATTGCTGCGGAAGCCTTGCGTCAAACGGCCAGGTGCTCCCTCCTATTTGATTTCGTTTTTTCCCTATTTTGCATGTTGTATCTTTTATTTAGCTTTGAGTTGTGATTGTGGTGTTCTGATTGGTTGGATTTGGAGGTAATGAATTGACTCTTACGGGGATTTGAGATGGTTCTATTTGGTGTTCTGATTGATTTGGGGGTAAAGGATTGACGTTATCATTTGATGCTGAATATGTGAAGAACAATATTGCACCAGCTGTTATGGTTAACATGGATTAGACCAGGATTTCTAAGGCATTTGAGAAGAAGACCCATCGATTTAAACACCTCACCCATAACTTCACAAATGAAAAGAGGTGCTGATTGGTTTCCAAATTCTTTAAGTTTTTAGAATGGTAATTGGCGAATTCCGTAGAAGGGATAATGCAGCTTTGCGTTTATGTTAATATGAAATGAAAGAAGATAGTTATCAGTATCTTTGGATCAAATTCTGAATGGCTGCTTACCATCACTGCTATTTTTGCCGGTTGCAATTATCTGGAAAAGAACTAGTGGAAGCTCGTACAATATCTTTCTATTATGCATTGTGTGGATTTGTACATTTTAAACTGCAGGTATTGAGGCCATGTTCAATTTCATAAAATCCATTTCTATGTAATTTAGTTGTAGCGGAATGCATAGTTCAGATGATACACCATAGCTATTAGCGATGCATAAGCTTGATCCTATTAACAAATCTGTAAAAAAAACCAAATGCGCAGCAAGTAAATTATAGCATCAAATTGGATGATACAGTTAGAATTCTATGGTAATGATTTCGTGGGAATCACTTATGACAATCCAAACATGTCCTGAATGCATACAGATGCTAAACAGTGCAAAGATAAAATTTGTTAACCGAGTAAATGTTAATTACTGTGTGTTGTTCCATTGATACGAGCCTTCCAAATTGCAGATTTAGAGGGTAAACTCCATTTTGAAATACAAATAGGTAGCCTTGAAAAGAAAACTATGCTAAAAAATTTGACAAACATGCTTTCGATAACTAAAGCAGAATAATCGTCGATTTTAATACGAGAGAGTTATCAAAAACTTTCAGGTCAATGATGTATGTTATTGTCACCAAATATTTTCTTAGTTTACTTTGTTAACAATGCTTGTTGGTTATATGATGTACTCTTTTTCTGAAAAAAAATAGATGTCAAGTATTGATGATACAATGGACTCTAGCACAGAGGGTCGATTTGCAGGTCGTGGTTATGATCATGCAATTCAAAATGAGGCAGTTCATTTGGAGATACCCCACCATCCTACGAAGTCTTCTAAGGAAACGAGTCAAAGCTCATCTTCGCGGAAATCCTCATGGGTCTGGAAACATTACATTGTTGATGATTTAGCAAAATCAAGTGAACGTCGAGGAATGTGCAAATATTGTCAGGAAATCATCAAATGCCCACCCTCTCATGGAACTACTAGTTTGAACAATCACCTACTGCGATGCGACAAGTTTGTTGGAAATGATAAGTTTGAGAAGCTAGAAATGTTACAAAGAAGAGCTGTAAAAGATGTTGGAGGTGCTTCATCCAATTTACAAATGTCTTCCAGATTTGATCAAGATGAATGTCGTAAAGCTCTCGTAAAAATGATTATTATTGACGAGATGCCATTTAGAAGTGTAGAAAGCGAGGGATTTCGTCATTTCTGTAGTGTTGCAGTACCTCAACTAAAAGTTCCTTCTCGTTTTACAGTCTCACGAGAGGCTTTTGATGAGTATGTGAAAGAAAAGGGAGATATCAAGAACTCTATTATGAAGCTTTCTTCAAGGATCTCTCTTACAACAGACACATGGACAACATGTCAAAACTTAAGTTATATGTGTCTCACAGCTCATTTTGTTGACAATGATTTCCTTTTACATAAGAAGATAATTAACTTTTGTCCAATATCTGGCCACTCTGGAGAAGCCATAGGCAAAGCAGTGGAGAATTGCCTACTTGATTGGGGTATTGAAAGAGTTATGGCTATTACTCTAGACAACGCAAGCTCCAATGATGTAGGTATTAAATATCTGAAGAAAAGACTTAATAATTGGAAGGGAACTATTCTGAATGGTGAATATTTACATTTGAGGTGTGCTGTACATATTTTAAATCTGATTGTTAGAGAAGGATTGGCGGATGTGGATGACTCAATTTTTAGAATTCGCTCAGCTGTGAAATATGTAAAGTCTTCTCCAAATCGAGAACAGAAATTCAGATCTTGCATCGAGAAGGAAAAAATATTTTCAAAGAGTCTTGTATCTTTAGATGTAGAGACTAGATGGAATTCCACATACTTGATGTTGGAGTCTTCTGTGAAGTTTGAAAAAGCATTTGATTTGCTAGAGACAATCGATATCAAGTATGTAGTTGAGCTTACATCTTCTAAAAACAGAGGTTTGCCAGGAATACATGATTGGGAGCGTGCCCGCACCTTATTGCCATTTCTGAAAATCTTCTACGATGCTACATTGAAATTATCTGGCACAAAATATGTAACTGGCAATGAGTACATGCAAGTGATGCTGGGTATTGGTCTAATTCTTTCTAGAAGATGCCGAAGTAGCGATCCACGTACTCAATTGATGGCTTCTAAGATGAAGACAAAATATGATAAATATTGGGGAAATGTTGAAAACATAAACATTATGTTATTTGTTGCCATTGTTATTGATCCTCGCTATAAGTTGGCTTATGTGAATTGGTTAATTGACCAATCATATGATCATGATAAGGCTACGATCTTGAAGGGAAAGGTGCAGAATGTTTTATCTTCATTATATGAGGTATATGCCTCAGTTGCACCTTTCTCAAATGTGCAATCTTCTACCATGGGGCATGAAATGGGTGGAGAAATTGATGATGTACATGATATTGAAGAATTCATGACAATGTTATACGATCAACAATACACAAGTCAAAGGGGAATGGACAACAAAACTGAATTGGATAAATATCTGGGAGAAGACTGTGAAGATCGCAATAAAGCCTTTGAAATATTGACTTGGTGGAAAGTGAATTCGTCTAGATTTCACATCTTATCTGCAATGGCTCGAGATTTACTAGCAATGCCAACTTCAACAGTTGCATCTGAGTCAGCTTTTAGTGCCGGTGGCCGTGTTCTAGATCCATTCCGTAGCTCTCTCTCTCCAAGGATGGTTGAGGCTCTTATTTGCGGGCGAGATTGGTTTCGAAAATCAAGTAGTCCAATTGTAGTCGAGGAAACTCCTGAAGATATTGAGATGATGGAAACAAGTAACCTTTGTTATTTATATACATCAATTGTTAATATTTATATACCTGATTTTTTAGCCATGCATTGACTTATATTTAAATAATTTGTGGAGATGACATGTAAATGCAGGGGACATTTCTGTGAATACTGGTGATTAGGCTCGTGAGTATCACCGATAGAGCTTCGCGCACTCTAGCACTCCTCCATCCTATATAATGTGTCGGTGATAATTGAGCGTACATCAACAACAAAGTCTAGAGCATCAAGCCGTTGTGACCCTTGGGAAGTTGAGTTGTGACCAAGTTTTATCTATCTCATGAAGACTTGTAATTTTTCTATAATCTGTAGTCAGCCACTGAATATTTTCTCAGTTCTCTATCATAGACTCTTATGGTAATATTTTGTACATATCTGAGATGTTCCAATTCTCCGAAAGCATCATAAGCTTGAACTGTCAAGGTGAATTTTCCAGATAAGGCTGCTTCATGGTTGGGGGATTGTTCATGATGCTGCTCTCTCTGCTGTTGTTTGTGCTATTGCCTTTGTTGCTTTTGTCTCTCCTCCAAATGCGATTGAGTTTTCTTTAATAAGAAACCTTTCTTGAGCATTTGATCACCTCCAGATCTCTGCTGTATAGAAGAAGCATCTGACAAGGGTTTAGGTGGTTGATGAAGTGAACACGAATTCCACATCTCAGCTTCGCAAAGTTGGTCAAAAGCATCCCCGAAGTATCTTCTTCAAGATGCCGTTGACCATCCAACTTCTCCACTGTTTCTTGTCCGTGCTGCAATGACTTCTGTTGATGTTTGTTTTGGATCTATCAACCAAAATAGAAGCATAAGAAGTGCTACTATTTTGGCCCAAAGGTCCAGTAAACAGTTCTTTCAATTTGGTTTGGTGCTGCTCCACAGTTGGAAGAGGTACAGCAACTTCCTTGATCAAATGGCTCCAAATGGCCCAAAGGTCCAGTTGCTTCATGGTTGACTGGTAATTTTTTTAGCTGGGTAACTTGAATTTGAGTTTAGGTGTCTTCTTGGTTGCTTTCAATTATCTTTCATATTGTTTGTTTAGCTGGGTAAGTTCTCGTCATCCTCTACTGCATATCCATTCTTCAGTCAATTTCATATATGTTTGTTTGTTTGTTTGCATGCATCATGATAATGATAACATCCTGCTTACACTGTCAAATTTAGGGATAATACTTGCACTATGGTAGAGAGGCGTGGATAACTTGATTTAAGTTTGAAATGACAAATACAACAGATGACAAAATCTTAAATGTTTACCCGTACAACATTGCTTTGTTTGGGCTAATTACTTACTGGATTAGACGTGCTGCAGTTTTTAAATTTTTTCCATGCCACAGTGCAGGTATTGGTATCTTAGTTGGAATGAGCCTGGAGAGAAGGCAACATTCAGTAGGTGCAAGAAAATTGCATGCTTAGATCAGTGCCTGAGAGGTTCTGATTTTCCACAGTTGTTTCTATTTTTATATTTTCCTGTCTTTTTTTGGTGATGTACAATTTTCCATGATACGTTAGTCTCAACAGATGTAAGCATGTTTATTTATTATTTGCTGAGGAGGTTCTGGATGCTATAAGTATGATATTTATGTGCCTGCGGATGTCATGATTATGATATAGAATTTAAGATGACTGTAATCAAAGATAGTAAGATATGCTGAGATCTGATCGGCCATGTTGTTTATTGTGCTTTGTTATGGTTCATTTGATATGTATAAATTTATTGTAGTAACCCGCGGGTACCCGTTACTCATTCAAAAAATTTGGGTACCCATCAGAATCGGGTACCCGTTGAAATGGGGCGGGTCGACCCGTTGACCCGATATTGATGGGTCGGGGCGGGTTATAATTGAATGGATCGGGTACCCGCCCCATGAACACCCCTACTTAGGGTGTACTTTACCCTAAGTATAGGGGGGTGTTGGACTCTTGAGTATTATTTTGATTCTTTTTTACCTCTTCTTTGTTGCCTATACTTAGGGATCTTTCGCCCTAAGTATAGGGGAGGTAAACCCTATACATTCTTTCACTCAGATTTTCCTTTATATACAGTATGCTATACTTAGGATTACTTGATCCTAAGTATAGGGGGAAACATCGAGCTCCCTCCATTCTATTCTTTGATTCGTCGTTGTAGTATACCATTCCTTTTCACTTCCCTATACTAAGCACAAGTTTTGTCTTCTTCATCGCTCTCGATCCACTCTGAGGACATCGTTCGAGCTAAGTATAAGGGGGTGTCGTATATATTTCATATATACTTTAGCCATAACTCGTACATTGTGTGAGTGTCTTAATAAATAAAATGGCTAAAACCATTTATATAAAAAACCATAAAAAATTTAAATTTTTTCCTTGTACATAAAAATTCTTTCTTGCACATACATAGATATTTATAAAAATTATTTTGTTTAAATGTTTGCAAAAATGTTTTATGTAAAGAATTTGTAAATATTTTGATATCAAAATTATGTATATAATATAAAATTTTTGTAAAATGTTCGAAAACAAAAGTTTGCAAAAATCCTTGTGTAAATGTGTGTAAATATTTTGCAAAACTTCTGCATTCATGCATTCATTCATTCAAACATTTTTTCAAAATTTTGCACATCTTCCAAAAACATGCATAAAAAGATTTTTGTATATATTTATACAGTTTTTCTGAATCATAGTTGACATTTAAAGTAGCCTGCAATTAAATTGGAAAATGGAGCTTGGTTAAGACCTTAATCCACCTAATTATAAGAGGAACCTCATAGGGCTTAGGGTTAAGACTTTTCAGATCCACTAGGCTATGATCATATGTCGTCTTGATGAGCCTAAGTAGAACACTTAACAATGCACACATGACTCTCTTAGACAATGGCTTTACTTGCACCAGCACCTTACACATAGCTCTCCACGGATGAGGTGGTGAGGAGGTGGTTTTCTTTGGCTTGGGGTAGCATATGAGGGTAGTACTTTTAGGCGGAACCTCTCTTCTTCTTTTAGTGAAGGAAGTGCGTCTCAACTTGGTCTGGTAGTGTTGACGTCTAAAGACAAGAGTTGTGGGTTGCAATAAAGCTTCAAAAGAGGGATAGTCTACTGGCTCAAGAGGAAAACTCCTTATGTATATATGCTGCTGATGAATCCACGATTCATCATCTCAATATCTTGATCTTAGCAAAATCTTCGAGTAAAAACTCAGAAAAATGTCCATAAAATGATTAAATTAACAAAATGCCTCTTGTAAATAAAACACACTAATTATTGTATATTAGATTGTACAAAATAATTTAACAATAAAAAGCCGCAAAAATAAAGGAGCTTTTCACATGTAAATTGTCCAAAACTTCATGTATTTTTAATAATTTTATTTCAACTCCTTTTTGGCTAATTCTTTCTCTAACTTGTTCATAACAATGTATATAAAAATACAAAATAAATTTTAGCTCAAATAAATGCTCCTAGATCCCAAAGGGAAAAAGCCGTAAAGACCAACTTCCAAGCCAAATTCCCGCTCCGTATGAACTCCAAATTCACCAAACTCACTTTTAACGTTCAAGTTAGAAATTTATCCAAGGAAGTGGTTTCATTAAAATCAGAGCTCATTTGCAAAAGCTGGGTTTCTTGTATATTATGTATATCTTCATTCTTCCTTCATTTTTTATTTTATCTTTCTTAATTATTAAAAATACAAAAAAATCATGGTGGTGTTGTATTACGGTTGTAGTATTTTATTGTATTTTCTTATTATACATGGCTACTATTAAAAAGACAAAAAAATATAAAAAGAAAGCAAACAAAAAAATATGTACACGTTGTATATCTCCTTTTGTAAATTCTTCATTTTTTCCTTCTCTTTTTATTTTATTGTATTTAAAGTAGCCTACTTTATTTATTTATTTTTTCCCATTCTCTACAATAACTTCCATTTTCCTCCATTAACCACCAAGTCTTCATCTAACCTCCATTCTACTCCACCATTTTTTCTAACCTCCCTTTCAACTCCACCATCTTTCTAACTCCCATTCTTCTTCTCTTTATGTTCATTTGTACATCCTCATTTTTCCCGATCCGCCATTCTCATAGAATAAGGAGAGAGCTTGGAGTGTTTTGTTGGTGACAGCGGTGAAGCGTTTTCCTCAAGCGATGACCTCCTTCAGGCGAGATCCGCGGAGCTCCGTTCCGTGTCATGAGTTTCCCATCGAGCTCGCGTAGCTTCTTCAATTTTTGTTTCTCCAATCGGTTCGATGCGATGGCAGGAGTCGAGCATAGCTGCTCCGCCAATCCGGCGAAGAATCAGGTAAGTATTCCTCATGATTTTCTTGTTATTTTATCTTATCTAATATTTTGGTTCTTTGTTATTTCATTCCACCAATTTTTTACCACCAACTCATCCTCTTACCCTTTGTATATGACCACATTTATTTCCTGTTTAAGAAAACTAAAAAAATTCAAAATATTAAAATATAAAAACAAAAAGAAAATTCAAATCAACAAATTAAAAAAATAAAAGAGAGAGGAGGAGCTGCAGGCCACGGCCCGCCGCCCCCCATCGTAGCCGGCGCCACCACTCACAGCCGGCGCCACGGGCCCACGCCGCCACCAGCCCCGCACCCTCCGCCGACCTGCTTGCGCACCCCAGCCGTCCGCTCGTCGTCAGCGGCCGCCTCCGCCGCCCACCAACACCGTCGCCCTCACTTCCGCGCTGCCCCACCCACCTCTACGCCGCCGCGGCGCCACCTCACACCGCAAGCGCGCCGCCACCCGCACCCCGCCCTCCGCCGCGTCGGCCGCCTGCGGTTCGCCGCCGAATTCATCCTCCTGCAACCCAACGCCACCCGCACCTGTGCGGAGAAGAAGGTCCAAAAAATTATTTTATTTTTTATGTAAAAATTGTATTTTTTATTTGTAGTTTCTATAATTTCAAAAAGGTCCCTGTATATAGAGTTCTTTGTTTATTTTGTTCTTTAAAATTTGCATTGATAACCCTATATTTGTATTTTAATTTGGACATTAATTTTGCATTATTTTATTCAATTGAAAATAGTATATTGTTGAGCAACTAATTCTCTACCAGATGAATATTTATTTATATTTTTATACTATTTGAGTAATTAATTAAAAATGTTCAACTGAAATATTACATATTTTACCTACATTGAGCTTTTAAATTCATATCTCACACATGTTGCTCCAAAAATTACACAAAAATTAGAAATGATGTCTTGATATGTGATTGAGATACCACCCAAATTTCATCCAAAGTGGAGTTGTCTTGTGCCCAAAATAAATTATAGAGTGATTGTAGTATTTGATTTTTAATTAAATCCACATACATCATTTTTGCAAAATTTCAAGTCTCCTGGATTTTACATCTAAATATCTTTTTGAGATAATTCACACTCTGATTAATTTGATATCTGGATTTATTAGAAATTAATTACTCACTTTTACTCTGTTTTCACTAAAAAATCCATAAAAAAATCATATTTTGTCAAAAAATTCCAAAAAAAGTATTCTAGTATCCTTGTATCATGTTTTCATTCCAGTAAATTTTTCATCATTTTTGCTTACTGTTTGTGTGAAAATTTGTGAAAAAACCCATAAAAGTGTGCATTTTTAATTGTTGCATTTTAACCCATAAAATTCCAAAATAATATGTCTTGATTCATCACTGGATTAGGATTACAGGAAAAATATAATTTGGCTAAATTAGATTAATTTCATATTAAAATTAATTTGGCCTTGTTGTGTGTTGTCTTAGAGTCTTAATTCACCTGCATTTTGCATTGGCATTTGTTTTTGCATTAAAAAATTATAAAAAAACCACATTTGAAATCTAAATCTTAATTTTCAAATTGCCCCCGAAGTTGTTCCTTTGCCTCCCTGTGTTCCACCCTGGACTTGCCTGGGATATAAATTAAGCCGAGATGCTCTTCACGGAGATCTTCTCTCGGTTCTGACTGAATCGCTAAGTACACGTACTACAACGTGTCTGAAGTATCTAACGTATTTAGCAACTCGTCAGCTGCACCATGTAGATATGTTGTACATATGCACATAAAAAAAGTGCAAAGAAAGAAAAACTCCAAAAAATGGCGGGTATTATTGAAAATAAAATACCCACCGGAGTGTATATAGTCCAATAAAGTAAAGCTTATGTTAGCCATTCTCATCTCATGAAGCTTTCAGTGGGTGACTTAGCAACACTAATTGGGCTCCCAAGGATACATGACTACACTAGTGATGGTCCATTATATTCTTTCCCCTCTTCTTGAGCCAGTTGAACTTGAACTTAGAAGGGAATACCCCGCTCCTCGAGGAAAGAGCTGCCAGACTAGGGCATTAGAGTTACCTTGTTGAGGATGGTTGTCATTTTGCCATTTCTGAGGTGAGAGCTACATATCACTTACATAGTACAAGGAAAGATTCATGGTCATTAGAGTTTGTGTATGTAGACTTGTTCTGATCTAGATTATTGAGGAGTCTTGACCATAGATTAGGAACTTAGAGGCTATTGAGTTTTAAATCTAAGTCCAAATAAGGTTCTGACACACTAATAATCCAAAAGTCTAACTAAGCTCCATACTTCAATTTAATGAAGACAATTTTGATAATCAACCTTGATTTTTCTCATTTTTCTTTCTCTCTTTCTTTTCACTTCTTTTTCAAATAAGTGTTTGCTAAGGGACTAGCAAAAGTAAAGTACAGGGGGGTGATGAATCCCATTCATCACTCTTTATTCTTTTATTTTAGCTAATTATCTTGGCAAAGCATCATGTAAATATGTGTAAATACAATAACTTAGCAATAAGCATGCATTTGTTAATATTCCATAATTAGCATGTATTTGTGCAAAAATAAAAGAATATAGAATAAAAGAAAAATAAGGAAATGTTAGGATAAATATTGAGTGACCTAATCCCAAGAGAGGGTCCAGTATGAGCCTGACCGCAAAATAAAATAAGTAGAGAGAGATAGGGCCACTCTACCTTGTACATATACACCCTCTATGTATATATAATTTATTTCTATAAAAATAAAAATAAGAAGGTCTTCCTATCTCCTTGTATATACTTCTAAAAATAAAAAAAATTAGAAAAAAAAAATAAAATAAAATAAAAATCTCTCTCACCTTGTACAAAATACATGTACATATGTATCTTTTCCTATTTAATTTATACTTGTAAATAAATAATAAAAATAAAACAAAAATATTTCTATACTCCAAAAACTATATGGTAAATATATAAAATATAAAATTGGAGTATTTGTGTAAAAATAATAAATGTACAAAATACATAAGTATTTTATACCGATATATAATATAATATATTGTATATACTATAAATTATTTTTCCTAAAAATAAATAAAAATTGCAAAAAATTATTTAGAAAATAACAAATATTTTTTATTTTGTACACTTTTCGATTTAAAATAACTTGCTATTTTTAGTTAATTTTATAATTATTTTTGACCATCTATTTTCTGATTGGTCCAGGAGGAATGTTGACCCCGGTCAACTACCCCTCCCGAATCTCCTCGCGTGCGGATCCGCGTTAGGCGCTCATTTCTCCAAATTATCTCGATCGGATCCTGCACCCTTTAGCTCCGATTTTCTGGCCGCATCTCCCCAGTGGATCGGTGATCCTCGCGGATCCCTAAGGAGTCGCGGGTCATCCTTGGTTCGCGTGCTCCGACTCGATCAATCCAGTTACTTGGGATATCCTATAAAGACCTTCATCCGCCTCCCCAGTAGCTCGGCTCACGCCGCACATCCTTCTGATACCCTAGGAATCTCCACCTTAGTGACAGCAACCGGAGACCACCTTTGATCGTTGGAAAGGTGTTGTGTACCCGTAGCTCGCTTCTCGTGGCTGGAGCACTGCCGCGACAAGCCTCCTCTGCCAGCCATAGCGAAGTCGAGGAAAAGACCCCACCGTTCACCTCCCCTGGAGCTTAGGATCACGCTAGGACCATCACGTAGCTCTCATATTGATCATGGTTCCTTTGTTTCCCGAATCTTTCATTTGCACTTCATTGTCGCTTCGTCAGCTCCGACCAGCCGGTCGGAGCCTGGACCCCATCATCCACCCGCTCCGATTGACTCCTCCGCTCATCCCCCATCCCTCCACGCAGTTTGATCATCCTGGCCCTTGCTTAGATTGCCAGGATCAGGCCCTAGGTCTCATCGACCGCCTTCACCGGAGACCCCCTGTTCATCGCCCCCGCTTCTCTCTAATATAGGCTAAATAACCCCGACCGGAGCCTTGTTCCGATTCCGAGCTTTTTCCTGCAGGTTTTAGCATGCGTGGAACAACCTAGATAGCCTTTGACCACCCTTGCCGGAGCTCGCCCAGGTCCCAACCACCGTCACGAAAATCTGACCATCAGCGACTCCATTCGAGCAGCCCATTCGACGCGGAGGGACCTCATGTTTCTTTTGGCGCTGACCGATCGTTCATCGGAGTCTCCGATCTCCCTTGGTGCTTCGGCGAAACTCGCCCAGCCATGTTCTTCCAGAGTGCTCCTCTGTCGTCCGATTGACCCCCTTCGCCCAGATACCATCCTCGCCGTCCATTCACAGCAGCTGTCAGGCTGTTAGATGTCAGATCTAACGGCCACGTACCTCTCACATCACCGACACTCTGACGGTCGTTGGATTCGACATCTGAAAGCGCCAGAGCCGTACGTTCGCACCTAACCAGCGGACGCAACCTGTCCCTCACGCGCAGCTCACATGCTGCATGGGTAATTTTCTCACTCTACCTTGCGTTTATTTTAGTTTCTATTTCAGTCTGTAAAATAAAAGTACACAATGGGACCTTTTTGCATATTAGCACCTGCAGTTTTCGATATTTGCACTTTAGTCCTGTTTGTGTGGACCCACGTGTGTCGTTACGTGTTATCTAGGTTATTTGCATCATTTTCCTTGGACTTATCTAATGTTATGAATTGAAGTTTTACGTTCAGTATTTGCAAATATACCCCATGCGTACTGATTTGAGACAAGTGCAGATATTAGTGGAAAATTCACAGATTGGACCCTATAGCTTTTGTACATGTTATTATTCGGTCTAGAGACATGTTTTCTTTGCATTTTGGTCCCTGTATGCTGCATGTTTTATTTTTGATTAAATAAATAGCATTTTAGCTCCAAAATTCATGAAATTTTGACAAGTGGCCCTTGTCATTGTGTAGGAATTTTAGTGAATTTTTGGTTTTGTTTGCATTTATTATTTTTAAAAATTCAAAAACCTTAAAAATTGTCACTGTTTGTTTTAGCAAATCAATTAAAAATAATAAAAAGCCTTGAAAAATTCTGAAAAAAATTCTTGATTGCTTCTTTTGTTTTGGTTGTGTTCTTGTCCAATTTTTGCTTCATTCTCATTTAAAACCCAAAAAAATTGAAAACGACAAAAAACCTTAGAAAAGTCAGTAAAAATTCATAAAATTTCAAAAAAACATGGTTCCTTCTTATGTAGTTAGGTTTTTGCTTGTAGTTTCACATAAAATTTCTCCTCGAATTTTATAAGCATTTTAAGTAATTTTAATTTGCCTTTAGATTCTAGCTGTACACTAGTTGTTATTTCTGACATTTTTTGATTTTTAGAAAATTCATAAAGAAATCAGAAAATTTAAGAAAATTCACAAAAACATCTGAATATTTAAAAACACAAAATATTTTTATTCAGAAATTTTGAGTATTTTTGGGCTATTCAATAATTGTGTGAGTGTTGATTTTTGCCTTTTTTCTATATTAAAAATCGTAAAAAAATCGAAAAATTAAAAACCACCATTCCTATGCTTTTCTTCGATTCTCGACTACTTCGTTGCTTTTGCATTACATGCTCCTTGTGTTCGACCCTGGTAGCTATACCAGGTAAATATAAATAGCAAGACCGCTTGCCACATTTTTATTGTTGTTTGATCTTGTTGGTGGTCTCTTATTTTCTTGTTGAGCCCAGTTCGAGTGATTGAGGTCGCAACGACCTTTGATATCACTTAACCTTAGTTGCTCGGGCCGCTCATCAGGGTGATAGGGTCCTTATATATTCTTCACTATATATGTTATGTACATATCATGTCTTTTATTTCATGCATCAATAAAAAGACCTCAAATCCAATTTATTTTCTTAATAAAAGTTGTACATAAAAATGTTTTCTAAATACTAAAAATACTTGTAAAATAACTTATTATACATAATACAAATAAAACCACTCATAAAAAGCCACACAATAAGAACTTAAAAGATAAATTCTGGCTCCATATGAACTCAAATTCTTCCAAAATCACCTATATTGGACTATAAATTAAATTATCATTCAAAGAAGGGTGTTTCCATAAATTTTGGAGTTACAAGGCAAAAATTAGTGTTTCGGTGCCTTATATAGTCATGTGCTATCTATACTTATAGATATGTATTGAACCATTTTAAGTTTTAATTTGTGCATATTGTATTTTTAAACACTTGTACACATTCCTAACAATAAAAAAAATAAAAATTAAATTAAAAAACACAAAATAAAATAAAATCAAAAATTCATTGTAAAAAAGACATACTTGTATATATTGTAGACAATATCTATTTGTAAAAATTAAATAAAATTAATTTATACTCCTCAAATCATTTGCTAAATAAAGAAAATAAAAAATGAAGGATAAAATATACATGTATATTATACATATACATAGTACCCTATATTGTATATACTATGTATATAATTTCAGAAAAATAATTAAAAATCAAAGAAAAAAAGTTCGAAAATAATAAATATGGTTTATTTTTACCATTTTTAAAGTAATTTACTATTTTATTTTAATTGTTCTTTGATTTTTTGACCTTGAATTTTCCAATTGGTTGACCCGAGTTTGTTAACCCGTGTCAATCCCTCCTCGACTAGACCCGACCTGAATTCCCTTGTCGCCGGATTAATTTCTCTACATTCCCGGTCGGGGCTGACCACCATTTGCCTTGTTTTCAGCGTCCGATTCCTCTCCTAGGATCTGTGATCCTCGAGAATCCCTAGGAAGAGTCTGATCCTCCTAGGGTTTCGCTCGCTCCTTCAATCTTTCCAGATCCCGGAGGAGTCCTATAAATCCTCTCCTCCGCAACCCTTTCTCCCTAGCTCGTGCCTCGCCACCTCTTTCCTCCCTAGCCACGTCTAACATAGTGATAGTATTCGGGAGAGACCTTTGGAGTGTAGTTTGGTGGTCAATTGGTTGTCGCTCAAGATGTGGCCCGAGCTCCTTGATGAATCCCAATTCATCACTCTTTATTCCTTTATTTTAGCTAGAAACTTGAGCAAAATACCTTGTAAATTTGTGTAAATATCATAAATTGCCAAAACACATGCATCATGTAAATATGCATAATTAGCATGTTTTTGAGTAAAAATAAAGGAATAAAGAAACACAAGAAAAAGATGGAAATATTTAAAATAAATATTGAGCGACCTAATCCCAAGGGAGGGCTCAGCATGGGCCTGACCACAAAAGAACCCAAGTAGAGAGAGATAAGGTCAATCATATGTGTACATAACCCTATGTATTTAAATAAATCTATTTTTCTCAAAATAAAAATTAAAAAGTGTTTCTCATATTTTGTATATACTTGTAAAAATAACACTAAAATAAAAAGGGAAAAATAAAAGAAAAATAAAAAGAAATAAAATTCTCTCTCATTAGTGTACATAGACCATGTATATACAATAAAATGCCTATTTATTTTCTCCTTGTAAATAATTAATAAACCTATAAAAATATATTTTTATACTCCATATTTTATGGTGTAAATAAATAAACGAAAAATCAGAAAAATAAAAACAAAAATAAAAATCATTTCCCACCTTGTATATATACCATGTACATATGTATATACACATATTTATTTAACCCATGTAAATACATCATAAAAATAAAATAAAAATACCTTATTATTCCAAATTTTATGTTATAAATAAATAAAATATAAATTTGGAATAATTATACAAAAATAAACAATTAAAAATAAAAATAAAAAATATGTATATACCTATATATAATAATAATATAATGTAAATATGCTATATATTTTTCAAAAAAATAAATACAAATCACCAAAAATAATTTGAAAAATAATAACAATTATTCATGTTGAAACGTTTTTAAAAAAAACCATCTACTATTTTTAATTGTATTTCCAAATATTTAATAAATGGGGAATTCTGATTGGTCCACGGGGGATTGTTGACCCCGGTCAACTCTCCTCCCAGGACCACCAGACCCGGATCTTGCGCCCCGACCCATTTTTTCCTATTTTTCACGCATCGATCCGACACCCACTCGCCAAAACCCCGGGTTCCATTTGAAGTTCACACATCCGAGACCCTCGCACGACGTCTCTCCTAGGGATCTGTGCTTCGAGCGACCCTGCCCGACTCCATTTAGTCGAACCCTTCTCAGTATAAAGCCACACCTCTGCCGCACTTTTCACGCCATCTTTGGCTCCGCCCTTCCATCCCAGGACCTCCACTCTCTTCCCTAGAGTGACAGCTATCGGATAGGAGTATCGCAGCGAGGAGGGACCATCCCTAGCCACTGATCCGGCGAACTCCTTCGCCGTGCACCGCCGTGAGGTGCATCGAGCCTCGGACCCCGATGATTCCTTGAGGCAAAGACCCCCAGAGCTCCGCTAGCTCATCCACAGTCGACTTCGAACATCAGGTATCCCCGATTCACTCTAGTTTAGCCTAATTTCCGTTTACGCCCAATCGCGCCACCGGCCTTCGCCGGTCGATTCCACCCAATCCGTCCGTTCATTCACTCATCTGGTTATCGATTCACCTTCACGAGACTCCTACCCATTTCTTCACCCATCTGATCAACCTGTCTCGCCTTGGAGCAGGACCTCGGGTCTCCTCCGTCGTCGCCTCGCCGGAGACCACGCTCCGCCCCCTTCCGATCGCCCTTTCCACCCCTAACCGGGTCGAGGCCCTTTGCCCTTGACCCAGCGTTCGTCTTGTGCCATTTTGCAGGTCAATAGGACCCATCTGAGGGTCCGCACGTTCAAGCACAGGAGCTTGGCTTACCCACCGTCGCCAGAGCTCCCCGGAGCTTCTCGGCCTCATCGGAGGTACCCACCAACTGCAGAAGAGTCTGAGTTGTCTTCTCCACATCTCAGCAGCCCAGGAGGAGGTCCTGAGCGCACGGAGGGAGCCAGTGAAGTTCGCCGGAGACGAGTTCTTCCAGGACCTTCAGCTGTCGTCCGATCATCCCCTCCGCTCCAGATTTGATCATCACCGTCCATCTGCGGAGCTTCAGCCACCGCCCGATCTTCATCTGGGTTTGATCTGGACCGATCATCGACGAAGGGGTGCCCTCGCTTCTCAGCCATCAGATCTACACGTGGCACCCTCTTGGCCGTCGATCTTAAACAAAGGGGTAATATCACTTAGGCCCCTCTTTTTATTGCATTTATAGTTTAGTCCTATAAATATTTAGTGTAGTTGTTTTTATTTTGGATATTTTGCATTATAGACCTCGTGTTTATTTTATTTGCATTTTAGTCCCTGTCTACGTGGAACACGTGCATCGTCATGTGATATTTTGGGATATTTGCATGTATGGGCTTTGGGTTTTCTGCCCGTTATGAAATGAAATTAAGGTTTTGATATTTGTAGTTATACCCCTGTACGTGGTTTTTATTAAACATGTGCTGAATATCTGGGCTTTTTGTGCCTTTCACCCTAAAGTTTCCGCACGTGTTACATTTAAGCCCTTGGAACTATGTTTCTTTGCATTTAGGTCCTTGTGTATTGTGTGCCTTGTTTTTATTGAATAAAATATCAAATTAAAACCAAATTAGCTGAAATTTGGAAACGTGGCTTCTACCACTGTGTAAAAATTTCCCTAAATTTTTGGGACATTTTTGAGGCTTTTTACTATTTTTAAAAAAAATCAAAATATGCATTTTTATTACTGTTTGAAAAAGAAAATCAAAGAAAAATATAAAAACATCTTTAAAAATTCTAAAAAATTAGTGATAGTTAACTTTAGTGTTTTCTAGTTTCTGTCCATTTTTGAGCTTATTTGGATTCATAAAACCCTTAAAAATTACAAAACCCTAAAAAACTTATAAAAATTCTAAAAAATTCTATAAAAATAAAAAAATACAAACTCTTTTTCTGTAGCCTAATTTTTGCATATATTTTTCATAAAAATTACCTCCAGACTTTTATAGATCAATTTTACATTTTTAATTGATCTTTCAAGTCTGGCTGCACAGTAACATATATTTTTCCTCTTTCTTGATTTTTAGAAAATTAAATAAAAATTGGAAAATTCTAAAAAATTCACCAAATACACTTCAAAATATTAAAAACACAAAAATAATTTTATTTGAATTTTCTGGGTATTTTTGAGTGCTTTAATAAATTGGTGTATTTGCTTGTTTCTCCTTTTCCTTATAAAATCAAAAACACAAAAACATTTAAAAATAATTAAAATCCACCAAAAATATTTTCCCCCTTATTTTTCGACTTTGACTACTTCGTAGGCCGCAAGGCCATCCCGTGCTCCTTGAGTTCGACCCTGGTCACTATACCAGGTTAATAAAAGTAGCGAGGACCGCTCTTAATTTTATTATTTAATTATCTCTGTTTGGTGGTTCCTACATTTTCTTGTTGATCCTGATTTGCGAGTGATTGAGATCTCAACGACCTGAGTTATTTATCTCCCTTAGTCGCTCGCGGTTTTTCGGCTCATCACTCCTCCGTCGCATGCAGCTTCCTCTCTTCCGCACCAGAGTCGAGGCCAGGACTTGCTTTCCACCTCGCTTAATGTTGCTAAACCCTTGAAAAGCTTTAGGTATCATCTATTTCGCCAGCATTTCACATTTTATTTCGATTCATTTCATTCACTCTGCCTTTAGTTCATCAACTCCGACTAGCTGGTCGGAATCCCGTTCCATCCATCTACTCGCTCCGATCGAATCCCATGTCTACCCTTCTTCTTCCAGCGCAACCTGGTCCCTCCAAATCCTTCTCATCAGAGGAGGATTAGTCTAGGTTTCCCTCCTCTGACTTCACTGGAAACCAAAGCTCCACTCCCTAGTGCTTCTCTCAGTTTTCATATGCAATAATTTGACCGGAGCAAATCCCTTGAGTGTCTCTACCCTTTGCAGGTTTAGATGTGCGTGAGCAAACCCTTTTTGTGCTCTGACTTCTCAAGCAGAGTTGTCGTAGGAGGAGGACCACCACCACCATCATCAAACTATTCATTGCCCCTCTTGAAAGATCCTAGTGGACGACAAACACGTACATACTGCTGTTGGACCCCGTAGTGAACTCATTAGGCCCGTGGATCATTGTCCAAAATTGAGTTAAGTTCGCCTGATCCGTGTTCTTCCAGTATACTCCCACTCTGTTCATCTAGAGATGGAGCTCCATATTTCATTAGGGCCATCCTATAGCACCTAATTCCTAGCCCTCTGATTAGAGCTGGACCCCATCTACACCTCTGGACAAAGAAGCCTTGCAGACCATTGAGCAGACCCTGGCATGCCAGAACTTAGCCACACGTCCTCGACATCCACTGAACCATCATATCCTTTTCCAGAGGAGCATCAGAGCCGTCAGTCATCCACCGCGTGCCACATGCCTTAAGGGTATATTTCCCCTTTTCCCTTGCATCTCTCTTTATTATGTTTCAGTCCAATAATTATAAATTGTAGTTAATAACTTTTGTAGTATGGACTTTCTTCTTTTTATATTTGCATTTTAGTCCACTTGAGTTATAGTCATTGGAACCTCACATGGTTTTCAGGTGTATTTGCATATTTAACCCTACACTTTGAACTTGTTATGTAATGAAGTGAATATTTTGCTATTTGTACTTATACCCCTATAAGTGTGGTTTCACATGCTGTGCGTGATTTTAGTGGATAAATTGTATAGAGGCCCTTGGATTTTTAATACTTTTATCTTTTAGTCCCTAGGACTTAAAGTAATTACAGATTGGTCCATGTACATTGTTTTTAATTACAAGTATTTTACTAATTGCAATAAATAGTAAGTCGACTCAAAAGATTGCCAAAAAATACTTGTAGTTCATGATTGTATGTATTATTTATGGTGATTTTTGCTTGTCGATTTTCTTGCATTTCCTATTATTAAAAATTCTAAAAGACCCTAAAAACCCTGGTTGTTTTGGAAAATACATAAAAAATCATTGAAAAATTCTGTACAAATTACTGCACTTGCATTTTATCATTATTTAGATTCTACATAAATTTTGTTGAAAAATACTTTAGAACTTAAAATTTTACAAAATAATTGAAAATTTATAAAAATTATATAAAATAAAAAACAATTCTAAATTGTGATTTCAATTCCTATGTGTCGCTATTTCTTTCTAGTTTATCATAAAATTCACTTCTAGAATTTTGAGCCTTTTATCTATTTTTAAATTGCAAAACATTCATGGTGCACTGTTTTCTTATTTTATCATTGTTTGAATTTTAGAAAATCATAAAAACAACTAAAAAAATATAAAAATTAGCAAAAATACTACAAAATAGATAAAACAAAATAATATTTTTACTTTGATTTTCTAAGCATTTTTGACCCTTAAAAAATAAAAAATGAGTGTTTGTATGTGTGTTTATCATTTATGCATACTTCTATCATATTGAAAAATTAAAAAATTTTAAAAATATAAAACCCAATAGAAAATAATAAAAATCACTTGATTTCTAAAATCGACTACTTAGTGTATAATTCTATCCCTTGATTTTTACCCTGATTGCTATACCAGGTTAATAAAAGTAACAAAACTGCTCGATTTGATTATTTGATTCATTACTGGTTTATTTTCTCGATGAATCGATTAGGTTGATTTAGGAAAATGACATCTTCTTAATTTAATCCATTTGAATCAACTTGATTATTCGGTCATCTCATCAGATCGACGTCATTGCTAGGGAGCACGACTAAGTAGTCAGATTTCATTAATTCTTGTTTTCCTTCTCTCTATTATACATATTTTTGATCATATTCTTTTTTGCTTTTTGTGCGAGGGACCGCTTGGAGGACAACTTGGTTCGCTTTGAGGACCCATACCTGAGCAGGAACAGGATGAGCAACTATATTAGATAGAATTTAGCTTAGTTTTATTTTAGCGAAAATTCTTGTAATAACCTAGACCTTTGGACACTCTTCTAGACTTGAACATTATTCATGGTCTATTTCATCGAGTGTCGGTGTACTTACGGGAGCTCTCTGGATTTTTCATGAATTTTTGCAATTTATTTTTATTTGTTTCTTGAGGTTTTAGACCCTAGACTTAGATTTTATTCTGGTCGAGCTCGGTAGAAACTAAGGTCTAAATACCCTACTAGAATATATGTTCCTATAGGTCACGATTGGACTTAGTCAAATAAAAATCTAACTTAATTAGATTAGAAACCATGAGTCATGAGAGGTTACTGACGAACCGATAAATTACCCTTTTAATGTAATCAAATTAATTTTTAAAAAATATTTGTTCGTTGCAGTCGGCAAATTAAGGGTTAATAAAATGACAACTTAAATTAATTTTTGAAATTAAAAGTGAGCGGTCTACTTTTTTACTTAGTAAGTTCAAGGTCGAACTCAGGGAGGCAACTATCTCCTTAATTGGTTTTAAGTCGATCTCGAAGTTAGGCTTTGAAGGAGGTTTTTTTAATATTTTTATGCAATTAAGAAATGAAATGCAATTATGGCCAAATTTGAGGAATAAAATGTAATTGTGATCAAACAATGTCCAAAAATTATGAAACTTGGTCACAATGTGAATTATGATGAAATTAAGCTAATATATTTTTTTAGAATTTTTGTATGGAAGATGAATAAATAATGAATTTATGAATCCAAGCAGTCTGATTTTCAATAACTGATTATAATAAAAATTAAATCTATTTATTTTCAGAGAATAAAATTATCTTATATATATCACTAGGTAATATATCTCAGAGCAATCTTAAACCCTAAAAATGTCAAACTAATACATATTAAAAATTAACTATTGAAATATACAAAATAATTTTTATGGAGAAAAATAAGCATTCAATGCAATTCTTTTGAGCACAATGTAATTAGCAATTAATTCTACGATCTACGATTTTGTTGTAATTTTTGGGACTACAGTTAATTATTTATATATTTGTAAGCATTGGATGGGTAAAATATGCAATTTTCCACAAGAATATAAATTAATAAATAACCACATATGTTAAAAATATCTCAAGCATGCCATATTGTATATAATTAAAGACAGAACAAGATGCTATTTTTAGAATAATAAAATTATGTAATGTATATGTTCAAAAAAATTAAAAAACACATTATGTCTATTCGCAAATAAATAAAATAAAATATGCAGTTAGGGACCTAAATGTTGTTACCTATACCCCAGAGAGTATGTATGCAATATTTCCCAGGTCACGTGCGCCTCACGTGACCCCGGAATAGAGGGGCCTCTCTGAAGATACGTTGCTCCTATAGGGGGCTTTGTTGCAAATTGACCTCCTCTCATACGTACGGTGAGGTGGGCCTTGGTCTTTGTGATGGAAGGGAGGAACGGAGTGCGTAAAGTCAATAGAGACGCCTGACCAAGGCACGACGGCTGGCGTGGGGGAGGTGCTAGATGCATTTGGCGGGGCTCTGTCCTTTGAAGGCGGAGCGTCGAGGGTTTGTGAAGGTGGGTTGTAGCTTGATAATGAAGTTCCTAATGCGCGATGAGGCAATCGAGTTTCCACAGCTGCTGCAAGTGTCCTCGCAAAGGGAGACATTGGGTAGATGTAGCTTGATGATGAAGTAGCAGGAGGGTCATGTCGCTAGGCAGAGGCAGGTGGTGCGTGCGACGAAGTCGATGAGGTGGACATGTTTGCGGTGGAGCTTCACACGAAGGCAGAGATGGCGATGTGTAGACATCTGATTCCTGGAGGCTCGAGGAGGAAGCGCCTCAAGTTGATGAAGACAGTAGCACTGGAGTGCAGCGACGAGGATGTAATGGAGTTGCGGTGGTGGCAGTGGTCTACGGAGACGGTGTTCAATGATGGTCGGTGGAGATGTTGCAAGTGGTTTGAAGGTGGAATTGAAGAACATAGGAATTAGTAAGAAATAGAGGAAGTGGAAATAGAAGGTGAACGGAATAGTCGCCTGGGTTGAGGTGGGCGATGGCGCTCTTCCTGTTATCACCTCAACCTTATTGACGATGCATAGAAGGCTTGTCAAGATCACACCTTGGAGGTCTTCGTCGGAGAGAGGATCCCCAGTCATAGGCTCCCCGCCCAAAAGCTCTCTCTCTCTCTTGCTCCTTGGAAGACGGTGGATCTTGGGCTCCTGGAGGTTGGGTGTCTTTTTATAGGAGAAAAAGGATTGGGGTGGTTGGCATCGGAGTAGGTTGCAGGGGTTGCATGACAGCCGATAGAGATATCAGGGGAGGATGAAGGCCACGTGCAGGATAGGTGACCTGAGAGAGGGACGATGGGGGAAGGCAGTCTATCGGTCGTCTGATTGGTTGAAATAAGATGGTTGATAGCGTGCCACATGGAATTTAAATAATATATTTTTTTATTATTTTTATTATTCAATTTATTTTAATTTATTTTTGAAATAAAATAAATAAAAAATAAATATAAAAAATGAGTGATATGTATCGGCTCCAGGAGCTACCACATGTCAACTCCAAAAAATTCCAGAAATTAAATCTAAAAATAATTAGGAAAGAAATAGAAAACAACCTCAGATCGAAAGAATTTCTTCACAAAAGTTGTTATCTCGATGATATCTACAACTTCATGAAGGAATCAAGAGCAAATAAGGTCATCTGTACAAAGTGATATTTTTGGGGTACTCGATGTACACAAAATACCTTGAATTTTTGGGTTTTGTATTTTTTTGTGATTTTTAATTAAGAGAAAAATAAAAATATGATAAAATCAAAGATAAATATTTACACATTAATATTTTTTTGGATTTTTAGTAAATTGGAAAAAAGGGAAATAAAATAAAGTTGAAAAAGTGATATATTTGTACATAGTCACAAGAGGCACTCAAACTTGGTCAGCTTCTTTGACTTCAATCTTCTTTTGAATTTGTATTTTTATGGATTTTAATAAAAATTTCATCAAAAAATATAAATGAAAAAGAAATCAAATAAAAGGGTTAATTACGTACATAAAATAATAGATCAAAAATCGCTAAAAGACAAAATGCACAAAAGAGGCCTGAAACCCAACTTTCACATATGAGCTCCGATTTTTATGAAATTGTCTTGTTTTGAAGGTCTTTGAATATGTATTACTTTAAAAGTGAGTAGACCTAAATCAGACACTGTATGAGGAAGATAAGATCGTTTTAGTCTGCCTATTCTGAAATTGAAGTTTTATCTCACAGACCAATTATTTGAGCTAGCAATGTTTTTGCATTTTTCCTTAAATCTTGTTAGTAATATGTACAAAATGGATGTGATTTGAGGTCAATTGGACTTAGAATGAATTAACTAAAAATGCATGAAGTTAGGTGGAAATGTGAAGATGATTATGAGTGCAATTATGAGTACTAAAATGCAAATATTAATTATAAATGTATGAATGGTAAAAATGCAGAATAATTGATGAATGCAGCTAATTACTCAGGAATGAAGCTCTATTTTCATCTTTTAGTGTGATGAATCATGGATTCAACAACCCCCTATACTTAAACCTTGCTCGTCCCCGAGCAACTAAAATGAAATGCAAAAGTGAAATGATTTTGGGTTCTATACCAAAGTTATGAACAAAAGGTGAAAATAGAACTGAACTCGACCTTTGGATTAATAGTGTGACGAAACTTCTGTGAGAGTTAGGGTTTTAAAATCAACAACCCTCGAGTTCTACTCTCATTGTAACAGATTCTACTTTGAAGTCATCTTAGATTAATCCTTCTCCCAAAGCATATCCCATGAACATTGAACAACTGTCTCATGTGTATGAAAGGTTTTAGCTCTTCCCATCAAGAATGTCAGACTACCGTGCAAACCTCCCTGCCAATAACTCGTCCTCGAGGAGTCAGGTATTTCCTTCTAAGGCCTGTCACATTGTGTTGATAATCGAAAAGGGAGAGAAATGATAAGAAGGGGAAAAGAACTGGAGGGTGACCAGTGTAGTGACATCTTCTTTTGAAGTCAACTAGTTTAGCCAGGTCTTCACTAAGATCTGCAGGTTTTCTTGAAGCTTGGACCTTTTGGTCAAATATATATTTGATAGTTTGGCTTCTTTTTGGTATGGATTTTTAGTAACTCTACATGGATCTTTTTGTGCCCCTACTGATATGGAATCTTTTCTGTACATATTTTCGTGTCTCAGAGAAAATTGTGCCCAGCTTTCCATCCCTTTTCTAAAGCTTTATTTCATCCCATATTCTGGTCTTTAGATGTCCACGCTACCAGAAAAGAGACCCACACAATCTTTCAACACCCTGTCTGAGTTGAGCTAAGTGCATAGTACGAGAGAACATATTAATTCCCTACTCAAGTTAACACCAGAATTAGGCAACTAGGTTAGACACTAAGAGTCAAAGGCTGCACATTGTCATGCAGAACTCAAAGAATTGATCAAAGATATGAAGCTTCTAAAATCCTCTTTCTCGAGGAAGTTCATTTGAAAATTAGGTAGATTAAGGCCAAGCCAAGCCTACTCTCCACTTCTACTCATAACTCAGTTCAGTACCCATTAACTTTCCACTTTGCATATGATAGATATGCAAATGAAATGCAGATGCATATGAGGTGCAAAATAAGGTGCAAGTTGTATGTATGCAAGAATGATATGTAAGAGTAAAGAGTTTTTTTGTGTTTTGTCTTCTTTTTTGACTTTCACCCATCTCGTAATTATTGCATAAAAAATATGTGAAAGTACGAGCTACGGGTAAAGTATATATGTAATATATACAAGCCCTCCTATACTTAGTGTTTGCTATGCCGTCAGAGCACAAGAAGCGATAAAAGATATATCTCGTTCTAAGCGTAGAAGATAAAAATAATAATAAAAAGAGTGTAGAAGTCTTCCGCCTCCTATACTTAGGCTCTGGTCAGCCAAAGTATAGAAGAAGATAAAAAAGTAGAGCAGTCGAGGTCAAGAGGAGAAATGGATTAGTATATACAGGGTGGGCATCGGTCCCCCCTATACATAGGCTTTGATCAGCCTAAGTATAGGACTTCAGTGAGTATGAGAACCAATGAGATCTGGAGAATATACTGATCAAATGAGGAATAGAATGATGATTAAATAGGGATGGCACGGTCCCCCCTACACTTAGACCTTGGCCTAAGTATAAGAAGAAAAAGTACGAGGGAATTGATGGGGGCAGGGGGAAAGGGTGGCTGATGATAAAGGAGGTTTACGACTAATCTTTTTTAAGAAATGTGGTGGAAGGGAATATTGATTGAAAGAATATGAATCCGCAGATTCCCAACCATCGTTGGAGCTGTCATAAGAATAATAATTAATGGTCATGTTACTCCAACTATTTTTATTCTTGAGCTTCTTTCTCAAAGTTCTCTTAATTTTTGGGAGATTTTATTCTTCCTCTGAATATTCAGATGAACAAGTATCAGTCCGATTATAACAATTTGTTTCATTGTACTAAATGGGATCGTGGGAGTCGGTCTTAGAAGAATATAGAGAGGGACATGGAAAGTCCAACTTGGGTCAATGTATGACTTCTTATTCCGACCAGGCTCTAGATTCTCTAAACTCAATTCTCTCATACTTCTCACATCCTCCAAACCTGATGAGAAATCCTCGGAAGATTCCTTTTTCTGAAATATTTAAAGTGGTATTCGTAGTCGATTCAAGAGGTATTATTTGTGAGATGCTGACAATGGGTTCCCTATCAGATAAGTCTCCATATAAATTGTAATATATTTGTAAGGTCAACACACATCTTGAGTATTTGCTCTCTGTTGGCTTTGCGTGTATGGACTCAAGGATATATGACATAACATTGTCTGGGTGTGCTCGATCGGATGTTTCTCGATTGACTTTATTCACCTTTGTAGTCTCGTCAGCCACTTCATAAGATGTCTCTCCTTTATTTATGTCTGTGATAAGTGGAGAGGTCTGTTTATGTGAGGATTCTTCAATGTTATGACTATCAATTTCTATTTTGGTTGTCCCAAGGTTTGGTGTGTTCTCTAGAATTTGATCAATTTAGTTTGGATTCAGGAATATGGTGTCTTGAGTCTCGTAGTTAATAATTGCTCTAGAGGAAGCTAGAAACAACTTTTCCAAAATAATGGGAGACTCATATAAATTTCCTTGGTGTTCAATGTCCAGGACAAAGAAGTCCACTCTATGTGTGACACCTTGGACATTAACGACGACAGAAAAAATTCCTCTCAGTCTTTTTTGTGGATCGATCGAGAAATTGAATGATCACTAGGATCTTTCTGAGTGGTCCGAGTTCGAGTCAGTTAAACACAAACTTCGGGAGGATATTTAATGTAGAATCTTCGTCAAATCCGAACATTATTAAACTCAATATTCTCAATTTCACAGATCACCTTGGTCAACCGTTTGACTTTTTGGACCTTGCTTGTCTAGGTCTGCACCATTGAATTACTATAGTAATTAGATGATATTCAGTTCGAGATCTTTTCTTTCCCGTCTTCTTATGTGATAATTGACTCTTCACAAATTTTCGAAGATTGAAAATATACTCTATGGGCTTGATTAATGAAAGCTCTAGTATCAGACTCTTGCAAAATACTTCCATATTGATGTTGTCCGATTTTTTTGAATTTTCTGATTTTTTTATTTTTTATTTAGGATTTTCACTAGAGTTAGTAAGTAGGTCAGTGAACTGGTTAGGTGTTTGTGGTGTCTGTGTTTGGACATCCGACACATGATGTGTTTCGGGTTCGCTCTGTGATTTTCTTGATTCCTCTTGGTTGATTATCATGTATTTTACTATTTGGATGACATTATGAAATTGTTCTATCAAAACCTCGATTCTCTTATTGATCCGATTTATGTCATCCATTTTCGTCTCATGACTTGGATTAGAGTGACTATGCTCGGTATGCCTCGATAGTAGCATTTTCTTTTGAACATAGAAGTAGTCACTATCTTGGTTCAAAGTCTGGTCATGTATCATATTTCTTTGACTTTGGGAGTCTTCTATGTGGTCAAAAGAAAAGTGATCATACTGGGGTCATAAGTCATCCCGAGTAGAGGATGATGCAAACCGTGAATTAGGATACGTAACCGGAAATCGTGTTCCTCTATCAAGTCAGTTACATCTATATTCATCCTCAAATCTACTCACTCCATATAGTACATGTCTGGTTCTGTGAGCGACTCGTATCTTGAAGTCTCAACCAAGGCTGGGTGGGTGAAGAGAATGGTGGCTGGGGAGAAACTACCTCAAAGAGAGGGTTCCTCTGAAAAAAAGTGGAAATGAAGATTGGGAACTTGTCATGTGAGCACGACCCATGGAGTCTGGGTATGAGTGATAATATTCCAACATCTTTGATTGGAGTGGTAAATATTGATTAGCGAAACCACGATCTCCTTGTGTAAGTGCATTGCCACACAATTCAATATATAAATGCAAACCCCAAATTCACCAACTCAATTCAGTGAAGGTTGCAAAGGTTCGACCAAATTATCTTGTTTATTTTAGTTGGTGATAATTGCAAAATTTGGAAAGAGTTAACAGGCTGTTAGGTGCTTGTATTTCCCTATAGATTGTCCTGATTCTTACGATTAGTTGCACCAACTTTTAACTAGTGTGGGAGTAAGTACAGACCGTATGAATACGGTTACGCGTTACTTGAGGACAAAGCCTTACACAGTGTCCTCTAAACCTCCCACTCTGCTAATGGAATCTAGACCATTTATCGGTTACTCGTAGATCCTCACTGAGAAGTGGCTAGTCATTTTTGTAGAATCAGTAGTCAATCTGAAAATACTGACTTCTCCCTATCCTACTGCTCGTCCCTCTCTCACTTGCAATAAAATCAAACAATGATGGGGTTTCTCTCTCGAAAATGATGATATTCAATTTTGTAAAGTTTTAATTGATCAATAATGTTAGCAGTTGCCTTGTTTTAGTTTGGTTATCACTTTGAAATTGAGTGGGATCAATGCACGTCTACACGGGCATTCCAATTTCCTTTATTCCTATGTGAATGAAAACTGAGGGAGAATTAAAAAAGCCGTGCAATAGGAAACACGATGATGAATGTTGAGTCAAAGATACTTGCAGTGCTTCCTCGCAATCTTAATGCAATTTACTAATTATAATTGAAATTTCTCTAGAAAAATAAATCTAATGCATGCACGGGAAATCACACCTAAAACAGAAATATCTATTAGTGAGTCATAGAACAAATTAATTTGTCTAAATGAGAATCGATCTAGTGCATATAGTTAAGTGCAGTGTGGTCCTAAATTCTACGAGCACAATCGAAAAATTCTAGTATCTCTAATAGCCATATGTGATGTTCTAGAACTATGAACCACTCAAGTCGGGTCCCACCCTAACCAGAGAGTGAAACATGTCCGACACACCACAAAGAGTTCATTTTTTTTACAAACACGAGAACCCGATCGAGAATCGCTAGAAATTTACAATTAATAAATTAAAGAAGAATTCTCTCTCTCTCCAAAAATAAGATCCTTTGTGCATATGGTTGCTTCGAGTTGCATCAGCTTCCAAGAAAGTCACTCCAAGTCCACCGAGTACCTCACATAAAAATATAAGATAAAATGTTAGAGAGATTCACAGAAAAATATACAAAAATAAATAAAAAAAGAAAAAAATACTGAGAAAAATAAAGAGAAATAAATATAAGAAGAAATGGGGGCCAGACTACCCGAGGATTGGTCAATCTAAAATCAAATTTTTTCTAAAAACAACCTAAACCGTGCCTCCCGGGCAACGGTGCCATTTGACGAATTGATAAATTACCCTTTTATTTAATCAAATTAATGATTAGAAGATATTTTTCATTGCAATCAGGTAATTAAGGGTTAATGAAAAACGACCACTTAATTAATTTTTGAAATGAAAAGTGAGGGGTCTACTTTTTTGCTTGGTAAGTCCAAGGTCGAATTCAAGGAGGCAACTGTCTCCTTAGGTTGGTTTTTAGTCGATCTCGAAGTTAGGTTTCAAAAAGATATTTTTTAATATTTTTAATCCAATTAATAAATGAAAATATAATTATGGCCAAATTCGAGGACTAAAATGTAATCTACGATCAAACAATGTCAAAAAATTATGAAACTAGGCCGAAAAGTGAAATATGATGAAATTACGCTATCGGACTTATTTTAGGGAATAAAATTATTTACGATATATCACTAGGTATTATATCTCAGAAAAATCCTAAACCCAAAAATGTTGAATTTAATACTTATTAAAAATTAACTATTGAAATACACAAAATGATTTTTATAGAGAAAAATATGCATGCAAATGCAATTATTTTTTAGCATAATGTAACTAACAATTAATTCTACGATTCATGAATTTTTGGTAATTTTTGAAACTACAGTTATTATTTATGAATTTTTAAGTGCTGGTTGGGTAAAATATATAATTTTCCACAAGAATATTAATTAATAAATAACCACAGATATTAAATGTATCTCAATCATGCCATATTGTAGAGAATTAATGATAGAACAAGATGCTATTTTTGGAATATTAAAATGATGTAATGTAGATGTTCAAAATAATTAAATGTGTCTATTCGCAAATAAATAAAATAAAATATGTTGTTAGGGGACCTAAATGTTGTTACCTATACCCCGGAGGGTATGCATGCAATATTTCTAGGGGTCACGTGCACCTCACGTTACCCTGGAATGGAGAGGCCTCTCTGGAGATACGTTGCTCCTATGGGGGCTTTGTTGCAAATTGACCTCCTCTCATGCGTACAAAGCACGTGAAGTGGGCCTTGGTTTTTGCATCGGAAGGGAGGAGCGGAGCGTGTGAAGTCGGTGGAGGTGCTCGATTAAGGTGTGGCGGCTAGCCTGGCGGAGGTGTTGGATGTCTTTGGCGAGGCTCCAACCTTCGAAGGCAGAGCAACAAGGCCGGTAAAGGTGGGTTGTATCTTGACGATGAAGCTCCAGACGCGCGATGAGGCGAGCAGGCTTCCATAGCTGCAGTAAGTGCCAACACAAGGGAGTCGGTGGGTGGCTATGGCTTGATGATGAAGTAGCAAGAAGGCCCTCTCACTAGGCGAAGGCAGGTGGTGCGTGCAACAAAGTCAGTGAGCTGATCCTGTTCATGGCGGGGCTACACGCAAAGGCGGAGATGGGGATGGGTAGATAATTGACTCCTGGAGGCTCGAGGAGGAAGCTCATCTAGTTGATGAAGGCAGGTTGTGATGCGATGGAGTTGCAGTGGTGGTAGTGGTCTACGCAGGTGGTGCTCAACGATGATTGGTGGAGATGTTGCAGGTGGTTTGAAAGGTGGAATTGAAGAACAAAGGAATTACCAAGAAATAGAGAAAGTAGAAATACAAGCTGAACATAATAGTCGCCTGGGTTGAGGTGGTGATGGCCCTCTTCCTGTTATCACCTCGACTGTTACAGTGGTGCACGGGAGGCTTATCAAGATCACGCCTTGGATGTTTTTACCGGAGAGAGGATCCCCTATCACAGGATCCCCCTTCGAAAGCTCTCTCTATCTAGATCCTTGGAAGATGGCAGATGTTGCGTTCCTGTAGGTTGGGTGTCTTCTTTAGAAGGAAAAGGATTGGAGTGGTTGGCATAAGGGTAGGCTGTGGGGGTTGCGTGGCAGCTGATAGAAGAGATAAGGGGATGATGAAGGTCACATGCAGGACATGTGACCTGAGAGAGGGACGATGGGGGAAGGTGGTCTATTGGCCGTCTGATCGATTGTGATCAGAAGGTTGATAGCACACCATGTGGAATTTAAATAATATATTTTTTGTTATTTTTTTAATTTTAATTAATTTAATTTATTTTTTTAAAATAAAATAAATGGAAAATAAATACAAAAAATGAGTGACACGTGGCGGCTCCAGGAGCGGCCACGTGTCAACTTTAGAAAATTCAAGAAATTAAATCTAAAGATAATTAGGAAAGAAATAACAAACAACCTCGGATCGAAAGATTTTCTTCATAAAAGTTGTTGTCTCAATGATATCTACAACTTTCATGAAGAGATCAAGAGCAAATAAGGTCATCTGTACAAAATGATATTTTGGAGTACTCGTTGTACATAGAATTCCTTGAAATTTTGGGTTTTGTAATTTTTTTTTGTGATTCTTAGTGAAGAGAAAAGTCGAGAAAAAATATAATAAAATCAAATATAAATATATACATATCAATTTATTTTTTTGGGAATTTTAGTAAATAAGAAAATTGGGAAATGAAATTAAGTTGAAAAAGTGAGATATTTGTACAAACTCACACGAGGAACTCAATCTTGGTCAATTTCTTTCATTTCAGTCTTATCTTGTATTTGAATTTTTGTGGATTTTAATAAAACTTTCATTAAAGAATATAAATGAAAAATAAATCAAATAAAAAGGGTTAATTATGTACATAAAATAATAGATAAAAAACTACTAAAAGACAAAATACGCAAAAGAGGCCCAAAACCCAACTTTCACATACGAGCTCCGATTTTTATGAAATTGTCATGTTTTGAAGGTCTTTGAATATGTATTATTTTAAAAGTGAGTATACCTAAATCATTTATTGTATGAGGAAGATATGAGCGTTTTAGTCTGCTTATTCTGAAATTGGAGTTTTGTCTCATGGGCCAATTATTTGAGTTAGTATTTTTTGTATTTTTCTTAAATCTTGTTAGTAATATGAAATCTTGTTAGTAATATGTACATAATGGAGGTGATTTGAGGTTAACCGGAGTTAGAATGAATTAATTGAAAATACATGAAGTTAGGTGGAAATGTGAAGATGATTATGAGTGCAATTATGAGTGCTAAAATGCAAATATTAATTCTAAATGTATGAATGGTAAAAATGCAGAATAAATGATGAAATGCAACCACTTAATTGGGAACAAATATCTATTTTAATCTTTTAGTGTGATGTATCACTGATTCATTAGTCACATACAGTTCTCGCATGGCTCATTATGGCGGGCATCGAGCGACCTCCAAGACCAGACTCAGGTCTCTTTTCTGGTTATTTAGCACCAGTTCTTCCTATAATACAAGTTATTGTCTTAGGGAGATTTCCTTTTGCATCACTTAGATTAGTTTAAATTCTATCTTTAAGTTATGCACAGATCACTTAGCATGTAGACTACTGGAGAAAGGTACACATTTGTTACTCTGCATGCATCATTGATTTCATCACGCATTATAATTTTTGTCTACCTCCACCTGTTTTATTGGACTTAAATAAAAAGGAAGTGGGAAAATTTGTTAGACATTCTTTTATTCAGAAAAATACCTAAAAAGAGATAACCAATAAAATCGGGACTGCTAAAGCACACTTAACCTAAAATTGGACTTCACTTCAAAAATTTTGTTTTGGGGAGAGTAATCCCCTCCTTGTATGATTTTACTTGTTAAGAGTTGAGTGACCATCACACTAGGATAGAGCCACGCCTGTACACTCTTTAGACTGCCAATTCTAACAAAAATGGTTAGCTATTCTCTAGTGAGAATTTTTGGATAGCTAGTAAACAGTCCAGACTTCTTAGCAAAGTGGATGGTTTAGAGGACTTTGTGTAAGGATCCGTCCTCATGTAAATTGGGGTAGCCAGAAACGATCCATACTTACACCAATACTGGCTAGAAATAGGCGTAACTAGTTGTAAGAATCCAAGCCAGTCTCCATGGAGAAATGGGCTCGTAACAACTCGCTAAATTCGCTCTGTAAGATAGGATTATTACAAAAAATAAATCTGACATAATAAAATACCGAGCTTTTATGGTCATCATACTGTGTTGGGTTGCTGAACCAGGGTTTGTTTTCTCATCTTGATTTTAGTCCAGATAAATCTTCATAAATCCCCAGATCAAAATGATGGGAAGGAGGTCTCTTAGGCTACCTCTGGTAGGACGACTTTCCAACACTCCTCCCCGTTCATCTAGGGCAACTTCAGATAGCTCAGAACCACTCTTTAAACCCGAGTTCACCTCTACCCTATTCCCCCTTGACCAGCCTTCTTCCACTTTTGAGGTACGGACTGAAAGGTTAACAAGCTATACATTCATTTTACTGCACCTGAGCTTGGGTCTTTTGCCTTTGCAGAGACCGGAGATATGGCTAGTGTTGATAGGACTGATGAGCAGCCACACACTTCTTCTTTTGCATTGGATCAGGCATCCATTAACAACACACTTCTATCTTTCTTAGAGATCATGCAGAGACAGATCAGGGACCAAGGTATCTTCATGGCATAGGTGATGAGAGAGCTCACACATATGCGAGTTGAGAGAGATGAGCTAGAGATACCAATTGGTGGTGGAGAGATACCACACTAGGAGGACCGAGCAGACGACAAATGCCAAGACGACCCATAAGATCCTCAGAGGCCAGCACACACCATGAGACAGTTACACAACCCTAATGCAACCCTCAATCACAGATGGATCCAACTGTCAGCCATCCTGGGTGATTTGAGCTCCTCCCCCAGATGATCCACTGATGATCCCCATCTCCATCTATAAGAATTCAAGATGATCTGTAGCACCATCCACGATAGATTTGTGGATGAGGACACCATCAAGTTGATAGCCTTCCCGTTCTCCTTGGTCATTCAAGCAGCCTATTGGCTGAAACACTTGAGGAGGGTTTTCACCACTTGGGAGCAGCTCCAGACCAAGTACATGAACAAGTATTATTCACTCGACTGGACCAACACAACTAGAGCCATGATCATCAATTTTGCCATGATCCCCAGTGAGCAGTTCCATGAAGCGTGGGATTGATTTTGAGAGCTCATTGACAGGTGTCCCCACCATGAGATCAACAATCCCAAACTCATCCAGAGTTTCTTCTATGGACTGACACCAGAGTTGCATGGGCTAGTGAATGCCTCGTGTGAAGGTTCCTACTTCACCAAGGATGAAGTCCAAGTCTGGGCCATTTATAAGGAGAAGGCTGAAAACTACACTGTGATGTCCCAGACTCGGGTTTACGCTCAGGGGAAGCCTCCCCCTCAGGCACTTTCATTCAGATGATATCGTGTATTGAAGGTGATTCTTCTTCCTCTTCTGCGACAACTGCACTAGTAGAGTCCTTAGCTGTCGATATGGATACCATTAGTCAGAAGCTGGACCATATGGAGCATCGAAAAGAAGACGTTCTAGGGCCTTGATAAGCTCAATAAGATTGATGAGATATCCCAAACTTTGAGTGACCTGAAGACCTAGATCATGTGTCTCCAAGAGGGACATACGACTTCTCATCTACATTCCAGATCACGGACTGATCTAGGGAGCAGTTCATCTCAACCCTCCGCATCATACCCTCAGGTTCATTACATTCAGGCGGAGCTGATCCAGCCACTCCCCTTCAATAGTTTCCACCACCCCCTTCCTCATATACTTAGTTGGTGTGTATCATCCGGATCAACCATTGTTGTCCCTCCCCCCATTAGTTCACGAGCAGCAAGAGTTGTTGATGGAAGTCAACGGGATTTGGTACTCTCAGTACTAGCAGTAGGCAACGATCTGTCATGACCACCCAGGATTTCGATGGTTGACTGGAGGTGCTCCAGCCCAACAACATCCTCCGGCACAGACAGGGAATGGCGTACAACCACAGTAGCCCCAGTATTCCCAGTAGCAATAGCCTGGTCCTAGACCCTCATACCAAGGTCAATAGTGGAGGCAGTCGCAGCCTCATCAACAATACCCCCAACATCCTCCTTACTCATATTAACAACAACAACAACAACAATGCTAGTTTTATTTTCAGTAAGGCAATCCGTCCGGTTCTCATTCATACTCTTATGAGAACCTGATCCTTGATGATCTCGCCTACATGTTGTCCGAGCAGTAAGCTACCTTTTGGCGAGAGATGGATGAGTTCCAGCAGGAGATGAGAGAAATAATAAAGGGAAAAGTCGTCATACTTGTACAAATTGAGACTAACCCTAACAATCTAAAGAGGAAGTCTGACCAGGTACAATCTAGAGAGACCACCTCTCCTAGTGAAATTCTGGTTGACATTATTTATTTGATGTTGATTTTGTGATACTTAGGAGTAGTAGGAATCCAGATGATGGTGACTCATCTAGGAGACACAACAATGCATATTCTAGGGCTAATAATGATTATGAAGGTGGTATTGAAGCCACCAAGGATGATTATCATTTGACTTTGATGATGATGTCGTATCCCCAATTGTAGATGGTGGTGCCGATGCCACCAAACTCCTAGATGCTAGGCCAGAGCGTGGCATTGACGTCACAGTTTCAGATGTCGGTGGTACTGATGCCACCATGAGTCAGCCCGTTGTTTTATCCTCCCTGGTAGCTGAGGATGTTTTAGAAAAATAAAAAATGGAAAAACTTAAAAATAAAAAATATGAATAAAGAAAAGGTTTATGTATCTCCATTGGATCCATCTATTGATATTGATTATGTTTGCATGGATTCAAGCATTATGCTCCCAGAAACCCACTCATGATCGTCATTCTTATGAGTAGGGTTCCTCTGTCCCCTTCCCTCAAGCACTCCGCTTAGGGAAGTGCCCTAAAATAGAAAATCCCAAAAAGAGACAACAGATAGAGTTCATCAGGCAGATGATAGATATATTTTAGATCCAGCTGACTCTTCAAGAGGCACTTGAGCATATCCCTCTTTTCCAAAAGAACCTTAGAGAGAAGACCACATCCGTAGGAAGAAGAGGAGAAATCACAATGCAGAGATCTATGTGCTCACTTGGGCCACACTTGCTTTGCCATCCAGAACTGATTGCCAGCCAAGAGACACGATGCAGGATCTCCTTATGTTAGATGCCATATCCATGAGCAGCGTTTCGATCGGGACTCTATTATATAGCGGATCCTTGATTAACCTCATCCCGGCTACCTTACTCAACCTATTCGAGTTTGACCCTCTTAGACAAAGTAGTACAATTCTCCAGTTTACAGATCAATTTTTCAAGAGGCCGATGGTGTTATTAAAGGACGTTGTCATCACATTTCATGGCCTGAAATTCCCCGTGGAGTTCGTTGTATTGGACATGGAGATCCCTGAATGCATGACCAACACCCCCATTATTTTAGTACGATCTTTCTTTGCCACAACCATGGTAATATCCGATCTTGATAGCAGGAAGGTATTCTTTCATGTAGAGGACGAGAGTATACAAATAGAGATGATTGAGGAGACTAGAGCCATAGATTCTGCTTCCTTTGAGTAGAGTTCAAAGCAGATGATAGATTCAGAGCTAGATGTTCACCGGGAGTGTGAGTTTGTGATTATAGATGATGAAGCCATTTGGGCAGACCCAATTTCACGAGCTCTTGTCATACGTTTAGAGATAACAGAGCCACAAATGATAGCAGATGAGAGTTCGGAGAGCGCACTCATGGCCCATGACACCTTAGAGGTTGATGATTGTGATTTGGGTAGCGAGGTAGACCATATTGCTTGTGATTTAGATTCAGATCCCTCGGGCCCAGCCCGATTTTGATTGGCAGGACTTCGATGATTATATACCATGTCTGATGTCCATAGAGCCTACATCTAGGGTAGATATCGAGCCATTACAGTTGATAGACAAACCATCAAGGCTGTCTTCATCAGATTCACTGATCCAACAAGAGTTTTTGCATGCAGATTTGGTTGCTTTCACTCAGACTTTTCAGAGACCAAATCTGCCAGCTCCCACATGTCCAGAACTGAAGACCTTCCCGCAAAGCATGAAGTGTAGATTTCTTACAGGTGATCCAAAGATGTTCCTAGTCATTATCTCTGCAGATTTGGCTGAAGATCAAGAATCTCATCTAATTGAGGTTCTTTAAATAAACCACAAGGGAATCAGATGGATTATAACTAATCTCCATGGGATAAGTTTGGCCCTGTGCTCCCACCACATATACCTCGAAGATGATGCCAAGCCTTCACGTAAGTTCCAGTGTAGGCTAAATCCTAATCTTCGTGATGTTGTCATGAAGGAAATATCTAAGTGGTGGAGTAACAATTTTATCTACCCCCATCTCTGACTCGAAATGGATTGTCCTTTACATGTAGTAACCAAGAATATGGTTATCACCGCAGTTGTGAATGAGTCTGGAGAGGAGATAGCTATCCAAGTACCTACTTCTTGGAGGGTGTGTGTGGACTACAAATGATTGAATCAGGCGACCAAGAAGGATCATTTCCCTCTAACATTTATTGATCAGATTATTGAGAAGTTAGCTGGGAAGATTCATTACTGCTTTCTTAATGGGTACTCGGCATAAACTCAGGTGGCCATAGCACCCAAAGACTAGGAGAAAATGATGTTCACCTGTTCGCTTGGAATGTCTTCTTTTATACGGATGCCCTTTGGATTATGTAACGCCCCGGCTACATTCCAAAGATGCATGCTTTCTATGTTCTCGGACATGATGGGAGACTGTTCAGATGTTTTCATGGATGATTTTTTGGTTTACGGTGATGGGTTTGATGCTTGTCTTGCTTTCCTAGACCGAGTACTTTAGTGCTACATCGAGGTCTACCTTGTCTTATCTTGGGAGGAGAGTCATTTCATGATGACTCAAGGGATGATCCTTGGTCAAATAATCTCCAACAGAGGCATGAAGGTTGATCCAACCAAGGTGGATATCATCACGAAGTTCACTCCACCATTCAATGCGAGACAGTTGCCGTCTTTTATGGGGCATGTCGGTTTCTGACGATGATTCATAAAAGACTTCATTCGCATTGCCCAACCGCTAACTGATTTACTCATGAAAGATATTGAGTTTCTTATAGATGATAAGTGTCTTTCATCTTTTGAGACTCTTAAGAATTTGGATATTTTGGCTCCTATCCTTCGACCACCGGATTGGTATCTCTCATTTGAGATCATGACAGATGCTTCTGATTTTACTCTAGGGGTTGTGCTTGGACAGAGGAAGGATAATGTACCATTTGTCATTCACTACGCTAGCCGGACTTTGGATGCCACTCAGTGGAACTACATTGTGACTGAGAAGGAGATGCTAGCTATAGTATTTGCTCTGGATAAGTTTCGATCTTATATTCTTGGATCTACAGTGACTATCTATACCGATCACACCGGCATCCGATACCTCATGGCTAAGAAGGATGGCAACGATAGATTGAAGAGATGAATCCTTCTACTCTAGGAGTTCGATATTGAGATTAAGGATAAATTGGGAGTCAAGAATGTGGTGATGAATCACCTCTCCCGACTAGAGCATCTTGAGGATTCTGATATGACCATACCTATCACTGAGACATTCCCAGATGAGATGATTCTTTCTATCACCTCGCTCCCATAGTATGCCGACATTGTGAACTATGTTATTACCAAGAAAGTTCCATAAGGTTGGCCCATGAAACGACTTGAGACCATCCTAGCAAAGTCCAAGTCGTACCATTGGGAGGATCCAACTCTTTAGCATGAAGGGGAGGAGGCGTCGCTGTATTCCTTAGGAGGATAAGCATAGCATCCTCACCTATTACCACAGGCTTGAGGCAGGAGGACATCATTCTGGGAGATGGACAATGCAAAAGGATCTCTAATCTGACCTTTGGGGACCTACCGTCTTCAACGATTTAGATGAATTCGTGAAGAGATGTACTGACTGTCAAAGGATGTGCACTTATGGACATTGAGATATGATGCCAATGTTTCCCATTCACTTCTGTGAGGTTTTTGATGCATGGGCATCGATTTCATTCATCCATTCCTAGGAGTCAAGGATTTGAGTACATTTTGTTAGCTATAGATTATGTGATTCATTGGGTTGAGGCCGTCCCGATCTGCAAATGCAAAGAGTGTTTGTAAATTTTTGAGGAAGAATACCATTTCATGGTTTGGGGTACCTAGAGTCTTGATTTCTGATGGGGGGAGGGGGCTTAATTTATCAACGATAAGGTAAGGGCCCTTGCTAACGAGTTCATCATTGATCATAGTGTTTCCATGCCATACCATCCACAAACGAATGGTCTTGCTGAGTTTTCAAATAGGGAGATTAAGACTATTCTACAAAAGGTTGTCCACCCATATCGAAAGGATTGGTCTTAGCCTTTGGACTCAGTCTTGTGGGACTATCAGATCTCCTTTAAGATGCCTTTTGGGACATCTCCTTTTCGACTCATTTATGGCAAACCCTGACACTTACCTGTAGAGATCAAGCACAAGTCACTTTTGGTAGTTAGTGAGTTATTATTGGATCTTGAGAGTATATGAGATCATAGGAGAGGAGAATTGGCAGATCTGGAGGAGTTGAGAGATATAACCTTCTCAAGTAGCCTAAAATATAAGGATAAAGTGAAGATATGGCATGATTCTCACATCGGCCACAAAATGTTTGAGCCCAACCAAAGAGTATGGCTTTTTGATGCTATGTTAAGATTATTTCCATGGAAATTGCAGAGTAAATGGAAGGTACCATACCTGGTCTGAAAGGTGCACGACAACGGTAGCATTGACATATCTGAGTTTTCTTATGAGTCCACCTTTCGAGTCAATGGTCAATGCCTGAAGCCATATCTTGATCACGTTCCTGTGACCGTTGATGTTGTTCCTATTCATTTTATATGAGATATGTTCCTTGACTTACATCACCTGCATCTCATACCTGATTTTCATATCTAATCCACCTTTGTATAGATCCATATTGTATATATCATTCATTCATTTTAGTGTAATACCTAGATCCATCTTATGATTTCGCTATACTTAGGATGCACTCTATCTTAAGTATAGGGGGTATTAGACCTATGATTATTCTTCTCCTCTATTTTCCCCTTTTGTGTATAATCTTCTATACTTAGGATTGCTTGATCCTAAGTATAGGTTTGATCATAGACTTCTATTGATTTTGTTCTTTCATTCTTTTGAGTCGTTGTAGGATAGGATCCTTTTCACTTCTCTATACTCAACACTAGTTATGTCTTCCTTCATCTCTCTCTGATCACCTTGAGGATATCATTCGGGCTAAGTATAAGGGTGTCGTATATATTGTATACATACTTTAGTCATAACTCGTACTTTGTGCGTGTTAATAGCATGGCTATTATTTATAAAAAATGAATAAAAATGTTTTCAAAAACGTTTTCAAAAATTATTTATAAAAATATTTCCAAAAATTATTTTTATAAAAATTTATAAAAATGTTTGTAAAATGTTTTGTATGCAAAAATATTTGTAAATTATTTTTTGTATTAAAATTAGGTATACTATACAAAATTTTTGAAAATTATCTGAAATAAAATGTTTGCAAAAATAGTTTGTAAAATAGTTTGTAAATGTTTGTAAAAATAGTTTTAGAAAAAAAATTTGAATTTTTTTTTTGAAAAATGTTTGCAAAATTGTTTTATCACTGTATATAAGTATCCTTAATAAAGCCGACACAAGATCTTGTAAATAAAATCCGCTTGTACATAGAACATTAACATACACCTCTTTGTGAATATGTATATATCTTTGTAAAATATTTTCTTTCTTTTACTTTTTTTCAAAGATACCTAAAAATTTGAAAAATAAGAGATTTCATAAAAATTTGCGTAGTTTGAAACATTCCCACCAAAAAGAGTTTTTTAAATATTTTGCACGTGCATTATTTAGTATCATGGTTGACATCTAAACTAGTCTGGAATAAAATTGAAGAATGAAGCTCGGTTAAGACCTTAACCCACTTAACTTCATATGAACCTTATAGGATTTGTGGTTAAGACTTTTCAAGTCTATAATGACTTAATTCTGTGACTCCACTAGACTATGTTCATATATCATCTTTTTAGCCTAAGTAGAATACTTAACAACACATGCATGATTCTCAGAGACAATGGCTTGACTTGGACACACACCTTACACGTAGCTCAACACAGATGAGATGGTGAGGAGGCATAATCCTTTGGCTTGGAGTTGCATATGGGGGTAGTACAACTAGCTGGAACCTCCCATCCTCCTCTAAGGAGGGATGTGCACCTTAACCTGATCTAGTCGCAATGAGGACTAGTGACAGGATGCTTTGGGTTGCAATAATGCTTCAAAAGTGGGGTAGTCTACTGGCTCAGGAAGAAAAACTTCTTATCTACATGCCACACCTTGTATATATGATGTATATATGTCAAAAAATTGTGCAAAATGCAAAAACTCCAAAAAGGAGACATTCCTGATTGAAAATAAAATGCACGTCGGAGTATATAGTTGAATAGGCAAAGCTTATGTATTTCACTATCTCATCTCAAGGAAGCTAACAACTGGAGACTTGTCTATACTGGTTAAGCTCCAAGGGATACATGGCTACACTGGTCACGATCCATTCTCAACCTTTCCCCTCATCTTGAGCTGGTTGTACTTGAACTTTGAAGGGAATACCCTGCTCCTCAAGGAAAAAGTTGCTAGATTGGGGGATTAGAGTTACCTTATTGAGGGAGGTTGTTTCTTTGCCATTTTTGAGGTGGGGAACTCCATATCACTTACACAATACAAGAAAAGATTCATAGTCATTAGAGTTTGCGTATGCGGACTTGTTTTGACCTGGTTATTAAGAAGACTGGACCATAGAATTGTGGAACTTGAAGGTTGTCAAGTCTTAAACCTGTTTCCCAATAAGGTTTCTCCAAATTAATAATCCAAAGATTTGACTGGGCTCTATACTCCAATTTTATGAAGATAAGTTTAATAATCAACACCGAGTCTTCCTTTTTCATTTCCTTCCTTTTTGTTTCACTTCTTTTTCAAATAAGTGTATGCTAAGGGACTAGCAAAGGTAAAGTATAGGGGGATGACGAATCAACAATTCTCATTCTTTCTTATTTTATTTTAGCTTTATCTTTAGAAAAAACATCTATAAATATGTGTAAACACAATAAATTATCTATGTGCATGTCATTGTTAATATTGCATAATTAACACATATTTTGTAAAAATAAAAGAATAAAGAGAAAAGAAAAAGGAAAGAAGGACGTAATTATGAAATAAGTACAAATTGACCCAAAACCCGAGAGAAGGTCAATCATTGACCTGATAGACAAGGAATAAAGTAGTGGGAGATAGAGTCCTTGTATATTCTTCACTATGTATGCTATGTACATATCACATCTCCTATTTCATTCATCAATAAAAAGACCTCAAATCATATTATTTTCTTAATAAAAGTAGTGCATAAAAATGTTTTCTAAATACTAAAAATACTTGAAAGATAACTTATTGTACATAATACAAATAAAACCACCCATAAAAAGCCACACAATAAGAACTTAAAAGATCAATTCCGGCTCCATATGAACTCAAATTCTTCCAAAATCACCGTTATTGGACTATAAATTAAATTATCTTTGAATAAAGGGTGGTTACATAAATTTTGGAGTTACAAGTCAAAAATTAACTTTTCGGGTGTCTTGAATAGTCATGTGCTACCTATACTTGTAGATATGTATATTTAACTATTTTAAGTCTTAATTTGTACATATTGTATTTTTAAACACTTTTACGTATTACTAAAAATAAAATAAAAATAAAATAAAATTTAGAAAAGACAAAATAAAATAAAAATAAAATCAAAAGTTCATTGTAAAAAAGACACACTTGTATATATTTTAAACGATATCTATTTTGTAAATATCAAATAAAATTAATTTATACTTGTCAAATTATTTGGTAAATAAATAAAATATAAAATGATGGATAACATATATATGTATATTATACATATACATATACTATATATACTATGTATATAATTTCATAAAAACAATTAAAAATCACCGAAAGATAGTTTGAAAAATAATAAACATTTTTTATTTTTACTATTTTTTATTTTAAAGTCATTTACTATTTTATTTTAATTGTTCTTTGATTTATTGACTTCGAATTTTCTGATTGGTTGCTCTGGGTCCGTTGACCTGGGTCAACCCCTCCGCCACTAGACCCGACCCGAATTTCCTTGTCGCCGGACCGATTTCTCCATAATTTCCCGATCGAGTCCGACCACCATTTGCCTTTCTTTCAACGCCTGATTCCTCTCCTAAGATTCGTGATCCTCATGGATTCCTAGGAAGAGTCGTATCCTCTTAGGGTTTCGCTCGCTCCTCCGATCTTTCCAAACCCTGGAGGAGTGCTATAAATCCTTTCTTCCTCCACCCTTGCTCCCTAGCTTGTGCCTAACCACCTCTTTCCTTCCTAACCACCTCCATCAGAGTGATAGTCTTCCAGACAGACCTTTGGAGTGCAGCTTGGTGATCGATTGGCCGTCACTCAAGATGTGGTCGGACCTCCTCTGCCGTGTGCAACCTTTTCCGACTTCTACATCAGAGTTGATGCTAGGACCTCGCTTTCCACCTCACCTGACGTTACTGAACCCTTCAGAAGCTTCATGTATCATCTATTTTGCCTGCATTTCACATTTTATTCTCATTCATTTCGTTTGCTTCACCTTTAGTTCATCAGCTTCGACCAGCTGGTCAGAACCCCATTCTATCCATCTACCCGCTCCAATCGAATCCCCTATCTGCCATTCCTAACTAATCCCCCCGGATCCTGCTCATCGGAGCATCATTAGGCTAGGTTTCCCTCCTCCATCTTCATTGGAAACCAAAGCTCCACTCCCCAGTCGCTTATCTTAGCTTTCATATGCAACAATAACCCGATTGGAGCAAAGCCCCCCGAGTCCCTATACCCTTTGCAGGTTTAGGCATGTGTGGGCAGACCCTTTCTATTCTCCGACTGCAAAGGTGGAGCAGCTTCAGGAGGAGGACCATTGCCACCATCATCTGACTGTTCATCACCCCTCTTGAAGATCCCAATCTACACTGAACACTTCCACGAAGCCACTGGACCCCGTAGCGAGATCATCGGGCCCATGGATTGCTGTCCACACCTGAGGTAATTTCTTTTGAGTCGTGTTCTTCCAACATCCTCTCGCTGCTTTCGATCTGAAGATGGAGCTATAGATTTGATCAAGTCCATCCGATATCGCCCAATTCGCAACCCTCTAATCAGAGCTAGAACCCATATGCATTGTAGGACAGAGCAGCCTCACAGACCGTTGATCAGACCTTGGCATGTTAGATTTGAGCCACACATCCCTGACATCCCCTAAACCGCTAGATCCTTTTCCAGAGGAGCATCAGAGTCGCAGTCATCCACGTCCGTGCCACGTGCCTCGAGACTATATTTCCCTTTTTCCCTTGCACGTCTCTTTATTTTGTTTCAGTCCAATAAATATAAATTGCAGTTAAGAACTTTTGTAATAAGGATACTATTGTTTTTATATTTACATTTTAGTCCGCTTGAGTTGTAGTCACGTGTAACCTTACGTGGTTTTTGGGTGTATTTGTATATTTAATCATGCATTTTGAGCTTGTTATGGAACGAAGTGAATGTTTGATATTTGTACTTATACCCCTGTGAGTGTGGTTTCACGTGTTGCATGTGATTTTGTGGATAAGTTGCTTAGAGGCCCTTAGACATTTAATACTCATTATCTGTTAGGCCCTAGAACTTAAAGGATTTGCATATTGGTCCATGTGCACTATTTTTAATTACAAGTCTTTTATTAATTGCAATAAATAGTAAATTGACCCCAAAAATTGCGTAAAAATAACTTGTAGTTCCTGATTGCTTGTATTATTTATGATGATTTTTACTTGTTGATTTTCATGCTTTTTCCATTATTAAAAATTCAAAAATACCCTAAAAAGTCCTTGTTTGTTTTGAAAAATATATAAAAATTCGAAAAATCATTGAAAAGTTCTATAAAAATTATTACACTTGTATTTATCATCTTTTAGTTTATGTAAAAATTTTATTGAAAAATACTTTATAAAAACCTCAATTTTTGCAAAATACTTGAAAATTTATAAAAATAATATAAAATCAACAAAATCCAAAAAATGTGATTTCAGTTCCTGTGTGTAGGTATTCCTTTCTAGTTTATCACAAAATTCACTTCTAGGAATTTCAAGTCTTTCATACATTTTTAAATTACAAAACATTCCTGGTTGTGCACTGTTTTCTTATTTTATCATTGTTTGAATTTTAGAAAATCATAAAAAAACATCTAAAATATATAAAAATATGCAAAAACACTACAAAATAAATAAAACCCAAAAATATTATTATTTTGATTTTCTGAGCATTTTTGACCCGTTTGAAAAATGCAAAAGAGTGTTTGTGTGGGTGTGTTTATTGTTTGTGCATACTTATATCATATTGAAAAATTAAAAATTTGAAAATTTTAAGAACCACAAGAAAATAATAAAAATATCTTAATTTCTAAAATCAACTTCTTAGTGTATAATTGTGCTTCTTGAGTTCGACCCTTGTCGCCATACCAGGTTAATAAAAGTAGCAAAACCGCTCAATTTAACTGTTTCATTCATTAGTGGTTTGTTTTCTCGATTGATCAATTTTTGAGTTAAGACAACAACATCTTATTAATTTAATCCACCTAAATCAACTCGATTATTCAGTCATCGGGTCTACTGCAAAACATGGCATACATGAGGCTCCCAACTGCGGACTGGTATAGGATATCAACCCTCTCTTTTTTCTCCTCATAAGGGATGAACATGATTCTTTGTTCAGCTTGAAATGAGAGGCTAAGGGCGTGTTGACAGGCTTTGCATTCTTCATGTTGAACCACTCCAACATGCGTTCAACGTAATTCTCCTGTGATAACCACATCTTGTGCTTCTTCCTGTCTCTTGTAATATGCATCCCAAGGATGTGGCTTGCTTTGCCCAAATCTTTCATATCAAACTTTTTGGAGAGTTCTCTCTTTATCTTCGCAATCAAGTTGAAATCATGTCCTACAATCAATATATCATTTACATAGATAAAAAGAATGATGAACCTGTCATTTGGAAGACGACAAATAAATACACATGGATCGACTGTAGTCCTCTTGAAGCCCTCCTTTACCATGAAAGCAACAAACATCAAGTACCACTGTCTCGGGGCTTGCTTCAAGCCATAAAGACTCTTCCTCAACCTGCAAACCATACGCTCTTTCCCTTTCTCTTGAAATCCATGTGGCTTCTCCATGCATATCTCTTCTTTCAAATCACCATGAAGAAACACCATCTTCACATCCATCTGCTCCAGCTCAAGGTCCATGCTAGCAACAATTCCTTGCACCATTCTCACTGAATTCTTCTTCACCATGGGAGAGAAAATCTCATCATACTCCACTCCTTCTTTCTGATTTAACCCTTTCACCATTAATCTGGCCTTGTACTTGACCTGCTTCCCACCATCATCAGACTTCAGCTTATAAATCCATTTATTCTTAAATGCTCTCTTGCCTTTAGGAAGCTTAACAAGATCATAAGTGTGATTTTTTCTGAGAGATAAAATCTCTTCGTTCATTGCATTGCGCCAGTGATCCTTGTTCTTATGCATCTGTGCCTCCTCAAAGGTGTATGACTCATCTGCATCTGTAAGCATCACATACCTGGAAATGGGGTAACAAGATGATGTTTGGCGTGCCCTCTTAGATATATTTACCTGAGGCTCTGCTGCATCTGTAAGTGGATGAGGATGCTCCCCTTGCCCCAAGTCTCTTAGACCTGCATCAATGGGGTTTGCAACTAGTTCATGCTGCTCTAGCTGCACATCCTCTCCGCCCGTACCCTGTAGTGGAGAGGGGCCCATGTCCTTATCATTGTCATCATCCATGAAAATCTCATATGCATCACCATTATCAGTGTTGTCCTCAGCCAATGTCCGATTCTCATAAAAGGTCACGTCATTGTGCCTGGTGGCAGTATTCTTTCTTTGATCCCAAATATGGTATCCAAACTCTTGATCTCCGTATCCAACAAAGATACAAGGCACCAACTTGTCATCCAACTTCTTTCTCTGCTCCTTGGGTACCAACACATAAGCTTTGCATCCAAATACACTCAAATGAGCATACGATGGGTCCTTCCTTGTCTAAACATGATATAGAATCTAAAAATCCAAAGGAACTGATGGAGATTGGTTGATCAAGTAACATGCGTCGTGAATCTCTTCAGCTCAAAAGGTCTTGGGCAACTTCGTTGTCTTCAACTACAACGAACTCTCTCAACAATGATCCTATTCATTCTTTCACCAGACCATTGTGTAGTGCCTGGCTCTGTCCTCTCATGCCTAATGTCGTGCTCTGTACAATAGCCCTGAAAGCTAAGCGAGGTGTACTCTCCCCCATTGTCTGTGCGCAAACATTTCAGCAATTTTCTTGTTTTACACTCAACATGGCATGAAATTTCTTGAAGTAATCAAATACATGATCCTTCATCCTCAGCGCATAAACTTACACCTTCCTAGATGCATCATCGATGAAGGTGGCAAAATACATGTTGTCTCCCAAAAAAGATGTGTCCATAGGACCACAAACATCTGAGTGAACCAGTTGTAGAAGGTCTCCCTTCACTTAGATCTGACTCTGTATGGTGCACTTCTGCTTTTACCAACCTCACATGCATCATAAGGAGGCAATATGATGTCATTGTGGTATGGGATCAACTCGCTCTTTCTCAGAAGCTGCAAACCCTATAGCTCATGTGCCCAAGGCAACTGTACCACAAATCTGATGTATCTCCCTCACTAGCATGCATACTGCTATCCATGACCTTCACTCTAGTCATATAGAGTGTGTCACAAACTACCTCTATCCATGATGAGAGAACCCTTGCTTACCTTGCACTTGCTATCGTCGAACTTTAGATGGCAACCTTCACTATCTCCTTATAAACTAGATATAAGGCTAAGCCACACATAAGGAAGATGCCTTACATTCTGAAAAGTCATTGAGCACCCAACATCAATTTGAATCGAGATAGTGACAATTCCCACGACCTTAGAGTAACTTTCATTACAATTCAAGACTCGCCCGTAATCACCCTTGGTGTAAGTTGTGAAGAACTCCCTATGTAGAGTTACATGATAGGAGACGGTCGTGTCAATGACCCACTCCAAGTCACTCTCTACATGCAAGATCTGGTCCTGAATAGTGAGAATCAACTCTTCTACATTGTCATCTGCCACAACTGTAGCTACATTCCCATATTCATTCTTTTGATTTTTCTTGTCTTCAGGTTGCTCTCTCTTCCGAATTTTAGAATCTCTCTTCCAATGATAGGGCTTCTAGTAATGATGACATTTTCCTCTGCCCTTGGACTTGTCTCTGGATTTCTGCCTCTCCTACGACACTCCTCTACTATTGGATCTTCCTCTCCTCTCAATTGCATACACATGTGAAGAGGAGAATGTCACTCCGGATGAACGCCGCCTGATCTCCTCATTCAAGAGGCTACCCTTGACCATAGGCATGGTCAACTTGCTATCCTTCACAGAATTGCTCACATCAACAACTAGGTTCTCCCAGCTGTCTGGCAATGAACCCAACAAGAGAAGTGCCTGCAACTTGTCATCAAGTGCTACGCCCATGGAGATCAACTGGTTGATGATGATTTTGAAGTAATTCAAGTGCTTTTCCATATTGCATCCATCCTTGTATTTCAAATTCACCAACTTCCGAATAAAAAATGCCTTGTAGGTTGCGATCTTTTGATGATAGATCTCGGACATCATGTCCCACAACTCCTTTACATTCGTATCTTCAGTCACATGATGGAAAATTGACATGTCAAGTCATTTCCGAATGGTCTCAATGGCCTTTCGGTTCACCTATCTCCATTCACTCATGGACATCCTCTGGCTTGGCGCTCTCTCTCTCCACTAGATCGTGGAGGTCCTTGCAATATAGAATGTCTTCTATCTTAGCTTTCCAAATCTGCCAGATGCTACTTGTGAGCTTAATCATAATGCCCTCATCATCTTTGCCCATTTTTTGCATAACATGTGCTCTGATACCAACTATTGGGAATAACACACGAGAGGAGTATTCCCTAATCCGTCCTGCAGCAAAGATGACACAACAATATGAATTTCCCACATGGGAACTAAATAACAACGATGATAAGCAATCACACAAGCAACAACAACAAGCAGCCAAACGAGAATGATTTTTACGTGAAAACCCTTACTCGATGTGAGCATGGGAAAAAACACGGTGCAAGACTGACAACAATTGCACTATGATCAAATGAGCCAACGTTCTTTCGATTTTGTTGCCCAACAAAATTGAGATACAAGACACGAGCACAATGATAGTTATTCAACAAGTAGCTAATTATCCCTAGGTATCTAACAATACCAAATGCTCAAATCCAAGATGGAATAGGCGGTTTCCTCGAAGGCTCCCAAATGGAGACCCAAAAATGATGACTTCGGCTCCTTGAGATCGTCCACAACACGACCTCCCTCTCTGCTGCAGTTGAGCTCGTCCAAATCGCTGCTCCTCCCAAATCGGCAACACTAGCCACTGCCCCTCTCGAACACGGCTGTTGTTTCTGCACTAAAACTCGAGCTGCTGCTCCTCTCGAGCATGAGCTCGGTCCCTCTCTCTCTCTCTCTCGTGGAGGAAAATAGAGAGGGTTCCGAACCCTCCATGCTGCACTCTCTCTGGAAATGGGGGGCTGAACGATTGGGGCTGCTCGTCTATTCCCTGGAATGGAGTTGGAGAGCCACGAATGGGGCTTCTCTTGTCCTGGAATTTGGGCTGCTCGTCTATTCCCTGGAATGGAGTTGGAGGGCAACGAATGGGGCTTCTCTTGTCCTGGAATTGGGGCTACCCCCAATGATTTGGAACAATAGCACATATGCCCCTGTAAAAGGGACAAATTATAGCAGCGCTTGGAACCCAGTTGGGGCTGGACCTCAAAAAAACACAACAGGGAGAGGGGGGGTCCCTTTTCCGAACCCCTCGGGTTGGTTTAAATAAATCCGAAGTAGTGTTATTGATTTTTAGTAAGAAAGCCGTGCTATTGAGGAGTGCTTCAACCCAATTAATAAAAGTTGGGGGACAACTTGAGAGGTAGAGACATTGGAGCGTTGTCTTCTAGTCGAGGGAATCGAATGCTTTAGGAAGGTCAATTTTCAAGATGATCGATTTTGTCTTCGAGTGGTGCCAATGTGCAAGAATTTCGGGTGTGACCACGAACTTGTCCAAAGCCCCTTGACCTCTTAAGAAACCACATTGGGATAGCAGGATCAGCTTATTAAGTTTGAGTACCCATCAGTTGGCCAAGATTTTGGATATTATTCCAAGGGGCAGGTTGATCATGCTTATAGGGTGATAGTTAGCAAAATCCTGGGGGTCTACTTTCTTATAGATCAGTGAAATTATTGAACTATTAATGAATTTTAGGTGAGCCGTGGAAAATGAAGGCTAGAACAAGTGGTTAACCGGATTCATAAAATCGAGCTTGATTGTGTACGGAGTTTCTTAAAGAACTCGGGAATGCAACCTTCTAGGCCGGGCGCTTTGAGCGATTTAAGATTTTGAATAATCACTAGTGTTCACGTTTTAGAGATGGGTGAGTCAACTAGACCCGAAGTATCTCAGTTCCAGTTCCTATAAGGTTCCTGTTAATTAGGTAGATTTTAAGGTCTAACCAAGCTCCATTCTTCGGATTTTACTTAGACTTGTTCAATTATCAAACTCAATCCGAAAAATGCTAATATGCAGAAAATATTTTTGTGATGCAAAATTTTCAAAGATTTTGAACTGTTTATGGATTTTTTAAAAAGATGACGCATATGCATTTTTTGGATTTTTTAAAAAGATTTTGCAAAATTTTTTTGGTATTTTTTATTTTATAAATAGTTTTTTGGGTTTTTGAAAACAAATGATTTTGGCTAAAAATAAGGTACAAATATTTACACGGGGATGCATGTTATATTTACAAGAATAAGATTTTTAAGAACTTACAAAGGGTAAGTGCTCAATTTTATAGATATATAGATAGTAAATAAAGAATTTCAATGTGATGTATATATTCCTCAAACATTATTTGAAAAAGGTTTTTCAAATAATTTTGAAAACAATAGTTCAAAAAAAATTTACAAAGAATTTAGACAAACATGTACACATATTCGAAAATCATTTTACAATGGGTTTTTTAAATAGTATATATAGATTTTTCAAAATATTTTTGCAACCGTTTTCCAAACATTTGCAAATTATTTTCAAACATTTTATTTCACCTAATAAAATTTTAAAACAAAACATTTTTACAAAGGTTGAAAATATTTAACAAAACATTTTCCAAATAGTTTTCAAAAGTTTTTTCAAAAAGGTTTTCAAACTATTTTTCAAATGATTTGCAAAAAATATTTTTACCTTATTTATTAATCATGAAGTACACACATAATTTGAGGAATGATAGAATTTTTTCTATTAAGTGTTTTTAATGAATTTTATAGTATAATTAGCCATAATCATTAATAAAAATACGAATGTACGAGTTATAAATAAAGTATATACGGACAATATATGACCCCCATATACTTAGCTTGAGCTATGTCTTCATATCTTAGAGAGAAAAAGAGAAGACATAAATCATATTGAGTATGGAAAAGTCTAAAGAATAAAGGAATGAACCAATGAGAAGTTGACCGTCCCCCCTATACTTAGGTTCAAATAATCCAAAGTATAGCAGACTGTACACAAAACCGAGAGGGTCAAGGGTGGGAATGAACAGATCTTACTCGGACTGTCTCGCCCTATACTTAGGGTAAGATATCCCTACGTATAGACAAGAAGAGGGGACAATGGAGATGATCACAGAGTGAAAGAACTTAGGGTGCACACCTCCTATACTTAGGACAAAGTACGTCCTAAGTATAGAAGACTGACAAAATGGGGCGACACCTTTTCGGTACATAAAGAAAATAGAAAAGGAAAAGAGATCAAAAGTTGGAAGAAGATAGAAGCGAATGTACAAAGTATCAAGAAGGTCGAAAGCAAACCTTCTTGCGTGACCGTTGAGGAATGGATCTGACAAGGTGTAGGTCGACATTGGGGGTCCTCAGATGACGTAAACTGATCAGGGTCGATAGGGTGAAGATACTCATTGGTCCTAGGATGTAGAGGCACAGACACGTCAGTGGAAGAAGTACAACTTGGTCCGACCTTGGGGATCTCGCTAATGTCATCATAATAAGGGACGAAATCATTATCGAAAGAAGTGTAGTCAGTGTCATCCTGCGAGGTCTCATCTACGTCAAAATCAAAAGGAACGAACTCATCAGTGGAAGTAGTCGAATCATGTTCATCCTCTACAGTCTCAAATGTTGGACATGCGAGCCCACGACGAGCCATTATGCAATAAATGTTATTGCGAATATCATTCCCTGATCTGAAATGAAGAATGAATAATTTGCATAATAGGTCCCTTAGTACAATTAGGGTTGTGTACCATGACCATCTTGATGATCATACAGCTGTTGATTCAACTGTTGAATCATAGAGGCTGGTGCTTGGATGAATATCTAAAGAGTTAGATTGAGGACTCATCAAGCACCGTCAAATAATTGTTAAGAGATGATCTCTAGCCTGAGTAGGAGATGGCAATCCTTATCTCTAAAGACTGATATCTGACCGACCTCTTGATGCAGGTCCTCTGCATAGGAATATATATTCGGAGGTGTCAGATTAGTTAGGTCAAAGAGTTGACTTAATGAGATCGAGATAACTAAAGTCCTATATCGTATTCCATCACGATACATGCATGCATCCTCTAACCGGAGATAGATGTGTTACTATATGTCTGAGTATGTACATTTGGCAGACCAATAGGTTGATGACCTAACCAAGGTTTATACACCGGTGCATTGGTGTGCATATAAGGGCATATGAGTAATACGATCTCTCAAAGGGATCATACAGGTTCAATTACTGAACCGGAAGACATGAGCTCACTCATAAGATATTGGGAAGAATCAAATTCCGTGCGCAAGGTCGTCTCGCTTTGGAAGCTTGACTGAATTCACAGGTTTGATATATACTTTTGGAAAGTATATGATCAGGACTTAGGTATGATATACGCTTTTGGAAAGTATATGATCGATACCGACTCCCAACGATCAAATGAGAAACTTACTGATAGAACCCTGAAGCAGACAGTGTAAAGTTGATCTAATACTTCGGGTATATTTAGAGTCATCCAGTATGCAGGATGTACATGCATTAGGAATACCTGAGGGTGATGTCATCATAAATGATTGTATAACCATGACGCTTCCATTCCTAGGGAGTGATGAAACGGATTTGGATTTTAGTGACTCCTCTCAGTAGAGAAGTAATCTGATCTTGGTCCAAATGTTGGACATTGATCTGAATGTGATTCAGATGCAATGAGAAGATTATATTTGCGGTCTTGATTTAATCAAGCATCTATGGGAGGCCCACGATCTGGATTTGAGATATGATCTCAATATCCAAGTCACTATACATGGAACAATACAATCGCCCTATCCTTATCTCCAAGTATCCGCAGAGAAAGCGCATTATCCTTGAAAGAGTTCAGGATAATTTCATTGTTGATATGTGTATCCGAGCATTGAGAAAATTGATAATTAAATGTGATTTAATTATCATGATTAATATGAATTCGATTCATATTGTAAAGAGAGTTATCTTAGATAATTAAATGAGATTTGATTATCAAAGATGTGAATAATGTGAATATGTTTCAGATTATTTGGGCACATGAGAATAGAGATCCAAGATGATTAAATATGATTTAATTATGATGGATATGAATAATGTGGATAGCACTATCCATATTAATCATATATATTATAAATATGATTTATAATATATAAGAGAGAGCTATTTGTAACTTACATTTGTTAATTAAATGTTGATGTGAATTGGATTCACATTGGACAATTAATTGAAAATGTAATTTACATTTTATTTTGGGTTGTGAATGTGATTCACTATTTTCCAATGGCAAGATTTCAATATTCATAAAATAATTATGAATTATTGTTGTTGAATTATTTACAACAAATGTTGTTGTAAATCTTAGAGATTTCCATGGAATAATATGATCTCATGAGATCTCTTGAGATTGCATGAGATTGCCACCAAATCCAATATTATGGAAGGAGGCAATCTTCATTCCATAATCTCCATGATTGATTGATTTAATTTGGGATTGATTTATATTGATTTATCAATATAGATTTAATCTAAATTCAATTAATTGTTGTTGGTTTTTACCAACACAAATCTTAGCCATTAAAAGAAACATAATCCATGAGAGCCATTGGATTTTTGTTGTCCATGGATTGAGATCCATGGATCCCAAAATATTATAAAAGGAGAGGCACCCCTTTGCTCTTCTTTACACATAAGAGAACATAAGAGTCTCTCTCTCTCTCTCTCTCTCTCTCTTTCTCTCTACCTGTCTAGTCTCTCTCCCCCTCTCATGGCCGTCCACCATGGATGCCCTAGAGAGGTTCTCCATCGTCGCAACGTCGTCGTTATGCTGCCCGATCGTTTGCTCGTGGATCTCCATCTCCTTCGATGTGCTTTGCTCGTGAAGAAGACGTTGGATTTCGTGTGTCGAGATCAGGAGATCCACCGCTTGGATCATCAACATGGATTGCGAGAAGCACGCGGTTCATCCCTGCGCTCGCAAGCGTCTCCTCCGTCGAATCCGACTTGAGACAGGAGGTCTCTTCATTTAGAGACTCGATCGCAACCATGCTTCAAGAGGTAATCCTATTACTTGTTTGTGGTTTATACGAAACGATCTGAGAAGTGTTCTTGGATAATGTGGTTTCGTCGTATGAAAAATTTTAATTTCCGCTGCCTAAAACAACTCGTGCGACTAGTCGTTCTTCGTCGTATTCGATACGATGCTCTTGCTTCCGTGATGCGCTTGAGGATCTAACCATATCCTTCAAGTGTTATCAGAGCCTTAGGTCGGTGTTTTTGGATACGATCCATTAACCGAGGATGACTTGGGTTCATTAGGGTTTGCGAAAGTTTTCTTGCATTTCATTATCGCATCTCTGTTTTGAGATTATTTTCGTCACTGTTTAAATTGTTTAAACACTAAAATAATAATTGTATTTTATTCCCCATTAAATAAGGAAACCGTAGGATCTGAGTTTGCGTGATTTCGATTCCGTTTGCTCAAGTTATGTTCATTTTAGTAAACATGTATCCACTGTTTCGGGGACTGCGGATCATGACGTAATTAAGATGTTAATTGCGGATTTTAAACGCCTTGAAATGCATGCAAATCACTTGGGTTCTGTTGTAAATCAAATTAGCAAACTTTAGGAACTTACTTTGCTTAATTTGGATTTAAATTGATTGAGATATGGTATTTTTAGTAAGTAAGGGTCACTGCTGGAAATACTTTCCTAATTAAGAACCTAGTGATTGTCATTTGATCAATTAGTGAAACTAAATTGTTTAATTTCTTGAAATAATTATGCATAAATATTTGTGAAATATTTGATGATAATTATTTCCTTAAATGACATTGCCTTAACTAATATTTGATTAGATATGATCTAGATCACTAATTGGTTACATGATCTACATTCCAACAAACATGTTGCTTGAATAGGAATTGGGATTTGTTTAGCAAATCTCATTATAATTTAATCAAAATTGTTTGATTATTACTATATGGTATAATTTCGGTTGAAGAAATGATGATCATCTTAAGTACAAATTGATCTATTTGGCATTATCCTTTCCAGAGGTGGATATGGTGTCTAGTCTGAGAGCATTGGGGTAACGGGTTGCAACGTATGTGGTCCGTCCCACTCTCGTCGGTACTGTCCATGACAACGGGTAGGGACTCGATAATGCCGGAGAAATCAAGATGTATTTCTAATTATTAAAATTCAGAATAATACGTATTTGAGATAACACCATAATTAAAGTAACAATAAAATGTTTGTTGGATATTAATTGGATCATTAATTTAATATGATTAGATTAATTGAAATCCAATTAAAATTAAAACACTCTATTATGAATAGAGATGTTATTTCCCTTGGAAGAATTAATCATAATGAATATGATTCATAGTGATTAATTAGAATTTGAATATGATATGGAGGATCACATAAGTGACATCCATGGTCTCCCGTCAAGGCGAAGGGTTCCGTCGCCCGGGATTGTATATAGGAGACGCCTATCCGAAGTGACAGCTCCTATATGCAAGATCATCTGGATTGGGCTCTTCGCTTCTCGAAAGAGTAAGGACGTATGCGTAGTGACCCCAATATCTGGTCCTCATATTATTGGGGTGATATTGGATTGCACATAGCGAGTTGTATTCTTGTTAACGGTTGGTTCAATTAATGACGGGTCAACATTGCCTTAGGGGTGGTGGGCCTTGGTGTTAAAGACCGAATTGGGAGATGCAAGTTAGACTTGCAAGGCGAAATGTGTTCCCGCTTCTTTTTATCCGAGTTGTAGGTTCTCATATTATTGGGATGCAACAAAGATAAGGAAGGAGATCCCAGAATTTGCTTGAGATATACTGGTAAGTATATCTCTTACATTGAAAGTGATTAAGGGAATGAACTTTCAGTGTTGACAAGGCAAGACAACTTTGATATAAGAATTCCTAAATAAAAGTAAAATATGTATATGTATATATATATATATATAAATATATATACACTTATGCAAATTTCTTATTTCAGATAATCCTTCATTAAACCCACTCAATGTTATACTCAATGATAACCAGTAAAATATCATGGATTGGACTCATGATCCAGATATTGTGCTAGCAGTTGGATACATAATGTATGTGGTTGCAATATGCAAGTCTCCTCATACTAATGAGGAATGACAATTAAATAGATAATAGGACTACAACCCTAGGGTTTGTATGTCTCTATAATCTTGATCTCCCATCGAATGTACTTTGGAAGTGACATGTTGATGATGATCACAATTGTCAAATAATCCTTATAAAGACTTAAGAAGATGTTCTGGCATACATATGTGCTCTCAACATTTAATCATGAATGATATGGTTCTCTGCATCATGCAGAATGGTGGCTCCATAAGAGATGATGTATTCAAAATGTTTGAATACCTACCTGAACCAATGTTTTAAGAGTCTAGATGGATGTAGACATGACAAGTGTCATCATTCTACTGTCTATACTCTAGTCATTCATGAAGCTTTATAATATTTATATTGTAAGAATTTAATGAAGCATGTATACATGTTGAAATGCTCTTACATTGAATTCTTTTGAATTTAACATAAGAGATCTTTAGTCTTAAGAAATGGTTGTTTATAGATAAAGGGAGCGCAGTGGAAGCATAGGTCGGACCCGAGTAAGAAGGAAAGTCAAAGAGTTGACCTAATTCTGTGACTTCCAGATAGTTGGATGAATGCCAATACTGCAATAAGTTGGTGTATTGATAGTATGACTATCAAGTGTGTTTAAAATCCTTAGAGAAGGACTCGGATAGAGCATCGGAATAATCTACATAAAACATTGATATTGACTTGCTTATTAAATAAGACGAAGTCTTAAAATTGTATCTCAATCTTCTAACAACACTTGCAATAGGTTGCATATGTTTTAGAAGACTGGAAAATTTGATCTTAAGGTTTATAGTTATCCATATGGATATTGATGCAATTGTTGCAACAATCTCTGTTGGATTGATAGACTTGTTAATTCCAGTGGGAGAGCCCTTAGTCATAGAGAATGTCTCTATGACCTGGATATTAGAATACCGTCATAGTTTATTTTCAAGTGTTGGAAATAAACATGAATTCTGAAATAAACCTATCATAAAGAGTTATGATGGATATATTTCAGATAGTATTCTGGCATCTAGTGGGCTCTACTAAATTAGAAAATTAATGAATGATTCATTAAGATTTCTAATATTGAAATTAAACCTTTAAAAGATCGATATGAGGATGAAGATCATTTAACAATGGTCTGGCATCAAACCTTGGACATTTATCTGTTGATTTGATCAATAGATTAGTAAGAGATGAAACTTTAGAATGTCTAAAATTTCAAAACTTACATACTTATGAATATTGTATTCAAAGTAAAATGTTCAATACACCCTTCTTTGGGAAAGGTGTAAGATGTCAAGGTATTCAGGATCTCATACATATTGATATATGCGGATCATCTATATCATAGTAAACATTATGGATATATGATATCTATTGATGATTATGTATGATATGAGATTTTTTATCTCCACCTAAAGAAACCTTAGAAATGTTCAAAGATTTCATAAATTTGGTTGGGAACCAAAGTCTGAAGGAAGATGAAAATGAATTTGGTCTAATATTGGTAATCAATACTTATTAGATGAGTTCATGGTATACCTTATGGAGAAAGGAATATCATTCCTATCTCACTCCTCCTGATACACCTTAACTCAATAGAGTTATAGGGAGATACAATTGGATCATGTGTGACATGATCTTATCAATGATGATTTTTAGCATAATTATCCCTTAGTTTCCAGGTGTAGTAGAGACTACAATGTATATCCTTAATAAGGTTCCATGCATGCTGGAATCTAGCACTTGAAAGTGCTGCTTCATTAGGAAATAAAGGATGGTATTGGACACCTACTTTATGACCTTGAGATTCTTAAAATATCTCATCTCTGAGAATGTGATTCTTAGAGTTTGAGACTCTTGAGAATCAAGATGAAAATGAAGTGTAGGAACTCATTTAATTTTGAAAAGATAATGAGGCTCCTGAAATTGGAAACTAAAAGGACAATTAAAGATGAAACACTAATACCTCTTCAAAAGAGTTTGAGGATGTACTCCATGTGTCAGTTAAGTCTGACAATGATCGGACTTCATGTAATGAAACTCCTGAGGGTCATAACATGGAAAGATGGATTTTAGTAATAAAGTCTAAAGTAGACTTCATATACGAGTGTTGTATATGGACCCTCGAGGATCCACCTATATGGGTAAGACCTATAAATGTGTAAATGGATCTTCGAGAGAAAGAAGTCAAGATTGCATTTCTCTATGAATACCTCTCTGAGGATATTCACATGAACCCAGGGTTTCGTGTTTGAGAAAAGCAAGGAGTGAAAGCTAAGGAATCCATCTATGGACTCAAATAAGCTTCTTGAAGTTGGAACTTCAGATTTGATGAAATCATAAACGTTATGATAGAATCTTGATGAACCATGTGAAGCTTATTGGGAGTGCCATTGTGTTCATCGTGCTAAATGTAGATTATATCTTAATCATTTGGAATAATATAAGGATAATAATAAGTGTTTTATAGACTGGCTATTCCATAACTTGAGATATGATCTTAAGGATACCTCTTAGATCTTAGTTCTGAAAATATTCAGAAGAAAAGAGAAAAGGGAATTGAGACTGTCACTTTAGTAGTACACCTTAGATTTTTTTTGGAAATTTCCAAGAAAGGCTTCCTTCCCTTAAGATGTGGTAGTGACCTATCTAAAGATATAGCACCTCAAAGAGTTGAGGAAATGAATGCTAGAACTGCTTGCACTTGTGCATCGGTTATGAGGAGCTAAGTGTATGCTAGATGTGTACAAATACCAGATGTCTGCCATGCAGTGGGAGTAGTAAACTGTTACTTATCCTACTATGGAGATAGAACACTTAATTGCAGTAATAACAAAATCTTCAAAGATGACAAGATTTTTGAGATAGTGATCTCAAAGTCTTATCTTCAATAAATTAAGACTATATAGATAGTGATATGAAAGGTCTTAACTTTGGGTACCGTTGGAGATAGAGATCTCTAGGAATAAGGGTATTCAGATAAGGATTATGGAAATAATGGATATAACAATTATTAAGCTATAGTGTCAAGGACACTATAATAGCTTTAACAAGATTGAGTATTGGTTGCATAAGATGCAACATTCGCATTAGATGCGAGCACTGTTGCTAGGGATATGCAAGTGCCGTAAAAGGACTTGGAGTAGTCTCGCAGGAACAAAGTGACTGATCAGCTTACCTAGCTATTTTCTAAATAGCCTATGATTGTCACATGAGTGTGGGTTTAAATGATTAGCCCATTAATGGCTCTTTGAGCTAGTGGGAGATTGTTGGACATGCGAGCCCACAGCGAGCCATTATGCAATAAATGTTATGGCGAATATCATTCCCTGATTTGAAATGAAGAATGAATAATTTGCATAATAGGTCCCTTAGTACAATTAGGGTTATGTACCATGGCCATCTTGATTATCATACAGCTGTTGATTCAACTGTTGAATCATAGAGGCTGGTGATTGGATTAATATCTAAAGAGTTAGATTGAGGACTCATCAAGTACCGTCAAATGATTGTTAAGAGATGATCTCTAGCCTGAGTAGGAGATGGCAATCCTTATCTCTAAAGGCTGATATCTGACCGACCTCTTGATGCAGGTCCTCTGCATAGGAATAGAGATTCGGAGGTGTCAGATTAGTTAGGTCAAAGAGTTGACTTAATGAGATCGAGATAACCAAAGTCCTATATCGTATGCTGTCACGATACATGCATGCATCCTCTAACCAGAGACAGATGTATTACTATATGTCTGAGTATGTACATTTGGCAGACCAATAGGTTGATGACCTAACCAAGGTCTATACACCAACGCGCTGGTGTGCATATAAGGGCATATGAGTAATACGATCTCTTAAAGGGATCATACAGGTTCAATCACTGATTTGGAAGACATGAGCTCACTCATAAGATATTGGGAAGAATCAAATTCCGTGCGCACGGTTGTCTCGCTTTGAAAGCTTGACTGAATTTGCAGGTTTGATATATACTTTTGGAAAGTATATGATCGAGACCTAGGTATAATATACGTTTTTGGAAAGTATACGATCGATACTGACTCCCAATGATCGAATGAGAACTTACTGATAGAATCCTGAAGTAGACAGTGTAAAGTTGATCTAATACTTCGGGTTTATTCTGAGTCTTCCAGTATGCAGGATGTACATGCATTGGGAATACCTGAGGGTGATGTGATCATAAACGATTGTATAACCATGACGCTTCCATTCCTAGGGAGTGATGAAACATGTCTGGATTTTAGTGACTCCTCTCAGCAGAGAAGTAATCTGATCTTGGTGCAAATGTTGGACATTGATCTGAATGTGATTCAGATGTAATGAGAAGATTAGATTTACTGTCTTCATTTAATCAAGCATCTATGGGAGGCCCACGATCTGGATTTGAGATATGATCTCAATATCCAAGTCACTATACATGGAACAATACAATCACCCTATCCTTGTCTTCAAGTATCCGCGGAGAAAGCGCATTATCCTTGAAAGAGTTCAGGATAATTTCATTGTTGATATGTATATCCGAGAATTGAGAAAATTGATAATTAAATGTGATTTAATTATCATGATTAATATGAATTCGATTCATATTGTAAAGAGAGTTATCTTAGATAATTAAATGAGATTTGATTATCAAAGATGTGAATAATGTGAATATGATTCAGATTATTTGGGCACATGAGAATAGAGATCCAAGATGATTAAATATGATTTAATTATCATGGATATGAATAATGTGGATAGCACTATCCATATTAATCATATATATTATAAATATGATTTATAATATATAAGAGATAGCTATTTGTAACTTACATTTGTTAATTAAAAGTTGATGTGAATTGTATTCACATTGGACAATTAATTGAAAATGTAATTTACATTTTATTTTGGGTTGTGAATGTGATTCACAATTTTCTAATGGCAAGATTGCAATATTCACAAAATAATTATGAATTATTGTTGTTGAATTATTTACAACAAATATTGTTATAAATCTTGGAGATTTCCATGGAATAATGTGATCTCAAGAGATCTCATGAGATTGCATGAGATTGCCACCAAATCCAATATTATGGAAGGAGGCAATCTTCATTCCATAATCTCCATGATTGATTGATTTAATTTGGGATTGATTTATATTGATTTATCAATATATATTTAATCTAAATTAAATTAATTGTTGTTGGTTTTTACCAACACAAATCTTAGCCATTAAAAGAAACACAATCATGAGAGCCATTGGATTTGTGTTGTCCATGGATTGAGATCCATGGATCACAAAATATTATAAAAGGAGAGGCACTCCTTTGCTCTTATTTACGCATAAGATAACATAAGTCTCTCTCTCTCTCTCTCTCTCTCTCTCTTTCTCTCTAGACGTCTAGTCTCTCTCTCCCTCTCATGGCCGTCCACCATGGATGCCCTAGAGAGATTCTCCATCACCGCAACGTCATCGTTAGCTGCCCGATCATTTGTTCGTGGATCTCCGTCTCCTTCGATGCGCTTCGCTCATGAAGAAGACGTCGGATTTCGTGTGTCGAGATCAGGCTATCCACCGCTTGGATCATCAATATGGATTGCGAGAAGCACGCGGTTCATCTAGGGATGTCAGGGGGTCGGGTTTGGGGCGGGTATTACTATTCCCAAACCCATACTCATTTATGATATCAGTACCCATACCTGCCCGTTTATTAAATGGGTAATTTCTAACAGGTACCCATATACCTGTCGGATACCTTTGTACCCAATGGGTATCCATATCTTTGACATGGTAAATCTTAAGCTATTTGTAAATGTATACAAGATTATCACAAATAGACGAAATAGAGTGAGATCTTGTAATATGGTGATTCATAAAAATGTGCAATATATAGAAAATATTAAATGTTTATATATGTTAAGTGTTTAATTCTTTTGTGTTGATATTTTTATTTTATTAAAGATACAAAAAGTTAGTTGAATATGAATAAAGGGATGGAGAGGAGAAAATTGAGTTGGATATTTATACATATAGATCGATACATATTATATATGAAATGGATTTGGGTATAGTTTGATTAAAATGGAACACACACATCTATCTTTATATATATATTTTTATTCTGTTTTGGGGTGGGTTCGGGTTTGGGTACCCACAAGGCAATCCCAAACCCATACCCATACCTGCATGGGTAGTCAATTCAAAACCCAAACCCGTTCAAAAGTAAATGGAGCGGGTTTCGGATCCTTAAATGGAGCGGGTTCGGGTTGGGTACCCAATGGGTAGACCCAGATTGACATCCCTAGGTTCATCCTCGCGCTCGCAAGCATCTCCTCCGTCGGATCGGACTTGAGACAAGAGGTCTCTTCATTTATAGACTCGATCACAACCATGCTTCAAGAGGTAATCCTATTACTTGTTTGTGATTTAGATGAAATGATCCGAGAAGTGTTCTTAGATCATGTGGTTTCGTCGCATGAAAAAATTCAATTTCCGCTGCCTAAAACAACTAGTGCGACTAGTTGTTCTTTGTCGTATTTAATATGATGCTCACGCTTCCGTGATGCGCCTGAGGATCTAACCATATCTTTCATCAACTGGATCATCATGCTCATCAAAAGGCATGAATTCCTGAATAAAAGCAACAAGATCAAATTTGACCTTGGTCTCATCAATCTCTACCCTCCTATCAATGGTATCAATCATGTAAATCCCGTAGATGTCGTCAACACATCGCGAAGTCCCAGAAGAAGGAACTTCGAGGTCCATGCTTTCCAAGTCTTCCTCCTTGGAGAGGAATTCTCAGATCTCAGTGGAATCCATCATACAACAAAAGTTTCTGATAGTCTCCTCAAGGTCACAGTCCTCGGGGTCAGCTAGAATCGGTGAAGGTGCATCAGGTGCAGATATATGGTCAGCAGTGGGTGTAGTGATCAAAACATCGCTACTGACATCAGAACAGAAGCGAAATTCTCCTGATCCATAATCAATAATGGCTCTTGCAGAAGCGAGAAAGGGGTGTCCCAGGATGATTGGAAGACACTCCACAGGGGCGGAGGCTCTATGTGTAAGACAACAAAGTCTATCGTGAAGCTCATGCCCTGAATCAGAATGACGACGTTCTCAAGAATACCCTTCGGCCTCTTTATTGTTCCATCAACAAGTTGTACTATCATCATGGTTTTCTTGATAGGCTCAAGATGAATTGTACATAATAGTGGTCTATCTCTCACTTAAAAATTACACAAATAAATAGATGCACAAAATATGCTCAAAATATTGTCTTTAAAATTCCCTCCAAGGTTGCCTTGGTGCAAGGCCAAAGCTGTCTCACGTGAGTGCACGAGCGCTCCTAGAAGAGAAGCTCCTCTCTCAATCCGCGATACCTCGCACAAAAGTCATAATAAGTATTAAATAAATGGAGGCAAAAATATAGACAAATCTCATAATCAAGCAAAAAGTCGATCTACGCACTGTTGATCCCCAGCAACGATTCCATTTGTTGAACAGAATTTTTACGGGTCTAAAATACGTCTCACACAAGGTGGAGACGCAGTCGCTGTGGCGACCCACAAACAACAATTAAACCACAATGATAATTTAGTACTAAAAAGCAGTACGGAGTTAAATTTATTATAACTCTACAACAAAGATGTGAATAGTGTGCAAGTATGTGTAGAGTGTCGAACACAAGGAACAAGAAGGATAGATAAGGTAAATTAATGCACAAAAGTGACCGGGATGTATTGGTACATATAAGTGATACTTTTGTGGGTTTTTAAATTTATATTTTTAATTTTATTTTTGATTTTATAATTTTATATTTTGATTTTTATTTTCTAATTTTGTTTTTTTATATTTTTTCTTTTTTAATCCTTTTTAATATAAATAAATCTATATAAAGGATATATATACAATATAGGCTAGGATTGATATAACAATTAAGAAAAATATTCAAATTGAATAAAATAAAATATTTTTGGATTTTAGGAATTTTTTTACTAATTTGTTTTTTCCATAATTATTTCCTAATTTTTATATATTTGTAAAGTCAAAAATACCCTAAAATAGGGATAAAATAAATAACGTAAATTAAAATGGAGATGAAAAGTAATAAACAGTAGCAAAACCTCTCAAAATTAATTTTTATATGAATATAATAATATAAAGAAAATTCGAATATAGAAAATATATTTTTGAGAATTTTTTATGGATTTTTTATATTTTTATAAATGTTTCAAGTTTTTTTCAATTTCTAGGAATTTCCTTTTACATTTTTAGTGATTTTTGGTCTAAAGTTGTAAAATACATAAATTAATGAGTAATATATATTTGGGGAATTTTTCAAAAAGGTTTTATATTTTTTATGTATTTTCTGTTGCAAATTGGTACAAAAGGGGACGTTTTTAATAAAAAATCAATAGCTTCAAATTGTAAAACAAAAATTATGGCATAAAAACATATATAATCAGCAAGCTACACCTATTTTTTGGGATTTTTTTGAGTTAAATATCTATATGAAATAAATACAATAAACAAAGAGAAATTACACTACTAGCAATGACATATAGGTGAATAGCAGAAAGCTCAGGGGCTACAGTGCAATTCTCACACAAAAATGTACCACATAATACAATGTTTCTAGACCAAACATAAATTGCAAAAAAGTGCCAACTCACGTGTACACACGTGAGACACGCTGGCGGGGACCAAACTGTAAATGCAAGAAAGTGGCGGGATTGGAATGCAAATATTACATAAATATTTTAATGCCAGATAAAAGATTGAGTGTTAATAATTAAATACATAAACTTGTAGGATAAAAGTAGCAAAATACCCTACAATAGGCATGGATCTAGCGATCGTCCTCCTCCTACTTGCCACATGGCAGCTTGCAGATGCGCGATGTTACTTCATCAATGACGGTTCGGAATAGATCGTAGGGCAGAGATCAACGACTGGAGCTCCGAAGATCTGACGGTGGCTGCTTTAATTGGGGTGCGATCCTGATCTGATGGTTGTAAGGGAACCTGGAAGAACCGAGCTAGAACTCAGCTAGCTCGACTTCTGATTTATCCTCCGAAGGGCCTATTTGGTTGCTGGGTTGGACTGGGTTGGGTTGGGTTAGGGTACCCCTGTGAATAGTAAATTGTACCCCTGTGAATAGTAAACTGTGAGGAGGATTGAGAGGGTTGGAAGGAGGGGTACACCGGTGTACCCAACCCAACCCAATCCAACCCATCAACCAAACATGCCCTAAGTGCTTCCGACTGCCTGGAATGCTTAGAGATGATGCAAAATGGAGCATACGCTCCTCCGCTCCCAAAGGCATCCTCAGCAGTTCCTGGAGGTGCGATAAATGTAGACAAGGTCGAGGAAGCACGAAACCTCCACGTGCCTCAAGTCTCCTACAAAAACGACCCCTTAAAGGGTAAGGAGCCTCTTGTTCCTATAAAAAAGAGTGAAAGGCAAGGTGCCTTGACCCCGCAACGTCGTGATGGAAGCAAAGAACGATGAAATTGAGGCTCACTGGAGCAAGCTCCGATGAGGGGTGGATCGAGTGTGAAATGCAAAAGAAAAAGGCAGGGAAAGATCTAGGGAAATATCAAAGGGGGACATGTGAGAAGAAAAGGGAGAAAATGAACCTCAAGCGCTCAAAATTTGCGAGATGAGGACCTCGACGCCAGTGGCCGTCATAGGCGGTGGAGACCGACTGAGACGCGACTGAAGTCGCTCCCTAAGGGCTGGAGAAGGAGTCTATCACCCTCCTCCCACTGGAGCTCGCAAGAGGAGGCAAAATCAATGGCAAAAGGGGTTCAAAGAGGAAGGGGGAATTCGGATGCTTTTTGTATAAGGTGACCGGAGAGGCTCAAAGAACGAGAGAAATCCAACGAATCGATGATCCAAAGATCAAAAAAGCGCAAGGGCATGAATCATCAATAAATGGGGAGAAAAAGTCATGAAGAATGCGAGGCCAAATGGTGAAAGGAATGGCCTCAAAATAATCGAGAAAGAGGGTTGAAACTCAGTTCTGACATCTAGCAGACCTCGGTCAGAGAGTTAACCGAGGTCAACTAATGGGAGGATATGGTTAGTCCACGTGGACCAAACGGAAAATCCCCTAGAAAAAAATAATTAAAAAATTGATTAAAAATAGCAAATGATTTTATTAATTTTATATTATAAAATGAAAAATATTTATTGTTTTTGAATTATTTTATTATGATTTTTATATTTTTTTGAGATCTAGAATTACAAGTTACTTTTTAGGGCTTATATATAGGTATATTCGTCTATGTATTTTTGTCTTTTATTTTTATTTTGTATTTTTGATTTTTTAATTTAGTTTATTAGTTTATATATATATATAACTTGATATCATACACTTAAATATATTTTTATTTTATTTTTCTGATATGAAATATACAATTAAATAAATAGGTATTATTTATATGTATATATATAAGAATGGGTATTTTACTATGTATTTTATACAAGTATATTATTTTAATTTTTCTTGATTTTTTATTCATGTTTTAATATGTACATATATTATAAATAATATTTACAAAGTTATACAAATATAAAATTATAAAAATACTGAATAATAAATAAAATGAATACTTTAAAAGTTATTTTGATATATTTTGAGTTTTTATTTGATATATATGGGTCTGGGAAGTTGGGGTTTTGGAATATTATTCAGATCATAATTTTTTATCTGTATATTATTTTTGTATGCAATCAATTTGTTTTTTTCTATATTTAATTATCTACAACTTTCTTGTTAAACGTTTCTTTATTTGAGGTATAAAAATTGGAACAAAAAATAGGTCCTCAAAGTGAATAAAATGAATTAAATAAAAGTGGATTTTATTGGATTTTGTCCCTTATCTCCCCTACATTATTCCTTGTCGACCTAGTCATCGAGATGCCTAGGTCTCAGGATTTAAGGTCATAAAATATTTTCAATATTTTATTATTATTATTATTTTTATTTTATTTTCTTTATATATAATTTTGGCATTAAAAATCATATTTTCTACATTATTTACACAATTATGCATGAATGCTAAAATACCTAAATTAAGGGTATTTACACGTATTTATTAGGGGTTTTACGGTCAAAATGATAGACTAAAGAAGATGAAATGGAGATTCATCAGTCTACTCATGTTGGAGATCTTGGGGACAAAGATTTGTCTAGACATGGGCGAGAAGTGGCTTCTCTTGTGCTTGGATGAGGGTTGATCAAGGTTTGGGTTTGACATGGACGGTTGCTTGGCTTTAAAGCATCGTGCAATGGTTTTCCCTAAGTCACAGTAGGAGAAGCATACGATTTGGGGGAGGCAATGTCTTTTGAGATACCCCAACCATTTACAGAAGGACAGGAAGTGGGGCATGGGTATTCTTCCCTAGTGTTTCAGGAAGAGGAAAGGGTTTTCGTGGAGTGTAAGGCAACTGGGATGGTGATGAATCTTCATTTCATCACCTTTATTCTTTCATTTTAGCCTTAAATACTTAGAAAAATGCATGTATATATCATTAATTTGTACAAAATAACACTCAATAATGGACAACAAATACTATATAACTATATATATTTAATTCCAAAATAAAAGAATAAATGAAAGAAAAGAAAAAGAATGAAGTATCGAAGACACGGAATTCCCCTAGAGTTAGCCATGTGAGCCCGATGCGAACCATTCCTATAGTAAATGTTATTGTAATGTTTGATTTATCAATAAAAGTTATTAAATATTTACACTCCCTTTCTGAGATTGAATGAAAGAATGAACTATAAGGTCCCTCTGTACAATTTGGGTTATGTACTATGACCATATTAATAATTATGATGTTGTTGATTCAATAAATTAATCATAGAAACTAGTGCTTGGATGGATATCTAAGGAGTTAGATTGAGGACTCATTAAGCACCGCCAAACGATTGTTAAGAGATTATCTCCAGCATGAGTAGGAGATGGCAATCCTTTCTCATTATGTTGATCTCTGACCGACCTCTTGATGCAAGTCCTCTGTAAGGGAATAGAGATTCGGAGGTGTCAGATTAGTTAAGTCAAAGAGTTGACTTAATGAGATTGAGATAACCTAAGTCGTATGTAGTATATTGTCACGATATAGGAACACATCCTCTAATCGGAACAAATGCATTTCTATATGTATGAGTGTGTACATTTGGCAGACTAATAGGTTGATGACCTAACCGAGGTCTATACACCGGCGAGCTGGTGTGCATATGAGATCTCTCAAAGGGATCATATAGGTTCACTTGTGAATCGAAAGATATGAGCTCATTCATGAGGTATTGGAATGATCAAATTCCATGCACGGTCATCATGCTTTGGAAGCATGACACAAATTTGAAGGTGTGATATATGCTTTTGAAAAGCATATGATCGATACCAACTCCCATTGACCAAGAATGAGAAACTTAATGATAAAACCCTACAGATGATAGTGTAAAATAGATCTATTCGGGTTTATCATAGGTCTTCCAATATGTAGGATGTACATGTATTAGGAATACATGAAGATGATGTGATCATAAACAATTGTATAACCATGATGCTTCCATTTCGAGGGAGTGATAAAACAAGTCTGGATTTTAGTGACTCCTCTCTGTAGGGAAGTAATCTGATCTTGGTCCAAAGTGTTGAACATTGATCTAAATGAGATTCAAATGCAATGAGAATATTAGATTTACAGACTTGATTTAATCAAGCATCTATGAGTGGTCCATGAGATATGGATTTGAGATGTGATCTCAAAATCCAAGTCACCATACATGGAACACACGATCTCCCTATCCTTATCTCCAAGTATATGCGAAGAGAACACATTATTCTTGAAAGTGTTCAAGAATAATTCCATTATTGAATTATATATAAGCATTAAAAAAGTAAAATTAAATGTGATTTAATTATCATGAATTATGTGAATTTGATTCATATTATCTGAGTGCATTAAAATGATAATCAAATGTAATTAAATGTGATTTAATTATTATGGATATCAATAATGTGGATAACACTATCCAATTATTCATGTATATTATAAATGTAATTTATAATATATAGAAAAAGACTAGTTGCGATGTATATTTGTTGAGTAATTATTGATGTGAATTGGATTCACATTGGATGAGTAATAGACAAGTAATTAAATTTTATTTTGGGTTGTGAATGTGATTCACATAATTCAAGTGACATGATTGCAATCTTTAAAGGATAATTGTGAATTATTTTTGTGAGATAATCTTGAAAATTTCATGAGATAATGCAATCTCATGAACTGGAATGGGATTGACTCATTCCAAGTCAAGAGAGTGGATGACCACATTGTCCTAAAGGGACTTGGTGATCGTCCCCCCCTTTAGGAGATGAGGCAATCTCTTTCTCCATTATCTCCAAGAGTAAAAGATTTATTTTCGAAATTAATTATATTTATTTATCAATATATCTTAATTTAAATTATATTCATTGTTGTTGTCTTTTTACAACAAAATCATAATCATTGAAATGAACACAAATCAATCTCATCCATTGATTTTGTGTTGTCCATGGATTGAGATCCGTGAACTCCCAATACCCAATAAAAAAAGAGGCACCCCTTGATCTTCGGATGACAACTTCGACAACAACTCTCTCTCTCTCTCATTCTCACGCCAAGTCATCTCCTTCTCCTCGAGTAGTCATCCACTCCTCTCAGACGAATCTTGGGTCTCCCTTCTTTGGTATGTCTCAATCATGAAGAAGGCATTCAATCTCGTGAAACGATATCAGGAGATCCATTGCTTAGATCAACGATTTGGATTAAGAGAAGCACGCGACTCATCCCTGCGCTCACAAGAGTTTCCTCCGATGGATTGGACTTGAAACAGGAGGTTTCTTCTCTTAGAGGGTTGATCACAACCACTCTACATGAGGTATTTACTTAACTATTATATTATTTGATGAAACAATCCAAGAAGTGTTCTTGGATCCTGTGTTTTCATCAATTATTGTTTTTTAAATTTTGCTGCACGAAGCAACTAGTGCGATTAGTCCCTCTCAATTGTATATGATGCGATCCTTATGCTTCCATGATGCGCTTTAAGGATTATTACATATCATTCAAGTGGTATAGGTACCCCTGGTTGGAGGTTTTGTATACGATCCATGAACTTAGGAAGACTTCAATTCATTAGGGCTTGTGAAAATTTTATCGCAATTCATTCTTGCAGCCCTATTTTGTTATTATTTTCAACCCTGTTTAAAATGATTAAACACAAAATTATCACTTGAATTATTTTAGAAATTAAATAAGGAAGCCTTGGGTTTTGAGTTTGCATGATTTGAAATTCGATAACTCAAGTTATGATCATTTTAATGAACATATATCCACTATTTCGGGGATGACAAATCTTGACGTAATTGATGAGTTAGTTACTATTTTGAAATACCTAGAATTACGTTCTAATTAATTGGGTTCTATTATAATCAAATTATCAAAGTTTGGAAACTTATTTTGCATGATTTAGATTTATCCAAGATTTAGATATGCTGATTTTAGTAAGTTAGGGTCACTGCTAGAAATTACATTCCTAATCAAGAACTTTGTGATTGTCATTTAAGAAATTAGTGAAATTAAGGGTTAATTTTCAAGTATAATTACGGATAAATATTTGAAAAATATTTGATGATAATTATTTCCTTAAATGACATTGCCTTAACCAATAATTAATCAGATATGATCTAGATCTAAAATTGGTTACTCAATCTTCCTTCCAACAAACAAGCTTGCCTGAATAGAATTGGGAATTTGCTTAGCAAATTTCTTTATAATATTAATCAAAGAATTTATTATTATTATTATTATATGGTATAACTTTGGTTTAAAAACCGTTATCATCTCATGTACAAAGTGATCAACTGGCATTATCCGAACCTGAGGTAGATATGATGTCTTGTTGGGAGCGTTGGGATAGCAGGTTGCTTTATGAGTGATTTGTCCCACTCCCGTCAGTACGGGGCATGAAAACATGTAGGGAAGGGATAATGCTTGAGAGATCATGATGTATTTTTCTAATTATTAAAATTGAAATAATATATATTTTTTTGAGATAATACCATCCTTTCAAGTAACAATCAAGTTTGTTAGTTGATTGAATTGGATTGATCATTGATTTAATGCGATTAAATGAATTATATCCAATTGAAACACTCTATTATGAATAGATGTGTATTTCCCTTGGAAGAATTAATTGTATGAATGTGATTCATGATAATTAATTGGTTTGAATATGAGGTGGAGGATCACATAAGTGACATCCATGATCTCCCATCAAGGCAAAGGGTTCCGTTTCAAGGGATTGCACGTAGGAGACGTATGTCTGAACTTACAACACCTGCATACAAGTGCATCTAGATCGGGTTCTTTGCTTCTCGAAAGATTAAGGCCATATACATAATGACCTCAATATCGAGCCTTCATATTATTGGGGCGATATTGGATTGCGTATAGCAAGTTTTAAGACTGTTGATGGTTGGTTCAATAAACATAGGGTCAAGATCACCTTAGGGGTGGTGGACCTGTGTGTTAAAGATCAAATTGAGAAATGCAAGTTGGATTTGCAAGGTGGAATGTTCCCACTTCTTTTTATTCGAGTTGCAAGTTCTCATATTATTGGGATGTAACAATTGTAAAGAGGAGATCCCAGATCTTGCAAGAGATATAATGATAAGTATATCTCTTTCTTTGAAAGTGATTAAGGGAATAAACTTTCAAAGTTGAAAAGTCAAGACTAATTTGATTCAAAATTCCTTAATCAAAGAAATATAATTGAATATATAATTATTTATATATTCTGATAGTGCATTCTTAATTTCAGATAATGAAGTCCATGAACCCACTTAGCAAGCTCCTAGAGGTCAATCAATTGATTGGACCAAATTATTTGGCTTGGATCCAAAATTTGGATCTTATCCTTTCCACTGAGCGCATATCTTATGTGTCATCAAAGGACAATTACACAAACTCGAAGACTCCGGAAGAAATCAATTTTAATGAAAAATAGGATAAAGATCGTAATCTGGCAAGATGTTACATTATGGTTTCATTGTCCAATGTGCTTCAGAAGCAACATGTGGAAATGACACTTGCTATGGTATTATGTTGAATCTGAAAGAAATGTTCAATGGTGTAAACCGCACATAGCATTATAATATAATGATAGAACTTATTTGTTGTAAGATGCAGGATGGGACCTTTGTAAGAGAACATGTACTCAAATAGTTTGGGTTCCTTTCTGAGTTGGAAACCCTATAAATTGACATGGACACAGACATGCAGACTAACTTCATTCTTTTATCGCTCCCTATGTCTTTCAACAACTTTGTGGTTACGTACCACATGAGAAACGTTGATTATATTGATGTTGGGTTGTTGGTTGTATTAAAGTCTGCAAAAGACATGATGAAGAAGGACAATCCTTATGGCAGTGCAATGGTTGCACAAGTAAAAGGAAAGCGCAGTCAGAAGCAAGGTTCTCGGAAGGGCCCGACCCAAAAGAGAAAGAAGAAGAGTCAAGGCATTGACTCATCTTCTAATGCATCTACTTTTATAACATCAAAGAAAATCGATGTCTGTCATCACTGCTAGAAACCAGGGCACTGGAAGCGTAATTGCCGGGATTACCTGAAGTTAGTCGAAAAAGGTAAAGTCGCAGCAGTTATGAAATATACTTTCATCATTGAAACTAGCTTTCTCGTTGAACGAGAAGGAAGTTAGGTTATAGATTCTAGTAATCTGTTCATGTATGCAGTTTTTTGCATCTATTTCAGGAAACTAAGAGTCTAGATGAAGGGGAGATAGTCATCCATGGGATCAGATGCAAGTGTTGCAATAGTTGCCTCAGGACCTGCCGACTATCATTATCTAGTGGAAGAGTCCTAGTACTTAAAGAGTGTCTTTATGTACCTAAAGTCAGAAGGAATTTAATATTTGTATTTAAGCTTGTTAGAAGTGGATATTCATTCCTTTTCTATACGAAACTAGTCATAACTCATTATGATAAACATATTGTCGATGGTGTTTTGAATTTTCGTGGACTCTATGAATTGTGCATTGATGAACATGTCATGAATGTTACTCCCACTAATAAAAACCCTAAAAGATCCAGGGAGGATGAAAATGATTCAAACATGATTAGGCATCAGAGGCTTGGTCATTTATCTGTTGATATGATCAATATATTGATAAAAGGATGGACCCTTAGATATTCTACAAGTTCAATATTTGCCTACCTGCGAACATTGTATTTGAGGTAAAATGACTAGGATTTCTTTTGGTAACAAGGTTACATGATGCAAAGGTATTCTTGACCTAATACTACTGATGTATGTGATCCCTTCAGTACTGCGACTCGAAGTGGATATCAATATTATTTAACATTTATTGGTGACCATTCACGATACATGTTTATCTTCCTACTGCATCATAAATCTAAAACCTTTGAAAAGTTCAAAGAGTTCAAGGTTTTGGTTGAGAACCAAATCGACAGGAAGATTAAACAGATTCTATCTACTGAAGTGGCGAGTACCTCTCAGATGAATTCAAGGAATACCTTAAAGAGAATGGAATTGTCTCCAATCTCACTCCTCCTGGAACCCCCGAACTTAATGGTATTGATGAAAGAGGCAATAGGAACATCATGGATATGGTCCGTCCAATGATGAGAAAAGCACATTTACCACTTAGTTTTTGGGGATATAGAGTAGAGACTGCAATATGTCATGAACAAGATTCTTAGTAAGTTTGTACCTAAGACTCCTTATGATCTCTGGAATGGAATCAAACCCAGTGTTAAACACTTCAGGATTTGGAGTTGCTTGGTCCATGTGAAGAACATGGATGCAAGTAAGCTAAAATGTCGCACTCGAGAGTGCTACTTCATTGGGTATGTTAAGGATGGTATTGGATACCAGCTTTATGAATCTGAGCCTAGACGTTTTCATCTCTAGAGATGTGAAATTTCTGGAGGATGACTTCTTTAAAGGTGAAAACAAAAATGAAGTAGAGGAACTCATTAAATCCACTAAGGATTCTGAGTTTCTTGAACCAAAAACTGAAGAGATAAATAAAAATGAAACACTCATGCCTCTTCAAAGGAGTTCGGGGGTGGTTGTGCCACCTGAAAGGTATGGATTCCATGTGTCAGGTAAAGCTGACAATGATCCTACTTCATTAGATGAAGCACTCTCGGATCATGACATGGTAGATGGATGCTAGCAGTGAAGTCAGAGATAGATTCCATGCATAAGAATGGTGTGTAGACCCTAGAAGATCCACCTAAAGGGGTAAAACACATCGGGTATAAATGGATCTTCTAGAGAAAGAGGGGACCTAATGGTAAAGTGGAGACTTTCAAGGCACGAATCATAGCCAAAAGATACACACAGAGAAGGCATCGACTACGATGAGATGTTCTCTCATGTGGCTATCCTCAAGTCCCTCAGGATATTGCTAGTTATAGCTGTATCTCTTAACTATGACATCCGCTAGATGGACGTCAAGACAACTTTCCTCAATGGATACCTTGAGGAGGATATCTATATGGAGCAGCCCCAGGGCTTCATAATCGAGGAAGGTAAAATATGTAAACTGAAGAAATCCACCTATGGGATCAAACAATCTTCTCGTAGCTGGGACATCAGATTTAACTAAACCATAAAGAGTTATGATTTTTGTGCATAATCCTGATGAACTTTGTGTACAAGAAGCTTAGTGGGAGCACCATTGTGTTCATCGTGCTTTATATAGATGACATCCTTACCATTGAGAATGATATATGGATGATGACCAGTGTTAAGATTTGGTTATCCCATACCTTCGAGATGAAAGATCTTAGATAAGCATCTTACATCTTGCATCTGAAGCTATTTAGAAACTGAGAAAAGAGGATATTGGGATTATTGCAGCATGGGTACATTAAGAAAATTCTTGAATGTTCCGTATGGATAGTTCCAAGAAAGGTTTCCTCCTCATAAGACATGGTATCCACCTGTCTAAAGGGATGGCCCCTCAAAGTGTTAAGTAAAAGAAGGCCATGACCGGATGCCCCTATGTATTAGTTATAAGAAGCTTAATGTACACCATGATGTGTATTAGGCGAGATATCTACCATGCAGTGGGAGTGGTAAGTCGTTACCAATCCTGTTATGGAGAACAACACTGGAATACAATGAAGAAAATTTTCAAGTATCTAAGACGAACGCAAGATTACATCTTGGCCTATGGTGATGGTGATCTCCAAGTCTTGGGGTACACAAATTCAGACTTCTAGTCCGATATTGATGAGATAAAGTCGACATTAGGGTTTATGTTCCTGGTGAACGACGATGTGGTGAGCTGGAGAAGCAAAACGTAGGACACTACAACAAATTCAACAACAGAATCCAAATACATTATCGCATCGAATGTTGCAAAGGAGGCGATGTGGTTGCACAAGTTCATCCTGAAATTTGGCGTGGTTTCTTTCGATACTTACATCCCATTACTCTACGATAACATGGGAGTCATTATCCAGGCGAAGGAACCCAAATGGAATCAAAAGAGCAGGCATGGGGAAAGGAAATATGGCATCATTCGAGAGATTCAAAAGCATGGTGACATCATTATCATCAAGGTGGCCTCTGCTGACAACGTTGCTCATCCTAACCCTTGACACTGAAGGTTTTCGACCAACATGTAATAAGTATAGGTTTAAGGATTGTACCTGAATGGTTCTGAGGGCTAGTAGGAGATTGTTAGCCATGTAAGCTCGAGGCAAACCGTTCCTATAATAAATTTTATGGTAATGTTTGATTTATCAATAAAAGTTATTGATTCTTTCCACTCCCTTCCTGAGATTAAATGAATGAATGCACTATAATGACCCTCTGTACAATTAGGATTATGTACCATGGCCATCTTAATAATCATACAACTATTGATTTAATAATTGAATAATAGAAGCTGGTTCTTGGATGAATATCTAAGTAGTTAGATTGAGGGCTCATCAAGCACCGTCAAATGATTGTTACGAGATGATCTCCAGTTTGAGTTGGAGATGGCAATAATTTTTCATTAGGTTGATATCTGACCGACTTCTTGATGCATGTCCTCTGCATGGGAATAGATATTTAGAGGTGTTAGATTAGTTAAGTCAAAGATTTGACTTAATGAGATCAAGATAACCTAAGTCTATGTCGTATACTGTCACAATATAGGCACACATCCTCTAACAAGAGATAGATGTGTTGATATATGTGTGAGTGTGCACATTTGACAAATCAATAGGTTGATGACCAACCAAGGTCTATAAACTAGCGAGCTGGTGTGCATATGACGACATATGAATAATACAATCTCTCGATGGGTTCATACAGGTTCACTTGTGAACCGGAAGATATGTGCTCACCCATGAGGTGTCATGACCGATCAAATTCCATGCATGGTCGTCGTGATTTGGAAGCATGACAAGAATTTAAAGGTATGATATATTCTTTTGGAAAGCATATGATCGATACCAACTCCTAATAACCAGGAATGAGAAATCTTGATAATGAAATCCTAAAGATGATAGTGTAAAATTGATCTATATCTTCGGGTTTATCATAGGTCTTCCAGTATGCAGGATGTACAGGTATTAGGAATACCTAAGGGTGATGTGATCATAAACGATTGTATAACCATGATGCTTCCATTCCGAGGGAGTGATGAAACATGTCTAAATTTTAGCGACTCCTCTCAGTAAAGAAGTAATCCGATCTTGGTCCAAGCATTGGACATTGATCTGAATGAGATTCAGATGTAATGAGAAGATTAGATTTACAACCTTGATCTAATCAACCATCTATGAGAGGTCCATGACGTTTAGATTTGAGATATGATCTCAAAATCCAAGTCACTATACATGGAACACACAATCATCCCGCGCTTATCTCCAAGTATCTGCTGTGAAAGCGCATTATTCTTGAAAGAGTTCAAGAATAAATCAATTATTGAATTATATCTAAGCATTGAAAATGGATAACTAATGTGATTTAATTATCATGAATAATGTGAATTTAATTCATATTATTTGAATGCCAATGTAATTAAATGTGATTTAAGTACTATGTTATGAATAATGTGGATAGCAATATACAACTATTAATGTATATTATAAGTATTATTTATAATATATTATAGATAGACTTATTTGATTTATATTTGTTGATTAATTATTGATGTGAATTAGATTCACATTGCATGATTAATTGAAAATGTAATTACATTTTGTTTTGGGTTGTGAATGTGATTCACATAATTCCAGTGGCATGATTGCAATCTTTACAAGATAATTGTGAATTATTTTTTTGAGATAATCTTGGAAATTTCATGAGATAATGTAATCTCATGAATTGTAATGAGATTGATTCAATCCAAGTCAAGAGAGAGGATGCTCACACCGTCCTAAAGGGACTTGGTGGTTGCACCCCTATTAGGGGATAAGGCAATGTCTTCCTCCATTATATCCAAGATTAAATGATTTAATTTCGAAATTAATTATATTGATTTATGAATATATATTAATTAAATTAAATGTATTGATATTGTATTTTTACAACAAATTATGACCATTGAAATAAACACAAATCAATCTCATTCATTGATTTTGTCTTGTCCATGTATTGAGATCCATGGACTCCTAAAATCCTACCCCTTACTCTTCGGATGACAACTTCAACAAAAACTCTCTCTCTCTCTCTCTCTCTCATTCTAACACTAAGCCATCTCCTTCTCCTTGAGTGGCCATACACCCCTCTCATAGAGAGAAGGTCACCTTCGGCATCACATCACCATTGCACTACAGCTTCGACGACTCTTGGGTCTCCGTCTTCTTTAGTGTATCTCGCTTGTAAAGAAGGCATTTGATCTCATAAGACGAGATCAGGAAATCCATTTCATGTATTATCGACTTGGATTGTGAGAATCACACGACTCATCCCCCTACTCGCAAGTGTCTCCTCCGACGAATGAGACTTAAGATAGGAGGTCTCTTCTCTTAGAGGCTTGATCACAACCATTCTAAAATAAATATTTCTTTATCTATTACGTGGTGAGATTAAATTATCCAAGAAGCATTCTTGGATCATGTGTCTTCGTCGATTAATTTTTTTTAATTACGATGCACCAAGCAACTAGTGCAACTAGTCGCTCTCGATTGTATATAATGTGATCCTAGTGCTTCCATGTTGTGATTTAAGGATTCTTCCGTATCCTTCACCTAGACTCGAGACCCAGTCATCATGATGAATGGGTCGATAAGGAATAAAGTAGGGGGAGATAGGCCAGAGTAATTGTATAGAGAACACTATAAAACCCTAATCCTTTAACCCTATATTTTCTTTTGGGGCCTATTTTATTCTTTATTATTTATACCTAAAATTTATAAACTTTTAAAATGAAACTTGTACATTAAAATACAAAGAAAAATACAAAATTTATTTCAGACAAAAATAATACATAGTGCACCCGGGACACACAGAACAAAAAGCCACAAAGAAAATCACCAGACATGTATCTCCTCCACATCGACTAAAAAAGGATCAAACTCACCTTTATTATTCATAAAATTAAATTATCTATTGAAAAGGTAGTTTCATTTAATGTGTAGTTGAGATTCAAAAGTTGACTTTTGGGTCCCTATTGTACTATGTACATGTATTCAATATTCAATATATCTATTCATTATATTTTTAGATTTTTTAGATTTTTATATATTTTTAAACATTATTCAAAACATGTTTTAATAATAAAAATAGAATAAAACAATGCAAAAAACATTTTAAAAATAAATTTAATATTATATAGGTAAATTGTACCTATATAAGACATGTACATATTTATTTAAGTAAATAAAATCATAAAAATACAATATTTTTTTAATTTATAGTTAAATAAAATATAAATATATAAAATTATGTATATAATAATAATTTAAATTATACAAAATAATGAAATAAAAAAATACATGAATATATTTATATATATCTATTTATATATACATAAATATTAACATCTAATAAATAACTTTGTAAAAATAAATAAAAATCATAATAAAATATATATAATAATAAACATTATTATGTTTTGACTTTAATTTGATTAATTTATTTACTATTTTATTTCTAAATATTTTTTTATTTTTATTTTGTCATTATGCGATTGAGCTACACCAATAGGAGATGAGTATATGTTAACCTTCGGTCAACTATACCACCATTCCGAACATCATAACTTCTTCATACGAACTCTAATTTCACTCTACTCATCTTAAAAGATCATAAAATATATTTTATAATTATTAAAGTGATTTCACTAAAATCAGAGTCTATTTACAAAAAGTGGTTTTGAGACCTGATGAAAACTAGGTTTCTGGGCTACTTATTTTATTCAGAATATATTATTTACAGTTTTAGTGATTTTATAGTTTTCAATTATTTCCTTGATCTTTTAGATTGCATATAAATTATTTCAGAATTTTTATACACTATTCAGTATTTTAAATAACTCAAAAACCCTTTTTTATAGATGAAGTTGAACTGTATAACATATACCTATATTTATTTATATATCTAAATTAAATTATTAAAATCCATAAAAATTAACAAATATCTTATTTATTGTCATTATAATTAATAAAATATAAAAATGTTATATTATTTTATATTTTATTAAATTTAAAATCAAAGCCATATTTATCAATTATACTATATAATTATTTATTAAGAGGAAAGGGAAGCTGCTCTCGGGATCAGCTAAGCTGGCAGCTCCGTGTAACAATGTCACCACCCCCTTTTTTATTTTTTTTGAAATTTCAACCATGTATATTAATCTATATATACCTCCTACATGTCATTCAAATTTCGGAGAAACGGAGACTCCTAGGCCATCCATCTAGAACATGTAATTTTAATGGCATGAAATTTGATGTAATCGACCATTTCTAGATGGAGGGTTTAGTTGTCTCTATTTCTCACGAAATTTGAATGACATATAGGATAGATATATAAATAAATATATATGGTGTAAATCTCAAAAAAATAGAAAAGGGGGAAATTGCTCCACGGAGCATCCAACTTAACTGCTTTGCGGAGCAGCTTCCCCGTCCTCATTTATTAATATTATATTTATATTTCATTAAGTATTTATTATTTATAAAAATAAGTTATATATTAATTTAGTTAATTTAACTATCTATACTTTTTTATTTTTATACCTATTTAATGTAATGTTTTTTGCTATTTAAAATTTATTTATAAAATAAGTAATTATCAGTGTCAACACCCAGAGCTTCTTCTTCAAGAAGTTGTTGGCTGCAATTTGTCCACTGGCTTTCTTTCACTCCTTTTTCCTGAACCTATTCTTCTCCTATTATTCCATCTAAAACCTTGATCCTATTCCCCAAACTAGCATCACATCAACCTTAGGATCTTCTCTAACCTCCTACATGTTCCCTATTTATTGATCTTAACTTCACTTATTAAGCCCAACTTCTCCTGTACAGAACTAACATGGTTGTTACTCCATCTTCTCCACACTACATCGCCTCACTCCGGATGTGACAGAGCCCGAGGTTGATCCCGCGTTGAAGGTGGAATGATGGAAGATCATTCCAATGCATGCATCGACCTTGCATCACTGTCCACCGACATACGTAATATCTAAAACACCACCAATTCTTGAGCGACGACTTTATACACCTCAAGCCACATGTGATTCTTCCATTTATTTCCTTTAATTTGTTTGATACTTATGCTTTTATTAGCTTTAAGTCACATATTAGGTCATCTTTATCATCCTCTTTTATTCACGATCGAATTCCTCTTCCAATTGATCCAAATTGCATACAAATTTGATCCCCAAATCCTCATATTATGGAAACCCATTAGAGAACCTATAATAATAAGGTCGATTCATTGTGAATTGAGCCAAACATCTTTTTTGCAGGGATTCATATGATTGGGATTTCATCTTCTTTAGCTGGAGTGATCACATCTTTGAAAGCTCAAACCATACAGCACGAGCAAAAGTGCACATTCATTCCAGTAGCCTAAACCCTAGTAGGAGGTCGTCATCCAAATAATCATTGCCTCCTTCTTCATACTCCGCCCACTGCATGTGAGCTCGTAGGGGGGTAGGAAACCCCCTCTTGGGCCTACTAGAGTAGTCATGCCACTGTTAGTTGTTGCATATTACAGGAGAAGAAATATCTCCACCACCCGCTGTAAGAATTTGGGAAGAACATCATAGAATAGCCACTTTACAGGCTCGTGACACATGGCATTGCATCTACAGTTCAAATCACATATGTGCATTCTAATCAGAGTCGTTGAAACCAGTGTGGAAATTGCATCAAAAACCTAGAAGCTTCCAGATATTCATTCACACCTCCAGAACTTTTTGTTAATTACATTTAGGTCCCTGTATAGGGACTTAAGTGTAGAAACTTCCACTTCATCTTTCAATTAGGTCCCTGAACAGGGACCTACTTGCAAGAATACCTTCATCTTTTTATTGTAGTTGTTTACATTGACTTTTGAACATTGTTGGATGCCTATGCATTATCATATCATCATTGTATTTTTTTTTACATTTTATTATGCTTTAAATTTCAAGTACTTATTCGTTCATCTTGTTTTGATTTTCTTTCTCGATTTTCGACACATTTTGTTTTCTATTTGAGTTGTTTTTTGAACCCATTGCTCGAGTCACTTTTCCTACTATATAGTATCACCAATATTTCACTATATTTCATATACTATATTGTAGATAAACACTCTGAAACTTTTCTCTTCTGAAAATTTAAAAATTGGAAAAAATAAAAATAAAATAAGAAAGGAACAAAAACAAAAAATATTAAAAAGAGTTTTCTTACTAAAGAAGAAAAGAAAAGAAGGATAAAAATATCACAAAACTATTATTTTTTACTCGAAGATTTTGAGCGAGACTTTCTTCCTCCTTGTGTTCGACTCAGGCACACTTACTTGGATAAATAAATAGTGAACAACACTGAATTTCCATTGGTATTAAATTTTGTTTGGTCAACTATATTTCTCCTTAGTGTTTTCTACACCGACACTTTTTTCCTGCTTGATTCAAGCATATGTAATCCACACAAACACACCAAGTAGTTGGAACTCTGGTTGGGATCTCCTCTCCTTTATCATTGTTCACGATGGTGATCCATGATTTCTTTGGCACAATGTGTAGGGGACCGATGAATCTACGTTTCATCATCTTTATTCTATCATTTTGACCTTAAAATCCTAGTAAATGCGTGTAAATAATGTTAATTTAGGCATTTTAGCATTAATGCCTCATTGTGTAAATAGTGTAAAAAATACAATTTTTAAAGCCAAAATTATAGAATAAAGAAAAGAAAAGAAGAAAAATAAAATATTGCAAATATTTTATGACCCAAAACCCTGAGACCTAGGCATCTTGATGACTAGGTCGATAAGGAATAAAGTAGGGGGAGATAAGGGCCAAAATACAGTAAAAATACATTTTATTTAATTCATTCTTTGTTCACTTTGGGACCTATTTTTGGTTCCACTTTTTACATCTCAAATAAAGAAACTTTGTACATGAAAGTTATAGATAATTAAATGTAAAATATACAAAATTGATTTCACTCAAAAATAATGTATAAATAAAAAGTTATGATATGAATAAGATTCCAGAATCCCCCAGACTTGTATCTCTCAAATAAAAACTCGAAACGCATTTAAATCACCTATAATTGTATATAATTTTCAATAATCTATTTAACGGATATGGTTTCGTATTTGTTGAGTTACGATTTGAAAGTTGAGTTTTGGACCCTTCTTGTATACTTATACCGATTAAAATAGTCATTTTATTTATTATTCATTATTTTTATAATTTTGTAAATATTATTTATAATATATGTGTATATTAAAATCATAATAAAAACCTAAAAGAAACATAAAAAGAAAATACCTGTATCAAATACATAAGCATAATACCTATACATAAAACTATATAATTAATTCTTCTATTTTATTAAGTATATAAAACACTTTAAAAAATAAAATAAAAATAAATTTAAGTGTATAAAAAATATTTTATAAATATATAAATAATAAACCAAAATAAATAAATTAAATATACAAAATAAAAAATATTAAATTATATAGATATGTATACCTATATAGTCCTAAAAAGGCAACTTGTAATTTTAAATCTCGAAAAAATAAATAAAATCATAATAAAATAATTAGAATATAATAAATATTTTTTTATTAAATAACCTAAAAATAATAAATGTGTTTATTATTTTAAAATGATTTTACAAAACTTTTTTTCCAGGCTTTTTCCTGGTTGGTCCACGTGGACCAACCAGGAGGGTTGGAGAGTTGACCCGAGTTCAACTCTCTGACCCATGCCTACTCTGTGTCAGAATGGTTTTTGACCCATTTTCATGTTTTTTAAGGTGAATCCTTTCACCATCTCGTGTTTGACTCTTCACGACTTTTCTTCCCCTTGGATCGAGGATTAACACCTGGGGTTTTCCTCGGGCTGTGGATCATCGATTCGAGCAGCGTGCATCATTCTTCTCGTCCTCCCAGTCGTTTGTACAAAAACCACCCTTCCTCAATTTTTCAAAATCGAACCCTCCTTTGACCTAGTTTGGCCTCCCATCTTGCGCTCAGGACTGGAGGCCGTGACAGGGAATCATCCAGCCAACTTGGGAGCGCCTCGCGTAGCCGAGGAGCGGCTCCATTTCAACTCCGTCCAGTGGCTGTCGAGGTATCTTCCTCCTGGCTTCTTCAGTCCATAGAGCTAGTCCTTCTTCACGTTTCTGTATACCTTATTTAGTTGTAGATAGTAGCTTAGTCGTAGCCTCTTTACTCATACCAATTTGCTCACGTTCCACTTCAGCCACTGCCTCGTCGGAGCTTGCTCCAGCGAGTTCCTTTTTTGCCTCCACAGCCTCGCTCCACAATCAAGAAGGTTGGGGCATTTGGCCCTCAACTTCCTTAACATGCTTTGCAGGTCTAGGTACTCTCAATGCAGTTGGAGCTCTTTTGGAAGCCTCGCCGAAGCAACTGGAGCTCCTGAGCTTTGGAAGCTTCGTGCGATCCTCCGACCTCCGCCGGACCATTTTAGAGCTTCACCGAGCAGCGAAGGAGAGAGATCAGTGCTATGGAAGCTCGCATCTTCGCGAGTTCTTCCCAGTTCGTCGAAGGGACCTCACCGCCATTGGATCTTGAAGGTGCCCCAGAAGATACAACAACTGTCAGATCAGGAGCCTCCAACACCATTGATTGTCTTCGGAAGATCTAATCAAGGCCGTCAGCAGCGAAGGGGTATCGCGCCACAAGTTCTTGCCACGTGTTAAGTGGGAGAAATCCCACCGTACGATTGCGCCTTAGGATTGGGTAATTTGCATAGCCACCCTATTGTTTTTGCTATTTATTTATTAGTACTAAATCTTTGCTTTGCAGTTTTAATAGTTTTGTAATATTTATAAAACGAACCCCTGAGTTTCCTAAAATTGCCATTAGGTCCTTACCCGCGAGGCGCACGTGCGCGAGCACATGCGTTTGGCTATTTTGCAGGCAAGGACCCATGTTTTGTTGGATTTCTAAGTAGTCCTAAAACTTTTTTATCACATTATAATATTTTTGGATATTTTTATAACTTAACCCTCGGGTTTTTGATAATTGCAAGTGTGTCCCTACCAGGTCACGTGCCCGGTGCACGTGGGATCTAGCGTTTTTGCAGAAAAGGGCCTCGGAGTTTGTTTATTGCTTATTGGCCCTGGAATATTTTTGTCACGTTGTATAATTTGTGGGAAATTTACACTTCGGCACTCAAACTTTCACATAATTACATATATAGCCCTTGCCAGAAGTGTAGTTTCTATTAGTTGTCTCTATTTATTTCATGCATCTATAAAATTCAAAAAATCACCAAATAATAGGCATATATTCCTGTTGCATTGTGCTTCCATGACATATTTTATTTTGCATTTTTATTGCATTTTCATATTAATAAAAATTCAAAAACTTGCATTTTCTGCTCTGTGAAAATAGATAAAAATTAGAAAACATTTTTGAAATTTCTAAAAAAGTTATATTTTATGTGTTTTTGCATATTTTAACTCAGACCAAAAATAATAAAAAATAAAAGAAAACTCTAAAAATAGCAAAACCCCAAAAATCTTCATAAAAATATTAAAATTTCTTAAAAATCCCTAAAAATCTAATTTACGTTCCGTAATTTTCTCTGTTGTATTCTCTTTATGTTAAAATTAATTTGGAGAATTTTGACTTCGGTTTGATATTTTATCTTTCCATTTTAGTTTCAGCCTTTTATATTGTACACCGTTTTCATTATTCTTGATTTTAAAAATACCAAAAAATTGGAAAAATCTAGAAAAATCACAAAAATAGTATAAAAATAGAAAAAGCCTCAAAACACTTTATTTCCTGGATTTTGAGAATTTTTATCTCTTTTTATCCATATCTCATCTCTCTTATATATATATCTTATATAGTATTACATCTTTATTAAAAAAGAAAGAAAATACAAAAATAAAATACAAAATATGTAAATTAAAAATCAAAATATAAAAATAGAAAATCAAAATTAAATAAAAAAATAAAATTAAAAAACTCACAAAAACATAGCACACATTTGTAGACAATTACATCACTTTCATTTTTAGCATCATTTGCCCCGATCTATCATGTTTGCTTCATGTGTTCGACCTCTACATTCTTGCTCCTATACACATCTTTTAAGTAGAGTTATAATAAATTTTAACTCCACATTTACTCTCATTTCCTTATTTGATTGTTGTGGGTTAATTGTTGTTTGAATTTCGGATTTAACGTGAGGTCAACTTAGCGACTGTTGATTCGCCATGTGAATCGACACAACATCCCGATTTTCGTGTTCAACAAATGGCACCATTGCCGGGGATCAACAACACATAGATCGGCTTTTTGCTTGATTGTGATTATTTGCCTATATTTGCCATTCATTTATTTTCTCTATTTTTGATATATCTTGTTGAGTTGTCTAACCCATCTCTTTGTTGACTTTGTGCGAGGTACTGCAGATCGAGGGAGGTGCTCTACCCTAGGCACCTGCGCACCCACGTAAATCCAGCTGCGGCTTGCTCGCCTTGCGCCGAGGATACTTAGAGATTTTTGAAGACCTAGCTCCACTTTTATTTCTTGTATTTATTTTTTTTGTAATTTGGAGTGAATTAGAGACCCTCTATTGTTGTAATAATATAGTACTCGAACTTTGGACTTTCAGGCCCAATTTCCAAGTGTTTGTTATCTTGGGGGCTCACCGCGGTTTTGTCGGTTTTCTTCGCATTTTTTATTTTGTTTATCGGTTTTGTTTTCTTTACTTCGTGTGAATGAGCCCTTAGTTTTAGGATTATTTGCGATAGATTAAGGCCAAACACATAATATATTTGCCTGTGACTATAGTGACATTTGGAATTAGTCAAATCTAAACTGCTTCTCACTTAGTCTTGGAACTACCGCACCGCGAGAGTTCTCCATACAGCAATTGCAGGACCCACTGCGGTGGGCACCGAGGGGACTCCAAGACCGGATACTTTGGTTCCATTCTAAGTCATTAGCATATGTTCCTCACGCTAATAGCAATTTCTGAAACTTAGGGCGATTTCATCAGCTTACATTTGCATATAGACATGTTTCAATTCTGTTGAGCATCCTTGCATGTAGAGTGCTAGAGGCAAGGTGAGCATTTATGCTTTAGCATACATCATCGTTTTGCCGCTTGCATTGCTTTTCCGCCTCTCTACCTTTGATTTTGCCAACCTAGGTGCTAAGTGAAATTGACTCCTCGTTAGGCTCGTGCATTTCTCACTAAAAATCCAAAAAAGTGATAACCAATAAAATTGGGACTGCTAACATTATTTGACCCTAAAAATCAACTAAAAAGAAAAATCTTGTATTGGGGGGAGCAATCCCCTCATTGTCTTCGTTTTTTCTTGCTCGCACACACACTAAGGATAGTGCCCAAATCTCATTTCAGCCCCCTAAGTGTTGGTGCAACTTTTGGACTTCTCACCTAACTCTAAAATAGACTAGATAAAAAGACCGCTCTTTTACGGTCTATACCGAGTTGAGTAGGTGAATTGAGGGTTTGTTTTGTGTGTGTTTGCTTGTGATTGTTTGTGTGTGTTCTAGATAGTCTTGCGCATTTGCGCCTTGTTTCTCACTCCTTTGACTTGACCTTCGTGCTCTCTCGATCATTTACCTTTTGTTTTGAGATGAATAGCTTCCCCGGCAATGATGCCAAAAATTGATCGTCAAAAATCAGAATGCGTAAATCTATATGAAAAACCGAGTCATTGTGCAAAAGATAGAAGATGAATCAATAATAAAATTTGTATCCGAAACTCAAATTAACAAGACACACATGAGATGTGTGCGTGTATAGTAGAGAGTTACGAGTCGAACACTGGGAGGCATATTGGATATGTGTCAAACTATCATTCTTAAGCAAGAGGATCATGAATCAAAGAGCGTGCAAGTTAAATAAATACATTGCAACTTGACTAAATAAGAAACACAATCCTTGCAAATATGATTATCATTCAAATGGATTAATCGTTCAAAGTAGCATCTAGCTCCCGGTTAACAGTAATAAAACATGAAACACAAATAAGATAAGACTGGTGAATGCAACAGAAACAAGACTATATCGAAACGATCGCAGAGAATAAAGGTTATGTAAATCAAACTTTTAGCATGAAACACAGGGAATAAATTTGGAGTCTGAAAGAAACTTTGCATCAAGTTTGTAGCTCCAAGTTCTCTCAAACTGTGATTCGGGATATGAGTTTTTTTCAGATAGCACAAGGGGTTCTTGATCCGAATGACATGCAACCCTTGTAGCTTTGGTTCTGGCAGCACACACGTAGGAAAGTTGTGGAGATGCTTGTCTTGTGAATTTTGTCGAATACTTCTCTGCGGCAACGAAAACTGATATTTCCACAATCTGAATCAGGCAGTAGTGCTCTATAATGATGAATCCTTCATTCACATGCGATGGAGAAAGACGGTGTTGCTTTGCAGCTTCTAAGAGCGTGATGATCCGGATGAAGTGATGGGATTAGATTTATTCACCTTCTGCAAAAGGAAGACGATGGCAACATTAAAAGAATAATCATTAACTAATATTACGTTGTTGCATAAAGATTCCAAATAGATGTAATGTAAAATAAAATAAACAGGAAATCAAAAGACAAAGGTTGAGCGTGGGATTCTGGCAAGAATGACGACGATGGAGTTTCTGAGAGGGTGATCTCGTATGTCCTCTGCGAGAGGCGAGAGAATGGATATCCTTTCTTACTACCAGCAATTGTAACTCTTTACGTGTTCTCCCAGCTACCGAGAATAGCCTTCAACATTCTCTCTTTATCCTCGTTCTCGTGTGCCCAAAAGGAAGGCATGATCGCTGTTGATTTGATATAATATGTGCGTGATTTTAGGGAGCCTAACAATGAAAAAAATATCTCATACACCTATAGTGCACAGAGGCGTGGCATATGTGCGAAACTTGTGCACAATAGCTATGTACCGTTGATAGCAGAGAATCAATCAATCAGTATATATCTGGAAAGATTGTTTGATTCGTGTGGATCATGTGCATGAATCTCGCGATTTGATAGGAGAAGATACCCGAGAATAAGGCTACGAGCCCAAAGCATGTAATGGACAGAAGCCACGCTCAGATCCGGATTTGGGTCTCAGGATAATGATCAGTACTTATGTTTTTCTCTGTCATAGGATGTCCAACACAGGGTTGGGATCAAATGTGTTTTGTCGAAAGGGACACTAGATAGTGTTGTGGACATCAGCCGTTTGATAAGTACCCAATGGTTGCGATTGCCTTCATTATCCATGTTACAAAGAACCATTCTTTATGTGAGGTGTTTCTGCATGTGCATGGATCTTTGATGGGATAATTTGCAGTGGTGTCCAAGAAAATAATGGATGATGTTCCTTTTTATTGTTATTTTCAAGAAATCCCCAAAGTTTTTCAATAACGTGTTGGATATGGTTCTAATTCTTAGGTTGGATTTGGGTTTGGCCTAACCCAAGAAGCATATCACAAAGTTAGTGTAGCACATGTCAAACACCAAATGTAGAGAGTTATGCTCAGTTACTGACATTCAACCAGAAAATACAACCACTGAAAAATGAGGTGAAAAGCACACAAACTCACCATGCTAATGCTCAGGAAGATCTTATTTGAACATTTAATTGTAATGAATCGTAGATTCATCAGCCGACTAGAGCATTTTCTATCTGGACTTTACGGATCCCTCGTTCACTCTAGCCGGCTCACCTCCTTTTTTCCAGGAGTACTTTGCTCATGACTTCTGTACATACCCGCCTCAACCATTGTATCAGGACTTGGACTTCTACACACATCCACCACCACCTCCACAATTTCGACATTCACATTCACCTGAGACTGATTTGTTAGAGTCACCTTTCATGGAGTCCACCCTTGAGCACTTGACCCAGATGATGGATAATATGAGACAGAGGATTGACCACCTCACTAGTACAAATAAGAGCGGCCATGATATTCCACCATTTGGTGATATGGGTTCACTCGAGGATTTCCATGAGAGCTTGCAATCGCCCAAAATACAAAAAATGTGAAAAGTTTAAAAATCCAAAAAAGAGTTCGGGAGACCTTTGGTTGATTCAGACTGTGAGGAGAGTGCCCACTTGCCAGACCCTTTGACCGCACAGCCTTTCACACCCTGTCCCACCTTTGACCCTGAGGATGTTGATGTACAGACTGCTCTTGGCATGCCTCATGTATATGCTGGTTCTGGATTTGTCCCTTGTATGGAGGAGGTCCAAAAAGTCAAAAAAATGTTGACTGAACCCTAAGTGGTGGCCACCATTCATAAGATCATCCGTGCCCCACTTCAACAGGCCATGACCGATTTATGTGCTCCTCTTCCCAAGAAGAGAAAGCAGAGGAGCAGATCTGAGTGTCACATTCTGACCATGGCCACAGCCCACGCCATCACACACCGTCCCATCCCTCGGAAGAGGAACACCGCCACACCTTTCATTAGATGCACCATCTCTGACCATACATGTGATCACACTCTCCCCGACGGCGGTGCTTCGATTAGCATATTATCCTTCTCACTGGTACAATCTCTTCACTTAGGGCTTCTCAAGAAAACCAGAATGATCGTTCAATTTGCTGATGTATCTATTAAGAGGCTGAAGGGTATCCTTGAAAATACTGCCATTTCGATTCAGGGCACGAGCTAAAACGTTGATTTTGTCGTATTGCCTATGGAGACCTCCACATGGGAGCACTCTCCAATCATCCTGGGACGACCATTCCTCACCTCTGCGAGGGTCGTTATTGATTACGGATCAAGAGGGATTTGCTTTTGTCCTGGTGACAAGAGCGAAGTGTTGATCACCACACCCATAGTTGACCAGAGACTCGCACCTGATGCACCTTCACCTATCTTGGCTAACCCCGAGGACTATGATCTATATGAGGATATCAGAGAGACTTTCTTTATGACTGATGATGAGACCCGAGAGTTCCTCTCCAAGGAGGAAGTCTCGGAAAGCATAGACCTTGGAGTTTCCGATTCTTGTGATTAGCGTTGTGTTGATGACATCTGCGGGATTTACACGATTAATACCATTGAGCGGAGGGCAAATCCTGAGACTTGACAGGACGGACATGACTCGACTACTTTCACTGATGAGTCCTCTCCTGTTCATGTAGACACTAATGAGATGAAGGAAGAATTTGATTTGGTTACTTTTATTTGGGAATTCAGGCATTTTAATGAGAAAGATGATCTGATTGAGATTATCGAAGATGAACAGAGTTCGACTACTTCCACTAATAAGTTCGTTCCTTTTGGTATTGACCTAGACGAGACCTCGTAGGATGACACTGATTACACTTCTTCTGATGATGATGAGTTCGTCCCTTTTCACTATGATATCAGCGAGACCCCCAAGGTCGGACCTAGTCGTACTTCTTTCACTTATCCGTCTGTGCCTCTTCACCCTAGGGCCACTGAGGACCTACACCCTATCGACCCTGATCGATTAGTGTCATGTGAGGACCTCGATGTCGACCTGCACCACACTAGATCCATTCCTCAGCGATCCCACAATAAGTTTTGCTTTCAACCTTCTTGATCCTTGGTATATCCATCTTGCTGTACACTCTCTTTTCTTTACCTCCGTTTCTCTCCCGTTTTCCTCATCCACCCCATTCTCGTGTACCTTGCTTAGGATGTACTTTGTCCTAAGTATAGGGGGAGAATGAGCTGAGTGTTCATTCGTTGTTCCGTTTCATTACTCTTGTTGTTGGCTATACGTAGGGCTTCTTTTACCCTAAGAATAGGGGGAGTGATGTGTACATCCTTCTCTATATTCTTCCATCTTCTGATCGCTTTTCTTATTTTCTTCTTTTCCTCTTCTATCTTCTTTAGCTACCGAAAAGGTGTCGCCCCTTTTTGTCAATGTTCTATACTTAGGACGTACTTTGTCCTAAGTATAGTGGGGTGTGCACCTCGAGTATTTCTATTCTTTGATCTTCTCCATTGTCTCCTCTTCTTGTCTATACTTAAGGATATCTTACCCTAAGTATAGGGGGAGACAGTCTGAGTACGATATGTTCATTCCCACCCTTGACCCTCCCTGCTTTGTGTACAGTCTGCTATACTTAGGATTATTTAATCCTATGTATAGGGAGGACGGTCAACTTCTCATTAGTTTATTCATTCATCTCTTGTTCATTTATTCTTTATACTTTTTATACTTAGTACGAGTTATGTCTTCTCTTTTTCTTTCTGATCTATGAGGACATAGCTCAAGCTAAGGGTCGTATATACTCCGTATATACTTTAGCTATAATTCGTACTTTCGTATTTTCTTAATAATTATGGCTAATTAATAAAACATAATTCATTAAAAAAATAAAATAAAATAAAAAATTAATAATGGATGTGATTATTCCTTAAATTCTTTTGTACTTATGATGAATCCACGATTCATCATCTCAATATCTTGATCTTAGCAAAATCCCCGAGTAAAATCCAAGAAAAATATACATAAATTCATTAAATTAACAAAATATCTCTTGTAAATAAAACACAATAATTATTGTATATTAGATTGTACAAAATAAATTACACATAAAAAGCCATAAAAATAAAGGAGTTTTATACATGTAAATAGCCCAAAACTTCATATATTTTTTAATAATTTCATTTCAACTCCTTTTTGGCTAATTCTTTCTCTAACTTGTTCATAATAATGTATATAAAAATACAAAAATACAAAACAAAATTTACTTCAAATAAATACTCCTAGATCCCAAAGAGAAAAAAGCCGTAAAGTCTAACTTCCAAGCCAAATTCCCGCTCCGTATGAACTCCAAATTCACCAAACTCACTTTTAAATTTCAAGTTAGAAAATTATCTATCCAATGGAAGTGGTTTCATTAAAATCGAAGCTCATTTGCAAAAGTTGGGTTTTGGGACCTAGATGTACATTGTATATTATGTATATATTTATTCCTTCTTCATTTTTTATTTTATCTTTTATAATTACTAAAAATACAAAAACATCATGATTGTGTTGTATTTTAATTGTAGTATTTTATTGTATTTTTTGTTGTAAATATCTCTTATTAAAAAGATAAAAAAATATATAATTGAAAAGCAAACAAAAAATGTGCATTTTGTATATCTTCCCATGTAAATTCTCCACTATTTATTCTTCTCTTTTTATTTTATTGTATTTAAAGTAGCCTACTTTTATTTTCTTTTATTTAATCACATTCTCTACAATAACTTCCCTTTCTCCATTAACCTCCAAGTCTTCTTTCAACCTCCATTCCACTTCATTCCACTCCACCATTCTTTTAATCTCCCATTCAAACTCCACCTTTCCACCATCTTTCTAACTCCCACTATTCATCTCTTTATAATCATCTCCACATCCACATTGTTTCACCATCCGCCATTCTCATAGAATAAGGAGGAGCTTGGAGTGTTTTGTTGGTGACAGCGGCGAAGCGTCTTCCTCAAGCGACGACCTCCTTCAGGCGAGATCCGCAGAGCTCCGTTCCGTGTCACGAGTTCCCCATCGAGCTCGCGTAGCTTCTCCGATTTTTATTTCGCTAATCGGATCGAGGCGACGACAGGAGTTCAACGTAGCTGCTCCGCCAATCCGACGAAAATTCAGGTAAGTATCTCCTTTTTTTTCTTGTTATTTTATTTTATCTAATAGTTTGTTTCATTGTTGTCTCATCATTTCTGTAAATTTTTTTACCACATTACCACCACCACCATCATTTTATATCATCTTTACACCACCATTTCTTCCCCTTCCTTTTTGGTGTAAATAGTTATTTTCTATTAAAAGAAAATCTAAAAAAATTAAAACCAAAAAATATTACAAGCAGCAAAACAAAAATTTTTTTAAAAAAACAAAAATATCAAGGAGGTGGAGCAGCAGCTCCAAGGCCGCCGCCCCACCTCCCCTTTTTCCAACTGCCGGTCGCCAGCCAAGGCCCGCAGCCGAGCGCCGGCCGCCGGCCGTAACCCCCGGCTTCCCTCCTCCAGCCGCCATTTCCCGCGCCGCTGTGCGCGGCCCCCGCCTCCTTCCTCCATCCAGCGACCTGCCGTCGCCCTTCGTGCCGCGGCTCCACCCTCAACAGCCACACCTCCGCCAGTGCAGCACGGTCGCACCCCCACACCGTCTCCAATCTCTTCCGTGGCCACCCTCCGACGCCGCACATCCCCATCGCACCGCCGACCGCCGCTGCCTCCATCCCCTTTGGGTTCCTCCTGCGTACAAGGAAGAAGAATATGAGGTCCATTTCTTTTTAATTTTTTTATTGAGAAATTTGCATATTATATTTCCCATGTTTCTGTAATTACACAAACACCCCTGTACATAAGTTTGCTTGAAAATGTCAATTTCTGAGTTTGCAAAGACACCCTTATGTTAGTATTTTAATTTGGACCTCATTTTGGCATCTTTTTATTCCATGAAAAATTCCATTATGTTGAGCAAGTAATTGTCTGCGTTCTGAATATTTATTTATATTTTTTCTGATATTTGGGTATTTAATTAAAATTGTATAATTGAAATTCTGCATATTTTACCCAAATTAAGCTCTTAAATTGATATCTCACAAACGGTTGCTTTAGAAATTCCACATAAAGTAGGAATGTTGCATTGATATGCGATTAACTTACTATCCAAATTTCATCCAAAGGGGAGTTGTCTTGTGCCTGAAATAAATTATAGAGTGCTTTTAGTATTTGATTTTTGATTTAAATCCACGTACATCAGTTTTACAAAATTTCAAGTCTCCTGTATGCCACATGAAAATATCTACTTGAGATAATTTGCACTTTGATAAATTTCTTAGTGTGGATTAATTACGAATTAATTACTCACTGTCACTCCGTTTTCACTAAAAAATACATAAAAAATTCATATTTTGTCAAAAAATTCCAAAAATATTGTTGTAGCTTTCTTGCATCATGTTTTCATTCCAGTAATTTTTTCATAATTTTTGCTTACTGTTCGTGTGAAAAATTGCGAAAATACCAGTAAAAAGTGTGCATTCTTCATTGTTGCATTTTAACCCTGATATTTTGCGTTCATCATTGGATTAAGTTTTCTGGAAAAATATAATTTGGTTAACTTGGATTAATTTCTCATTAAAATTAATTTGGCTAAGTTGTATGCTTTCTTTTTAACTTGATTCAACCACATCTTGCATTAGCATTTCATTCTGCAAAAAAATATAAAAAAACCGCATTGGAAATCTAGAACTTAATTTTCAAATTATCCCCGAAGTTGTTCCATTGCCTCCCTGAGTTCGTCCCCGGACTTGCCCGTGATATAAATTAAAGCCGAGACACTCTTTACGGAGATTCTTTTCTCGGTTCTGACTGAATCGCTAAGTACACGTACTACAATGTGACCAAATTATATATCGTATTTAGCGACTCGCCAGTTGGCGCCGTTGCCGGGGAGATAACGGCTTAGGGATTAGTTTAAAAATTTTGGATTTAGATTTTCATTTACTCGGGTAGTCTGACCCCCGAGCCACTTTGTAATTAATCCGTTTTCTGTCAGTCTTCTCTACATATTTTTTGTATATATTTTGTTGTTTATCTCTCTAATATAAATCTCATTTTCCTTGCGAGGGCCTGGTGGACTTGTTGTGCATCGGAGGTCGACGGACATGACGCGCGCCGACTGCTGAAGAGCTAGGAGAATTTATTTATTTTAGAGAGAGTTTTTGTAATTATTGTAATAATTTAGGTAATTCGCACTTTCCAGCGGCTCTTGTTTGAGTGCTCGCGCATGTATCCGGACTGGACATTGGACCTGCTCGTGGTCGTGTGGTTGATTGGCGTAGAATAGGATTTGCACTTACGGCTCTTAGAGCATATTTTTATTAGAACATATTTATTACTTGTGCTCGTAATTTTTAAGACCACACATCACATTTAACAAGACGCACTTAGACCGTAGGGCTATTAGTCAAATTTAACTTGTTCATCACTCGCTAATAGAACTGCCTGTTTAGGAACGGTTTTCTCATTTGCATTCATATAGTATACAATTTCAATTCTGCCTTGCATCCCGCATGTAGAGCACGAGGATCACTGTAGGTCTTCTGAACTGGGCATGCATCATTGATTTCATTATTTGCATCGACTTTTCTCGACTCTCTCCCCTTAGTTTTTGAAACTTAGGTTAAAAAGGAAATTGGGATTGATCGTTAGGCGTGCTTTATTTGGTGGACTAATCAAGTGTTAACCAAACTTAAAATCGGGACTGCTAATCAGAGTTGATAAAAAAAATTGACTAAAACTAAAAATTGTTCTGGGAGAGTAAAACCCTCATTGTATGCTTGGCTAATTGTGATTGTTGAGAGGTGAGGACGCATCCCTAGGATAGTGCCCAAAACCTACTTTTGAGCCTTGCGTAATTGGATTTATATCTTGATTTATCACCTAATTAAAACTGAAAAGATAAACAGTCAGACTGTTGCGACCATCACTGTGTTGCGTAGGTGAACTCAGGGTTTGCTCTTGTGTTTGTTTGTTTTGTGTGTTATTCAGTGCACTTGCACGCTTTCTTCCTCGATCCGCTTCATTCTCCCATTTTCCCTCCAAGATGTCAGAATATTGGTCATCATATCCACGTCATTCTTCTTCGACCATATTTCGATCATCTCCACCCTCTCATTCCTCTTCACACCCACACCCAACCGCGAAGTCAGAACTCCGACTGACTTCCGCACTTCTTCGTCCTTCTCACCTACCCCACATTCTTACACCCATGACCCACAACCACCCTGTATTGACTCACCATATTCTCGTCTGCTTGCTGGAATTAAGGAACAAACCAAAGAGCAAGCCACTGCTGAGATGAATGATTGGCAGAATCAGTTGACCCCACATACCTCATTCTCACCTCAAGTTAGGACTGGGAAATCATTGACCTTTACACATCCCAAATTGACCTTTGTGTGCAACACAGTCGATCAAACTAACCGAATGGAGAGGTCTACACCATATGATCTTCCTGACTTGATTGACCTGAGTGATAGAGACCACATTGACCAACCTTCATATCACCCATTCGGAGAGCCGGCATATACAGGGGATTGGACTTATGAGACTGATCTACAGACCCCCTATTTACTGACTCCACCTTATGAGGCTCCGACCAACATTTGCCACACAGATGGGTCATACTCAACCCAGCAGTACACGCCTGAGTCAAGATGTGTTGAGTATAAGATCCCAAGTTCTTAACGATATCCTCCAACTGAGCAGACTTCTCTCATGATGTGTCATGAGAACTTAATGGAGGATGACATTTGTAGATTGATCATAAGTCCAGGTAGGAATGTGGATCATGGATTTTGCGGATTGAATCTTGAAAACCTGGAAGACATCGGATTGACCACACGTCATGTACAGCTGGAGTCCCTTCTACCTCCCTCTTCTACTAACCACTTTCCCACCAAACCAAAGTCTGTACATTCTCCTAGTCCTCCTTTATCTATCAAAGAGAACAAAAAATGGAAAAACCAGAAAATACCATAAAAATTGAAAATGGAAAAGACTTACAGAAATTGGATCCCGCGGTTAGGGAAGCACTTGATAGAAAGTTGATTTTTGAGCTTCCCTTAATAATGGCTATTGAACACTTCCCCGACCTTAAAAGATTTGTGAGAAGTAAATTAATGCCTAAAAGGTCATGCAATAAGAGAACAAGGACTGAGATACATATAGTGTCTATGGACACATCTTTGATGATAGGGAGAAAAATCAAGAGCCGCAGAGTAAAGCGGTTGCCTAGGTTTGATTGTGAAATCAAAGATACCACATTCACCCATGCAAGAATCGATGATGACTTACCGATTAATATCCTCCCGACATTCGTGTTTGCCAAGCTCAAACTCGGATCTGCCAAGAAGTCAAGAGAGATCATTCAGTTGGCGGATCGGTCTGTTAAACGGTCGAGAGGAACCATTTCAATCATCGTTACTTCCAAGGTGCTCCATTACAGGTGGACTTCACGATCATTGATATTGAGCATCGAGGAGAGTTCACCCAGTCTCCGACCATTCTCGGAAAGCCGTTCTTAGCTTTGGCTAAGGCAACTATAGATTGCGAGACCAGGGATATCGATTTCACTACATTAGGAACACTCCGACCTCACCCGATCTTTGAGGACACACGATATTCCAAGGTAACCCGTAAGGTTGCAGACAGTCGTGACCTTCGAGAGACAGTTGAGTCCCGTCTCTATACTACACCTGAGATACCGACTGTCCAGACGACCATTGGTTTAGAGACTTCCTACAACCACACACTGCATACTGCTTGCACCACCACCGCGACAGCTTCTAGAGAGGACTCACGACCAGAAGCTATCATTGAGTCGGACATGACCTTTGTGGATTGCCTTGATCATTTCGATGATCCGACACAAGAACCCAACAATGTCAAGCCAACTGAGAACACTGTGCCTTATCAAAGACGCATGCTGACCCTGCAGGAGTATTACAATGCATACGGTGACTCATCTGATGATGAACCTCTGGTCAGAACCTCACACACACCACATCCAGGACATACATCAAAGGAGACAACTGGGACCGAATTGACCAATCTTGATAAATTGGTTGCTCCATCCTCTAGTCGGTCATCTGGTAAGAAGAAGACGGGTGTTGATTCCTTGAGGTGTTCTCCCGAACTCCTTAAGACGTATCAATCTCCTCTTCCTCTTGATGCTTCAGGTTCTAGAAAACCGACTAAGAAGGTTACCTTCGATGTTCCAGAGAAGGAACTTCCTGAGGAGTCCTCATCAGGTCAGGATGAGGTGATATACATGAGTGAGCTTAGTTCGGCTGTTCTGAAGCCATATTTGAGCAAGCAGCCGTGTGTCGACCCTCGTTGGACGTTCCTCACACCTCACTATTATTCCTCTGTGGACGATTCTGATAGCGACGCACATGTGTACTATCCTCCCCATCGCTCCCGCAAGAAGGTCCGTCACAAACCTTCTTGATCATTGTATATTCTCACTCCTACTTGTATAGATTTTCCTTCCTTTATTTCCCTCCCTCCCCCATGATTCGCATCACTTACCCCAGTACCATATCGTTTTCATTTTGTGGCTATACTTAGGATGACTAGATCCTAAGTATAGGGGGGTGAGTGAACCGAGTTGCTCCATTTCTTCTTGTATATTCCTTTCCACTCTCATCGGTTCCCCAATCTTGTGTTCTATCCAATACTTAGGCTGACCAAAGCCTAAGTATAGGGGGGTCGACGCCCGTTGTGTATTCTCCCACATTCTTGTATTCATTTCACCCACTTATACTTAGTACGAGCTATGGCTTTTTGTCATTTAGTGCCATGAGGACATAGCACATGCTAAGTATAGGGGGCGTGTATATATTACATATATACTTTACCCATAGCTCGTACTTTTACATATTTTTGTATATATTATACAATAATTATGGGGGTGGGTAAAAAAACTTTTCAAAAAAAAAGAAAAAAACTTTTCAAAAAAAATTTTTTCAAAGAAAAAATCTAAAAAAAGCTTTTCAAAAAAAGTGTGTGTTTTATAAAAAAACCTTTTCAATTTTTTTCTTTTCGTTCTCTTTCCTTATTTGCTCTAAAAAATTTTCAAAAAAAAATGTCCTTTCTTATTTACCTATATTTTCCAAAAAAAAGCAAAAAAAAAAACAACTTTTTTCTAAAAAAACTTTCTTCTTTCCTTTATTTTTCAAAAAAAAACTCTCTAAAAATCACAAAAGAAAAAAAACACTAACTAATAAGTTGGTTTAATCCCTGACACAATTCACATTCACACAAGACTAGTGATGTTCAAGAACACTTGGTTTATGAGGTCTTGATATTTTGAGTTAACCAGCCTTAGTCATTAGGGTCTTGGACTTAATTATTCACATTTCCCTAGTTTGAAAGATTTGTGTGCTATATTGCATGCTTAGTCTCTACCTTAAGAATACGATCAACACCTCACATACATGACTGCAGTTATGATGAGATGAGTTGAAATTTCACTTGAGGAACTGGGATGGGAGATTTGAGTTTGGACTTGATTTGATGATGCTCGAGGATGGGATAAAATCAGTGAAGGCTTCATGAAACTTGAGTATCAACGTCTTTAGCCAGTATGAGAACATGGTTCTTGTACTATCTCTTGACATTTACCTATGTGCCAGGGTGTGATAAAATAAAAAAATGTTGATCAGTGTGCGCCAACTCTTGGTAAAAGTAGTGGAGCTAGACAAAATACTACAAAGCAATGAAATGTCAAAGAAAAGCTCTCATTCCACAAAGTCAATTATCAAAAGAGCTTCCACCAAAGGCGAGCGCTCCCAACCATTTCAAAGTGTCCACTTGGACCACCGCTATTAGGACCAGGAGTCGGGCTTGCACCAAAAAGGGCTCTGCATTGTAAATGCTACAAGTCTGGGTGTAGAAGGAATAATAGATACTCAAAAAAAGGCACACCCCGGTGTACTCCTAGGAAAACAAGTGCATACGGCTCCAACTTCTCTTGACGGACGCACTGATCAACACCAAAAATATGCGTTGAGTAATAAGGCACTCGAGAGGATCCTTGTTCCAATGAAAGGGAGAGAAGAAATGACACAATCCTATGCCCTCCATCAACTGGCCTTCCATCTACATTTTCAAGTCTGACAACTAAAGAGACGGTGGATTGGATGCAAGAAATGGTTTATTCCCTAGTGTTGAGGATCGGGTCCTTAGGAGAGTCTCTTGGACTGGAACCTTGGGTGACGTTGTGACTCTACTCTTGTAACTGCAGTCAACATTTAAGTCATATCCTTACTATATATGTATACAAAGAGAGTCTGATGATTAGGGAAATTGGATACCTTTTGACTAGAGCTCGGTTTAGCTTAGAATTTTAGGATTTCTAAAACCGAGAGTTCTTGAACGGATCAAGTTTTGTATTCACATGCACAGTCAGGGGTTAATCCAACTTATTCATTCTTTATTTGCTCGAGGACTAGCAAAGTTTAAGTATAGGGGGGTGAAGAATCCACGATTCATCATCTCAATATCTTGATCTTAGCAAAATCCCGGAGTAAAATCCCAGAAAAATGTACATAAATTCATTAAATTAACAAAATATCTCTTGTAAATAAAACACACTAATTATTATATATTAGATTGTACAAAATAAATTACACATAAAAAGCTGTAAAAATAAAGGAGTTTTATACATGTAAATAGCCCAAAACTTCATATATTTTTTAATAATTTCATTTCAACTCCTTTTTGGCTAATTCTTTTCTAACTTGTTCATAATAATGTATATAAAAATACAAAAATACAAAAATACAAAACAAAATTTACTTCAAATAAATAATCCTAGATCCCAAAGAGAAAAAAGCTGTAAAGTCCAACTTCCAAGCCAAATTCCCGCTCCGTATGAACTCCAAATTCACCAAACTCACTTTTAAAGTCAATTAGAAAATTATCTATCAAACGGAAGTGGTTTCATTAAAATCGGAGCTCATTTGCAAAAGTTGGGTTTTGGGACCTAGATGTACATTGTATATTATGTATATATTCATTCCTTCTTCATTTTTTATTTTATCTTTTATAATTACTAAAAATACAAAAATATCATGATTGTGTTGTATTTTAATTGTAGTATTTTATTGTATTTTTCCATTGTAACTATCTCTTATTAAAAAGATAAAAAAATATATAATAGAAAAGCAAACAAAAAAATGTGCATGTTGTATATCTTCCCTTGTAAATTCTCCACTATTTATTCTTCTCTTTTAATTTTATTGTATTTAAAGTAGCCTACTTTTATTTTCTTTTATTTAATCACATTCTCTACAATAACTTCCCTTTCTCCATTAACCTCCAAGTCTTCTTTCAACCTCCATTCCACTTCATTCCACTTCACCATTCTTATAACCTCCCATTCAAACTCCACCTTTCCACCATCTCTCTAACTCCCATTATTCATCTCTTTATAATCATCTCCACATCCACATTTTTTCGCCATCCGCCATTCTCATAGAATAAGGAGAGAGCTTGGAGTGTTTTGTTGGTGACAGCGGCGAAGCGTCTTCCTCAAGCGACGACCTCCTTCAGGCGAGATCCACGGAGCTCCGTTCCGCGTCACGAGTTCCCCATCGAGCTCGCGTAGCTTCTCCAATTTTTATCTCGCCAATCGGATCGAGGCGACGACAGGAGTTCAGCGTAGCTGCTCTGCCAATCCAGCGAAAATTCAGGTAAGTATCTCCTTTTATTTTTCTTGTTATTTTATTTTATCTAATAGTTTGTTTCATTGTTGTCTCGTCATTTCTGTAAATTTTTTTACCACATTACCACCACCACCATCATTTTATATCATCTTCACACCACCAGTTTTTCCCCTTCCTTTTTGGTGTAAATAGTTATTTTCTATTAAAAGAAAATATAAAAAAATTAAAACCAAAAAAATATTACAAGCAGCAAAACAAAAAAAAATTTAAAAAAACAAAAAAAATCAAGGAGGTAGAGCAGCACCTCAAAGGCCGCCGCTGCACCTCCCCTTTTTCCAACCGCCGGCCGCCAGCCAAGGCCCGCAGCCGAGCGTCGGCCACCAGCCGTAACCTCCGGCTTCCCTCCTCCAGCCGCCATCACCCGCGCGGCCGTGCGCGTCCCCCGCCTCCTTCCTCCGTCCAGCGGCCTGCCGCCGCCCTTCGTGTCGTGGCTCCACCCTCAACCGCCGCACCTCCGCCAGTGCAGCACGGCCGCACCCCCACACTGCCTCCAATCTCTTCCGTGGCCACCCTCTGACCGCCGCACATCCCCATCGCACCGCCGACCACCGCCGCCACCATCCCCTTTGGGTTCCTCCTGCGTACAAGGAAGAAGAAGATGAGGTCCATTTCTTTTTAATTTTTTTATTGAGAAATTTGCATACTATATTTCCCATGTTTCTGTAATTACACAAACACCCCTGTACATAAGTTTGCTTGAAAATGTCAATTTCTGAGTTTGCAAAGACACCCCTATGTTAGTATTTTAATTTGGACCTCATTTTGGCATCTTTTTATTCAATGAAAAATTCCATTATGTCGAGCAACTAATTTTCTGCATTCTGAATATTTATTTGTATTTTTTCTGATATTTTGTATTTAATTAAAATTGTATAACTGAAATTCTGCATATTTTACCCAAATTAAGCTCTTAAATTGATATCTCACACTCAGTTTCTCTAAAAATTCCACAAAAAGTAGGAATGCTGCATTGATATGTGATTAACTTACTTCCAAATTTCATCCAAAGTGGAGTTCTCTTGTGCCTGAAATAAGTTATAGAGTGCGTTTAGTATTTGATTTTTAATTAAATCCATGTACATCATTTTTGCGAAATTTCAAGTCTCCTGTATGCCACATGAAAATATCTACTTGAGATAATTTGCACTTTGATTAATTTGTTAACGTGGATTAATTAATAATTAATTACTCACTGTCACTCTGTTTCGGTAAAAAATACATAAAAAAATCATATTTTGTCAAAAAATTCCAAAAATATTGTTGTAGCTTTCTTGCATCATGTTTTCATTCCAGTAATTTTTTTCATAATTTTTGCTTACTGTTCATGTGAAAAATTACGAAAATACCAGTAAATAGTGTGCATTCTTCATTGTTGCATTTTAACCCTGAAAAATACAAAAATATATTTTTTGCGTTCATCATTGGATTAAGTTTTCCGGAAAAATATAATTTGGCTAAATTGGATTAATTTCTCATTAAAATTAATTTGTTTAAGTTGTATGCTTTCTTTTTAACTTGATTCAACCGCATCTTGCATTAGCATTTCATTCTGCATAAAAAATATAAAAAAAACCGCATTGGAAATCTAGAACTTAATTTTCAAATTATCCCCGAAGTTGTTCCTTTGCCTCCCTGAGTTCGACCCCGGACTTGCCCGGAATATAGATTAAAGCCGAGACACTCTTCACGGAGATTCTTTTCTCGGTTCTGACTGAATCACTAAGTACACGTACTACAACGTGACCAAATTATATATCGTATTTAGCGACTCGCCAACTTACTGATTAATATCGGGTGAAAATATTTTTTGCAAAATGTTTGGAAAATAGTTTAAAACTCCTTGTGAAAAATCTTCTGAAAAATATTTTGAAAACATTTTGTTACATGTTTTCAACATTGGTAAAAACATTTTGTTTGAAAAATTATTTTCTTTGTGTGAAATAAAAAGTTTGAAAAATGATTTGCAAATGGTTTGAAAAATGGTTGCGAAATTATTTGAAAAATCTATATATACTGTTTGACAACCTTTGCAAAGTAATTTTCAAATGTGTGTACCGTTGGACATGCGAGCCCACGATGAGCCATTATGCTATAAATGTTATTACAAAATATCATTTCCTGATTTGAAATGAAGAATAAATAATTTGCATAATATGTCCCTTTATACAATTAGGGTTATGTGCCATGGACATGTTAATAATCATACAGTTGTTGATTCAACTATTGAATCATAGAGGCTGGTGCTTGGATGAATATCTAAAGAGTTAGATTGAGGACTCATCAAGCACCGTCAAATGATTGTTAAGAGATGATCTCCAGCCTGAGTAGGAGATGGCAATCCTTTCTCAATTAGGATGATATCGGACCGACCTCTTGATGCAGGTCCTCTGCATAGGAATAGAGATTCAGAGGTGTCAGATTAATTAGGTCAAAGAGTTGACTTAACGAGATCGAGATAACCAAAGTCCTATATCATATGCTGTCATAATATAGGTACGCATCCTCTGACCAGAGACAGATGTGTTACTATATGTCTGAATATGTACATTTGGCAGGCCAATAGGTTGATGACCTAACTAAGGTCTATACACCGATGCGCTGGTGTGCATATAAGGGCATATGAGTAATACAATCTCTCAAAGGGATCGTACAGGTTCGTTTACTGAACCAGAAGGCATGAGCTCACTCATGAGATATTGGGAAGAATCAAATTCCGTGCACGGTCGTCTCGCTTTGGAAGCTTGACTGAATTTGTAGGTTTGATATATACTTTCGGAAAGTATATGATCAAGACCTACGTATGATATATGCTTTTGGAAAGTATATGATCGATACCAACTCCCAATGATCGAATGAGAAACTTACTGATAAAAACCCTGAAGTAGATAGTATAAAGTTGATCTAATACTTCGGGTTTATTCCGAGTCTTCTAGTATGCAGGATATACAGGTATTAGGAATACCTGAGGGTGATGTGATCATAAACTATTATATAACCATAACGCTTCCATTCCTAGGGAGTGATGAAACGGGTCTGGATTTTAGTAACTCCTCTCATTAGAGAAGTAATCTTATCTTGGTCCAAATGTTGGACAATGATCTAAATGTGATTCAGATGCAATGAGAAGATTAGATTTGTGGTCTTGATTTAATCAAGCATCTATGGGAGGCCCGTGATCTGGATTTGAGATATGATCTCAATATCCAAGTCCTTGTACATTGAACAATACAATCGCCCTGTCCTTATCTCCAAGTATCCGCAGAGAAAGTGCATTATCCTTGAAAGTGTTCAGGATAATTTCATTGTTGATATGTGTATCCGAGCATTGAGAAAATTGATAATTAAATGTGATTTAATTATCATGAATAATACGAATTTGATTCATATTATAAGGAGAGTTATCTAAGATAATTAAATGTGGTTTAATTATTAAAGATGTGAATAATGTGAATGCGATTCATATTATTTGGGCACATGAGAATAGAGATCCAAGATGATAAAATGTGATTTAATTATCATGGATATTTATAATGTGGAAAGCAATATCCATATTAGTCATATATATTATAAATGTGATTTATAATATATAAGAGAGAGCTATTTGTAATTTACATTTGTTAATTAAATGTTGATGTGAATTGGATTCACATTGGACAATTAATTGAAAATGTAATTCACATTTTATTTTGGGTTGTGAATGTGATTCACAATTTTCCAATGGAAAGATTGCAATATTCGCAAAATAATTATGAATTATTATTGTAGAATAATTTACAACAAGTTTTGTTGTAAATCATAAAGATTTCCATGGATTAATGTAATCTCTGAGATATCATGAGAATACATGAGATTGCAACCAAATCCCATATTATGGAAGGTGGCAATATTCATTCCATAATCTCCATGCTTGATTGATTTAATTTGGGATTGATTTATATTGATTTATCAATATAGATTTAATCTAAATTAAATTAATTGTTGTTGGTTTTTACTAACACAAATCTTAGCCATTAAAAGAAACACAAATCAACGAGATCCATTGGATTTGTGTTTCCCATGGATTGAGATCCATGGATCCCAAAATATTATAAAAGGAGAAGCACCCCATTTCTCTTCTTTGCACATAAGAGAACATAAGGCTCTCTCTCTCTCTCTCTCCTTTTCTCTCTACACCCCCTCTCTTCCTCTCTCTCTTGTGTCGTCCACCATGGATGCCCTAGAGAAGTTCTCCATCACCGCTGCATCGTCGTTATGTTGCCCGATCGTTGGCTCGTGGATCTCCGTCTCCTTCGGTGTGCCTCGATCATGAAGAATACGTCGGATCTCGGGTGTCGAGATCAGGAGATCCACTGCTTGGATCATCAACATGGATTACGAGAAGCACGTGTTTCATCAACACGCTTGCAACTGTCTCCTCCGTTGGATTAGACTTGAGACAGGAGGTCTCTTCGTTTAGAGATTCGATCGCAACCATGCTTCAAGAGGTAATCCTATTACTTGTTTGTAGTTTAGATGAAACGATCCTAGAAGTGTTCTTGGATCATATGGTTTCGTCACATGAAAAAAATTTAATTTCCGTAACATAGAACAACTAGTCCGACTAGTCATTCTTCGTCGTATTCGAGACGATGCTCACGCTTCCATGATGTGCTTGAGGATCTCACCATATCCTTCATGCACATGTTTGTAAATTTATTTGTAAAAATTATTTTGGACTATAGTTTTCTAAGTTGTTTGAAAAACCTGTTTTAAATAAGTTTGAGGAATACGTACATCTAACCTAAAAATTCTTTATGAATATACCTATTAAAATCGACCACTTACCCTTGTAAATACTTAAAATCCACTTCTTGTGAATACAAGATGCATCCCCATGTAAATATTTGTACACAGTTTTTAGCTAAAACCTTTTTGATTTTAAAAAATCGCAAAAACATTTGCAAAATTAAAATAACAAAAACATTTGAAAAACCTTTTTGGAAAAATCTAAAAAATGCATATGCATCATCTTTTCAAAAATCCATAAAATGTTCAAAATCGTTAAAAATTGCATCACAAAAATATTTTTCGCATTCTGCATAGCATTTGCATAGCATGAACATTTTTCGGATTAAGTTTGATGGTTGAACAAGTCTAAGTAAAATCTGAAGATTGGAGCTTGGTTGGACCTTAAATCTACCTAAGTAACATGAACCTTATAGGAGCTGGAATTGAGGTACATCTGGTCTAGTTGACTTAATTCTTTGAAGATCATGAGACTTGGTTCAATGGATACTTGACTGCTTAAGTAGATTACTTCGGAGCACATGCACGACTCTTGTTGATAATGACCTAACTTGGACACCTATACCTTTCACTTGGCTCAACTCAGTTGGAGTGGTGAGGGGGTTGGATTTGCCGGTATGAGACGCACACAGGTGGAAACACTTGTCCTCCTCTAGGGAGGGAAGTGCACCCCAACCCATCCGGTGATGATGAGTTTTGAGGAAAGGAGATTGTGGGTTGCAATAAAGATTCAAAAGAGGGATAGTCTACTGGCTCAAGAGGAAAAACTCCCTATGTAAATGCTGTTGTATATATATTCAAAAAAAAAGAAGCAAAAATCAAAAAGTCCAAAAACGTGGGCAGGCCTGTACAAAATAAAAATGCTTGTCGGAGTGTACATATGTGTATAGTCAAATAAGCAAGCTTGAGCTACTAAGTCAAATCATGTGAGCCTGCAGCTGTATGAATTGGCTACAATGGTCTTGCATCCTAGGATAGGTATCTACACTGGCTACCGTCCATTCTTCTCATCACCCCCTCCTCTTAAGTTGGTTGCTTCTTGAGCTTAGAAGGGAAAACCCTGCTCCTCGAGGAATGAGGATTGGGGAATCATTGGGTTGTCATATTGGAGAAGCCAGTCTCTTTGTCATTCTAGTTGGGGAGAGCTACCATCACTTAATTTGTACAAGTCAGATTCATAGTCATAAGGGTTTGCATATTCTGACCTTGCTATTAAGGAGACTTGAGCAGAGTTTTGGGATTCTCGAAGGCTGTTGGATTTCAAATCCAGCTCACATTAAGGTTCCATCCGCACTAAAATTCCAAATGCCCGACTTATGCTCCAAACTTTGATTTTGTGAAGACAAATTTGATAGTTAAACTTAATCCAATTTTCTTCTTTTTCTTTTCTTTGTTTTTCTTTTCTACATTTATTGCATAAGTGTTTGCTAGGGACTAGCAAAGTAGGGGGATGATGAATCTACATTTCATCATCTTTATTCTATCATTTTGGCCTTAAAAACCCTAGTAAATGCGTGTAAATAACGTTAATTAAGGTATTTTAGCATTCATGCATCATTGTGTAAATAGTGTATAAAATACGATTTTTAAAGCCAAAATTATAGAATAAATAAAAGAAAAGAAAAAGAATAAAATATTGCAAATATTTTATGACCCGAAACCCCGAGACCTAGGCATCTTGATGACTAGGTCGACAAGGAATAAAATAGGGGGAGATAAGGGCCAAAATACAATAAAAATACATTTTATTTAATTCATTCTTTGTTCACTTTGGGACCTATTTTTGGTTCCACTTTTTACATCTCAAATAAAGAAACTTTCTACATGAAAGTTGTAGATAATTAAATGTAGAAAAATACAAAATTGATTTCACTCAAAAATAATGTACAGATAAAAAGTTGTGATTTGAATAAGATTCCAGAATCCCAACTTCCCAGACCTATATCTCTCAAATAAAAACTCGAAACGCATCAAAATCACCTTTAATTGTATATAAATTTTAATAATCTATTTAAAGAGTGGTTTCGTATTTTGCGGAGTTACGGTTTGAAAGTTGAGTTTGGACCCTTCTTGTATACTTATACCGATTAAAATATTCATTTTATTTATTATTCATTATTTTTATAATTTATATTTTTATAATTTTGTAAATATTATTTATAATATATGTGTATATTAAAATCAGAATAAAAACCTAAAAGAAACATAATAAGAAAATACATGTATATAATACATAGGCATAATACCTGTACATATACCTATATAATTAATTCTTCTATTTTATTAAGTATACAAAACACTTCAGAAAAATAAATAAAAATATATTTAAGTGTATACAAATATTTTAAATATATGAAATAATAAACCAAAATAAATAAATTAAATATAAAAAATAAAAATAAAACATTAAAATATATAGATTTGTATACCTATATAGGCCTAAAAAGGCAACTTGTAATTTTAAATCTTGAAAAAATAAATAAAAATCATAATAAAATAACTCAGAAAATAGTAAATATTTTTATATAATAACCTAAAAATAATAAAATTGGTTATTATTTTAAAATTATTTTACAAAACTTTTTTCCAGGCTTTTTTCTGGTTGGTCCACGTGGACCAACCAGGAGGGCTGGAGAGTTGACCCGAGGTCAACTCTCTGACCCACGCCTGCTCTATGTAAGAATGGGTTTTGACCCATTTTCACGTTTTTTTCGAGGAGAATCCTTTCACCATCTCGTGTTTGACTCTTCACGACTTTTCTTCCCCTTGGATCGAGGATTCACGCCTGGGGTTTTCCTCGGGTTGTGGATATCGATTCGAGCAGCGCGCCTCGTTCTTCTCGTCCTCCCAGCCGTTTGTACAAAAACCATCATTCCTCCATTTTTCAAAATCGAACCCTTCTTTGACCTAGTTTGGCCTCTCTTCTTGCGCTCAGGACCGGAGGCCTTGATAGGGCATCCTCCAGTTGACTTGGGAGCGCTTCGCATGGCCGAGGAGCGGCTCCATTTCATCTCTGCTAGTGGCCATCGAGGTATCTTCCTTCTGGCTTTTTCAACCCGTCGAGGTAGTCTTTCTTCACGTTTCTGTGTACCTTATTTAGCTGTAGATAGTAGCTTAGCCATAGCCTCTTTACTTGTACAATTCACTCACGTTCGACTTCCGCCACCGCCTCGCCGGAGCTTGCTCTGACGAGTTCCTTTTTAGCCTCCACAGCCTCGTTCTGCAATCAGGAAGGTTGGGACATTTTACCCTCAACTTCCTTAGCGTGCTTTGCAGGTCTAGGTACTCTCAATGCAGTTGGAGCTCGTCTGGAAGCCTCGTCGAAGCAACTGAAGCTCATGAGCTTCGGAAGCTTCGCGCGAGCCCTCCGACCTCCGCCGGACCGTTTTGGAGCTTTGCCAAGCAGCGGAGGAGAGGGATCGGTGCTGTGGAAGCTCACATCTTCGCGAGTTCTTCCTAGTTCGTCGAAGTGACCTCGCCGCCGTTGGATCTTGATGGGCCCCATAAGATACAAGAGTCATTAGATTAGGAGCCTCCAACACCATTGATCATCTTCGAAAGATCTAATCAAGGCCTTCGGCAGCGAAGGGGTATCACGTCACAAGGACTTGCCACGTGTTTAAGTGGGAGAAATCCCACCGTACGATCACACCTTAGGATTGGGTAATTTGCATAGCCATCCCATCTTTTTTGCTATTTATTTATTAGTACTAAATCTTTCCTTTGCAGTTTTAATAATTTTGTAATATTTATAAAAAGAATCTCGGGTTTCCTAAAATTACCATTAGGTCCTTGCCAGCGAGGCACACGTACGTGAGCACGTGCGTTTGGCTATTTTGTAGGAAAGGACCCGTGTTTTGTTGTATTTCTAAGTAGTCCTAAAACTTTTTTATCACGTTATAATATTTTTTGGATATTTTGTAACTTAACCCTTGGGTTTTTGATAATTGCAAGTGCGTCCTTGCCAGGTCACATGCGTGGTGCTCGTGGGCTCTGGCATTTTTGCAGAAAAGGGCCTCGGTGTTTGTTTATTGCTTATTGGACCTAGAATATTTTTGTCACGTTGTATAATTTGTGGGAAATTTACACTTCGGCCCTCAAACTTTTGCATAATTATATATATATCCCTTGCCAAAAGTGGACATTCTATTTGTTATCTCTATTTATTTCAAGCATCTATAAAATTTGAAAAATCACCAAAAATAGGCATACATTCCTGTTGCATTGTGCTTCCATGCCATATTTTTATTTTGCATTTTTATTACATTTTCATATTTATAAAATTCAAAAACATGCATTTTCAGCTCTGTTTGCATTAGAAAATACCTAAAAATTAGAAAACATTTTTGAAAAATTCCAAAAAAAAATATATTTTGTGTGTTTTTTCATATTTTAACTTCATACCAAAAATCATAAAAAATACAAAGAAAACTCTAAAAATGGCAAAACCCAAAAATCTTCATAAAAATATTAAAAATCCCTAAAAATCTAATTCTCATTCCCTAATTTTCTCTATTGTATTCTCTTTATGTTAAAATTAATTTGGAAAATTTTACTTCTGTTTGATATTTTATCTCTCCATTTTAGTTTCAGCCTTTTATCTTGTATACTGTTTTCAATATTCTTGATTTCAAAAATACCAAAAAAAATAGGAAAAATCTAGAAAAATCACAAAAACAATATAAAAATATAAAAAGCCCAAAACACTTTATTTCCTGGATTTTGAGAGTTTTTACCTCTTTTTATCTCTTTCTCATTTGTCTTGTATATATACCTCTTATATAGTATTATATCTTTTTTAAAAAATAAAATACAAAAAGAAAATACAAAATCAATAAATTAAAAATCAAAATATAAAAATATAAAATCAAAAATTAAAGAAAAAATATAAAATTTAAAACCCACAAAAACATAGTACACATTTGTAGACAATTACGTCACAGTCATTTTTTAGCATCATTTGCCAAAATCTATTCTGCTTGCTTCCTGTGTTCGACCTCTATATACTTGCTCCTATACACAACTTTTATGTAGAATTATAATAAATTTTAACTCCACATTTAATCTCATTGCCTTATTTGATTGTTGTGGGTTAATTGTTGTGTGAATTTCGGATTTCGCGTGAGGTCAACTCAACGATTCTTGATTCTCCTTGTGAATCAACACGACCTCCCGATTTTCGTGTTCAACAGGGACTCACCAATTTGGAGTTAGAGATGGGATATATGAATCCAACATCATACCAGTTTGTAATTTCATTCATGACAACCTCCATAGGTTAGAGTTCAATTTGCGTTGAAATTCTCAGGAGGGTTTACTGTCTTCTTTGAGATAGATGTGATGCGAACATAGTGAAGGGTCGATCCCCTAGAGATATGAAATTTTCCATCCTATTGCCTTGCAATTTCTTTCTAGAACCTTGAGTAGATAAGATTTTTGTTCCTTAGTTAGATGTGAATTTATGATGACCGAGAACACGTTCTGTACACCTTCAAGGAAGTCATACTTCATGTTTGCTAGCAATGGTTTAAGCTCAAATAAGGTTTGGCTCGATCCAGTGGCAACTTCAACAATTGTGCAGTTCTGTGGTGTCAGATCAATCAACTATAAACTGTCCACCATAGACGATGCAAGTTTGAATTCAATGATTCACACAATTTTTCAATGATTTCTTCTTGTTCACAAAAAATTTCAATAATATCCTCTTGATCTACTAAGGACAGGTGGCCAACAATGAATTCACCTTGCAAATCAGCAAAGATCTCGTCTTCCAAGATAGAGGGGAATTCGACTGTGCTGTCCACTGCTTCCTCAGTGGAGAGGAATTCGTAGATCTTGATTTCATCTATGAATGAATTTGTATATTTGATTTCAACAAGAAAGTCACAAACCATTATTCTCCGTTGTGCAGACTCACTCTCATCTGATATAGAATCAATCGTTTTCAACACTTGAGTCATTTGAATAGGTACCTTGTCACTGCAGAAATGAAAGGAATCTGTCTGGTGTCGTAATCCATCATGGCTTCGGTTGTTCGAAGGAACGGTCGCACGAGTATAATCCTAATGTTAAGAAAGGTAACAGATGTGTCCATGTATAACACAATGAAGTACACATTGAATTTTATAGCGTGAATGGTGACGATGACATCCTCTAAAATGTCCCTTGGTCACTTGACTAATGTGTTTGTGAACTACATAATCATTCTTGTAGACTTGAGTGGTCCTAACCTAAATTCTTTGAGGAGTGAAGTTGGCATCAGATCGATGGATGATCTGCTATCAAGAAGAGTTCTGTCAAAATCTTGGTCGAACATCTTATGAGAGGGGCTCCCATATCTTTCTTCTTGCTTAGGAGATTACTGATTGAATTGATTGTCATCGTAATCAAGATGTGCTTCACATTACTTCTTTGTGGTTGTCTCTTTGAAGAGCATACCTCCTTTAGTCCTTTCTTGATGTTAGGCATGTACTTAATAGCTTTTAACATATGAATTTATAGAACAATAATTTGAATTATTTCGACAACATCAGGGTCACACAAAGCTATTTTTAATTTTCTGTTTTTTTTTTGAATTTTTGCATTGCATCAAGAAATGGAATGTGTATAGAATCAAAACCAAAAGCATTGTTCTTATTTAAATCATAATTAATGTCGGCATCTTTTTACAAATGGATGACAAAATGGAGTGCAATGATCCATCAGAGGTAGGCATCCAAAAACTATAAGCAGGGCTCCATCGACTGGAAGTGAATCGACTGATAGTATGGTCCTCTCCCTCGTTGGCATGGTGTTACATCGACTATTGTTCTCTTTTTTTTATTTTTGATATTTCTTATTTTTTGAATTTTTGGTGTTGGTGCTTTTCCCCCATCGTCTTCTTCCTCACCCGACACGACTGTTGGATCAACTGATGTAGAAGATGATGGTTTGTCAGAAACTGCTTTATTCTTCCCCTTTGTTGTGGCAAAAGGCTGCAATGTCCTACCACTCCCGAGAGTGACAACATTAGATAAAACATATCAAGAACATCCGACTCTGTGGGAATGGATAGGACATCACAAACTACCTTCTATCTCTTCCTGAAATTATTGGGGTTTTCTTTGACTTGTGTCGAAATAGGAGTTTTTGCAGCAGTGAGTTCGTCAAGATTCCGACTCATCTCTGCTAAGCTATTCATCAACTAAACCAAGAAGTCAATGGCTAGGTTCACAAAATCAACCTTGTATGGTTCAGTGTGCTGGCCACACTGAGACTGGGAATGGTGTGGAAGCTACTGGTAAGAATTCTAAAAGTGGTACAGAGGAGAAGGCTGGTTCTTATAATGCTGAGGGGGAGGATACTGTTGATATGGAGTAGCCATGTACTACTGATATGGATGATGTTGATGGTACGCAGGTTGCTGGTAAAAATTTTATCTCCAATTGTTCTGGTATGGTGAAGAATGAAGGTGCTGAGGCAGATTGCCCGGGATGAATATCCATCCTCGATGTTGAGGGAATGGTCGAGTAAATATCAGTCATGTTGATGTCTGCTTGGACGGGCCTGCTATGTATCATTGGTCCATATGCCATTCACCTCCTGGGGGTGGGAAACACTGGTCTGGAACGATCTGGGTACCAGGATGATTGACAACTAACTGTTGCTGCAACTACTGAGGCGATGTTGACTTGGGGCTTGCACGTAGTACACATGCTGGACCGCTAGCTGCCCAGGATTTCGCTGAGGGGATTGATGTGAGATGACTCCTTCATCTTCGCAGGATTCATGACTGATGATGTTGCTGATTGACAGCAGTTAATTGTGCTAACCAACAGCTCCAGTTGCATGGTTATCTTATCCAGTTTGTCAATGTGTTGTGTCCTCTGTTCGATCATAGCTAATTTTTCCAAATCCTGTGATCGCTTTTCAATTATGTCCGCTTTGGACAAGTGGCTCCCAATGATGCTTAGATTGGAGCTCTCATCCTTGTCCGGTTCCTGAGATGTTGTCATATGAACTGGCTTCTACATGATCTGTGGTTGATGCTGATAGGCTCGAGACGATGATATGACAGCTTCTCCTTTGACCATTTCCTCAAAGATATGCCAAACAACATTCTCGTCTTTGTTGAAGTATGACCCGCCACAAGCGACGTCAACGGGCCTCTGGCTCTCTAATGTGAGTCCCCTGAAAAAGTGTTGGACCAGACTAGTCCGTGGAATATCATGGTAAGAGCACTTCTCTTCAAGTTTTCTAAATATATCAAAGGATTCATGTATAGATACATTTGGTCCTTGGGAGAAATTGGCGATTCTGGAGCACATCTGATTGAGTCGATCAAAGGAGGAAAGCTAATGGAGAAATGCAGACTTAACATCCTCTCAGGTCGTCATGACCTTCTCCAAGTGATTGATCAGGTTGATCCTATGAGATCTAAAAACTGTGAAAGCACGAGAGTAAAGAATCTCGACCACTAGATTCTGCTCTTTTCTGTCCTCCTCCAATCAATCAGGAGAGAGATGACAGAATCTAGTGGTCCAGAATCACTACTCTCATGCTTTCACAGTTTTTGGCTCTCAGAGGATTAGCCTATATATATATATGTGTGTGTGTGTGTGTGTGTATGTGTGTGTGTGTAGTGATCCCTTCAAATGAGGTGGGGTCTCACTGAAATTGTGGTGATCCATCAATGACGTGCATTAGATTGAGAGGGTGTGTATGGGACTAAAGCACCAAAATATTGGAGTAGTTTTGAGTTATTTTATTTCCTAAAATGTAGGATTCGACCATGCGAGTTAATAGGGATGAATGATAGTGCATGTTCTCTACATTTTAGGAATGCACTTGAGACAAATTTTTAATTTTTCACTCGTATTTTCCACTAAATTTACCAAAAATGAATGATTTTTGTTTCGTTTTCATGAAATTTTAGTGAAATATGTGTTCGTAAATGACAATATAATGTGATAGTTTTAATAAAACAACATAGTATTTTACAAAACAATTTTTAAATGATGTAGCCATACAATTTGATTTATCTTTTTTGTGATTATTATCATATAATTAAATTAATGAAAGTCATTATACAATTAAAAATGGAATATTAACTTTTTTTTAAAAGAATACATAAGCTAGTGGGTTCTATCATAATTAATAAACTTATGAACAACAATACAAATTTATCGTGGTAGATAGTAACTATTTATATATTTTACAAACAGTTGGTAAGATTACTATATATGTACATTAGCACAGTTTGCTAAAATTTGTTCAATGTACATCACAAAAAACTACAGCATGGCTGTGTTTTTTTGATATTATGATCCCAAAATTGAATTAACAACTTTTCTTTTACAAACTAATTGGTGAATATTAAATTATTTATCATGAAAATTTTCTTTCAATTGATAAATAATAGGCATGGACGAATTTTTTAGAATTGACGTTTATAAAAATCTTGTTGAATTATACTTAAGTATGCAATATTTTGTATTAAAGGGAATATTAAAATTGAGGTTAACGATACTTAAATAATTTCTTAATTTAGCAAAAAATGTATTATTTAATTAGAAACTACGTTATTACTCCATCAAATCAGTACCTCATTACTTGATTAAAAATCGCGGTTATAATCCTCATTCAAAGTGAAATATTGATAGAAAGATTCATTACATAAAAAAATATAGGTATGGATTTTATTGGAACAAAAACAAATAACTACTTGGATGTGCTCAAAATAGGAATGATTGAGGGAAAGTATATTTTAAGGATTTTAATTGAAGCATGGAAAAAATAAATATGAAAGCAATGTATATATGAATGTCTTGAAAATAAAAATCTTCAACCAAGAAATCTGTATATGAAGCAATCGTACGTGGTGAGCATGTTGCAATCCAATGAATATTTGGAAACATGAATATTGCTGTAGAAAAACGGGTTATTAAAAGTTTCCAGAATTGCATTTGTATGACATAATTGTGGTTGCAGATTTTAAAGAAGGTTGGTTGCATTGAGAGAAATATTTGAAAATATTTGAGTTAAAAAGGTGGCTTAAGGGTGGTTTTGGTGGGTTAGAATGATTTTATCCACAATCATTGATTATGTAATCAAATGATCCAAAATGAGGGCTCACCATGGGAATGGGAGCCCCCACCTCATTTGAAACTTCTCCTATACAAACACACACACATGGTAAAATGTGCATGCCTTAGGGGGAAGCCAACTTGGCTACCCTTACCTTTATTTTTTAAGGTATTTTCTAGAAAATTTGGGGAGGTTTGATCATGATATGACACCATTCTTTCATTCAAATTTTATTCAGGTTCGGTTCATTAAAAGTTCAATAGAAAATATATATTATATATATTTATATTTATATATGTATTTTTTACTCAAAAAATATGAGGAATGATGAATTTTAACCACGATGCAAATAAAGTATATGCATAAAAGTTTACGGCCCTTGATCAAGACATATTTAGGGATGCTAATTGAATTGAATCATTCGAATTTGATTAGAATTCTCTCGATAAAAATTTTAAAAAAGTTCGATTCGAAATCAAATGAATTGAATTTGAATTTAACTTGTGGATTCGATTCTCAAATGACTTGAATATGAATTCACTTGGATTCGTACGATAACAATTCGATTCGATTTGATACACACATATATAATATGGTATGAAGCATTATGTATATGTAAATAAATGTAGTATATATTTTGTAAAATACCCACAAATGATACACAACTTACTATAATAAATAAAAATTTTCATCATCTTATTCTAAACATCCCAATTTTAGGAGCCTATTGCATACACCATACCCCCTCTTTACTCCCCTAAATTCTCTCTCTCCCCTCGTCAGTCATGAGAAAAAACCCTAACATTTGCTCTCCAACACTGCCAGCTCCAACCTCCCGCTCCTGCTCGCTCTCTCCACTGTTACTAGCTCCAGTCTCCCGATACTGCTTGCTCTCTCCAACATTACTAGCTCTAGTCTCCCGCTACTGCTCGCTCTCTCCAACGTCGTCGGCTCCAGCCTCTTGTTTCTTCTTGCTCTCTCCAATGCCGTCGGCTCTAGTCGTCTACCTCCTAGTCGCCAACCTCACCATCGGCTCCCACTCTTCCCTGTCGTTGACAACGACACCAGTTCTAGACTCACTAACGTCGCCATCATCTCTCATCACCCCGCAACTACTAGTATTACCACACACACCTTTTATCCAAAAAACTATTTAGCTTCTTTCCAAATTATTTATGTTATTCTAAAATACATCATCTGCAAACAAACATATACTGAATTTTTGAAAACCATCCCAATGTCATAGGTTTCAAATTTCTAATAATGTTTTCCTTAAAACACTCTTAGTCCTCCCATCTATCATAATATCCAATTCTTATGATAAGGACAATCAAGAATTTGAATATAATATCTTAGAAACAATTAAGGTATGAACATATTTTATGGATTTCGAGCTTTGTCTAAATGACTAAATGTGCAAAAGATCATAGCTGAAACTAGATTCCACTTCTCATCAAGATTACAAGGAGACTAGATTATCAAGAAGGAGATATCATCATAATCTTTAATAAGCCCAACTAAGCCTCCATAAGAATGCACTGAAATGAGGTAAGCATGAAATGTTCATGATTGATGTAGAAAAATGTTACATAATAGAAAATTGAAGATCAGAGCCATACCAACTGAGTTCTTAGTCAGGTCTGCCAGTTTTTATATACCTTAGATGCTGATTCAGCTCCATAAATCAGTTCACGTCGACCTTTTATGATTTAATATAATTTAGTGATTCTTTTTTCTTAGATATAATGAAAATACGTCATAAGGGGGCAATATATGGAAGACACTTTAGAGAAAAGTGGAACATAATCTTTTGATTATTATTTTGGACATGTATATCTATTAATCTATATTTTGTATTCCTATATTGGTATGGAATTTAAAATATAGTTGAGTATGTTTTTTCATTTTGTTTTTAAAAGTCTAATTCAAACATACCATCTTCTCAAGATAGTGTCCACGAGAGGGTCATTGGGCATGATGATGATATTAATGAAAAAGTGGAAGAAGAGGGTGAAGAAATAGAAAAATTGATTCCTGAATAATTAACAAGATTGATAGAAAGAAAAGGTCAATGGTTTGTGAATAATTTACCAAAGAGAATGAGAAAGTTGGTGGAGTGTTTGTTAAAAGGTGATGCATTGATTGAATTTCCATCATAGGTACAAAAAGAAAAGATCAATGATTTATTAAGATGTCAATAATTATTTTTTCTTTATATATTCAATCCACCATAGGTATAAAAAAGTAAATGAGGATTGCGACGTACACGAACGAGAAAATTTAGGTATTTTAATGCAATTTATATTATCTATTAATTTTTACCATTTATGTTAAAAGCTTTTTACTTATCTTAATTATTTTTTCCACAAATTAGTATCACAAAGTCTATTCAATTCTTTGAAACTTAGAAAATTATTAAAAAAAAATTTTTGTTATTAATTACATTATTAAATAAAATTCTAATTCGATATAAAATGAATTCAATTTGAATATTCGAAACTCCAAACAAATTGAATTTGAATCTAGATTAGAAATTCGTTTAATATTTGATTCGAATTTGGATTCGAAAATTTTATAATGAATTGAATATGAATCTAGGTAGATTCGAATGTATTCGATTCGATTAGTACCCCTAGACATATTGAAGAGCTGTGATCATTCCACATTCTCAAAATACTTAGATTCCAAAGAGTTTCATTACTAGTCGAATCTTAAACGAAACGAACCAAACCTTCACGAATCGGAGTCGAATCAAAACGAACATGAACACCATTTTAATCTTATCGAACTAAAGTAAACCTGAACCTCTAAAAATTCTAAACATACTGAATTTAGTGTGGGTAGGTTCGCTCATGTTTAGCTCATTTACACTCCTACTTATGATGACTCAACCAACCCAAAGGCAATCCACAAAGCCAACGACAACCATGACATTCAAGAGGTATATGAGACCTATTGATGAATCTCATTTTGGCCTTAAAACACCTAGATAATGCATGTAAATACTATTAATTTGTACAAATTAACATTCGTTCTATGTTGTATAAATACTGTATAAAATATGGTTTTTAATGTCAAAATTATAAAATAAATAAAATAAAAAGAATTCAATACCAAAGGCATTTTATGACCCTAAATCTTGAGACCAAGCCAAGAATTGATTTGGTCGAGAAGGAATAAAGTAGGGGGAGATAAGGGCCAAAACTACCCAATAATTTCCATTCTTTAATTCATTATTTATTCATTTTTGGGACGTATTTTATTTTCCACTTTTATATCACAAATAAAGAAACTTTGTACATGAAAGTTGCATATTGTAATATATAGAAAAGTACATAATTGATTTCATATAAAAATAATATATAGTATACTTTTATACACTAAAAAAGCCAGAATCCCAACTTCCCAGACCCATATCTCTTAAATAAAAACTCAAAATGTATCAAAATCAGCTTTAACTATATATAACTTTTAATAAGTTATTTAATGAAGATTGTGTCATATTTTTTCTAGTTAAGGTGTGAAAGTTAGATTTTGGGTCCCTATTGTACAATATAGAACAATAACAACAAATCCTTTTCCCACAATTAAGTAGGGTCGGCTACATGGATTCTTCACCTCCATTTAGATCTATCTTGAGTCAATCCCTGGCTTATATCCACAAAACTAAGATCCCTTCGTATGATCTCTTTCCAACACTTCTTGGGTCCTCCTCGCCCTCTCTTAGCCAGCTCAACAACCCAATACTCGCATCTCCTAACTGTTGCATAAGATGATCTTCTTTGGAAATAACCAAACCATCTTAAGCGGTTTTCTCGCATCTTAACCAGCTCAACATCCCTATTGTACAATATATCTGAATAAAATATAATTTTATTTATTATTTATTATTTTTATAATTTTATATTTTATAATGTTTTAAATACTATTTATAACATATGTACATATTAAAACCAGAACAAAATAAAATATTAAAACTAAGTATGTATATACAATACATAGATGAAATACCTATACTCACACCTATATAAAATGAAATACCTATAGTCATACCTTTATAATAAATGTACCTATTTATTACAGTATAAATAATATCTCAAAAAAATAAAATCAAAATATATTTTTAGAGTATATAAAAATAATTTATAAATTTATAAATAAGTCAATAAAATAATAAAATCGAAAATGCAAAATAAAATTAAAATAATCAAAACATAGTCTAATATACCTATAAATTAAACCCTCAAAATTTACTTATAATTAATAATCTATAAAAATAAATAAAAATTACATTAAAATACTATAAAAAATAAGAAGCAACTTTCATTTTGATAAAATAGTTTATTATTTATTATATAAGTTCTAAATAATCTTGCATAGGTTTTTCCCGGTTGGTCCACGTGGACCAACCAGGTGGCTCTGCTAGTTGACCTCAACCAAGTAGTTGTACTCCCCTACCACTCTAGAAACCCTACGTTTGACCCATTATTCATCGATTTTTGCGACTCGACCCTTTCTCCTCGATTCATTGACAACTTTTGCTCCTCGATCTTTGGATTTACACACCAAACCATCTTCTCGATCCATGGATCACTGCATCGCTCCAGATACTTCGATCTTCAAAGCCTCTACACCACATGTTGATGAATCTCGTATTCATCATGCTAAAATTGATTAATTAGGCTCTATTCCCCAAAATACACATGTATTCAATAATTAATAGAGCATCATTAGCATTCATACATGTGTAAATAATATCCGCATTCCATCATGCACACTTGCATAATGTATAAATTCACCGAAAAAGCTGCTAAATTCCCATATTCTTAATTAATTCATCCTAACTCCAATAGACCTGTAACCACCTCCGCTATTGAGATATTACTAACAAGAATAAATAAAAAATAAAAAATGACTAACTCAAATAAGTGACAAATATTCCCAAAGTCTAATTTCACATCTAACGGACTAAAACACACACATCTCCCTCATACAGTGTCTACTTTTGGTATACTCACTTTTAAAGTACTCCATTTTCAAATACCTTCAAAACAAGACCAATTTTGTAAATTTCAGAGCACGTAACTGGAAGTTGGGTTTTGGGCCTCTTTTATGCATTTTAACTTTTTCCTATTTTTGACCGAAGTTTTATGTACATAATTAACCTTTTAATTTTATTTCTTCTTCATTTATTTTCTTTGATGAAAGTTTTATCAAACGACAAAAAATCCAAATCTAGATCAAGACTGAAATCAAAGAAACTAACTGAGTCTAAGTGTTTGTAGTGAGTCCATACAAAAGTCTCTTATTTCGTACTTACATTTTATTTTCCTATTTTATTATTTACTAAAAATTCAAAAAATTAGATTAGTGTGTAATTATTTTTCTTATATCTTATCGTATTTTTTCTATAATTTTTATCCTTCTTAAAAATCACTAAAAAATATAAAACTCCAAAAGTCGGTTTCCTATACATTTGGAGGCCACCAAAAATACCACTTCGCACAAACGACCTCTTTTGCTCCGGGATCCTTCATGAAAGTTGTAGATCTCGTCCAGAGAAACAACTTTTGCGAAGAAATTTTTTTGATCCAAGGTCTCCAACTATTTCTTGTCTATTTTTCTTTGTCTTTGAATTTTGAAATTTTTTTGGGATGTCACGTGGCAGCTCCTGGGCATGCCATGTGGCACCCCACTTTCTTCTTCCTCTTGGTTGTTTCCCATCTCCTCTAACCCCCTCCACCTCCTGCTTGTAATGTCGCCGCCCTCCACGGTCATTACCGTCGTGCCTGCTCTCCTTCTTTGGCCGTTATGTAGCGGCCCCTCGATGCCTAACCGTCACCCACCCCCTCCTATAAAGCTACGTCCCTCACTGATCATCCTCCCCTTCTGCCATCATCGTGTGCTCTGCGAAGGACCTGGTGACAGCAGCTCCTCCGCGCATCACCGAGCCCCTCGGCATGATCCAAGACCTCCGACCTTGCCGCAACTGCTTCATGCAGTGGCCAAGCTTTACCGACTCACCACGGCTGAGGCGATTACCAGGAGGGCCCTTAGATCCTCCCTGCATTAGGTAACACTCGGCAACCTCTAGAACTTCATCATCTTCTAGCTTCCTTGCGCACCCCTGCACAAGCAACGTGCGACCGTGCACTCCTCCCCGTTCTCTACAACTGGAGCCACGCATCAGGCCCCCTATGGTGAACATCCTACTTCGAACTTTACCAACTGCATATCCACCTCACACAACCACTTTGTTCTCTAGCATCTCCCTCACCGCCACCTTCTCCGCCCGACCCTGCTCGGCCATGCCGTTTACAACCGAGCATCTCCCTCGGCGCCTCCGCCACTCACCAGTAGCTTGACCGTGTGTCGATTGAGTTGCTGCTCCACCCTTTGTCCGTGCCACCACTATCCTTCATCCACCTCAGTGGCGCCACGGACCGCCTCACCAACGCAGCCCGTCTCCTCCAGTCATCGACCGCCTCGCCAATGCTGCCTCCAGTTACTATAGGATTGGGCCCAATCCCTTGATCCTACGGTCTGTAGGGCGCTACGCCAGCCCCACCTGAACCTCCTGTCCCAGCATGGAGGTTCAAGCCTCTAAAGCTGCCACGTATAAGCTCAGAAGTCCAAGCCTTCGATTCGGTCCGAGCCTCCTGCCTGTCTACTGAACCTCTAGGTCGGGGCTCCGAACCTCATCCCCATGCCCGAACCGCAGCTTCACTCCCACTGAGCCTCTCTTCTCAAGGGTAAATTGCATCCATACCCTCAGAACTTGCAGATATTATAGAAAGGTCCTCGCTACCCTAGCCACGCGCTGCTCCCGTGACACCTTTGGAAAATTGCAGAGAAGCCCCTATAGATTTCATGAATTACAAATAAGCTCCCAGGGACACTTTTAAACGTAAAATAATTACTTTTATTACATTTTAGTCTCTGGATCTTCATTTTAGCGTATCTTCTCCCTCCGAACTCCGAGTTTAGCATATAATATGTCATTTTGAAGATGTTTTCATGCTTTTTCACATTACATCTCTTGTGAATAGATCCGAGGCTATTTATTAGGAATTACTATTTGATGAGCATTGTAAGTTGTGCAGGCTGAAAATTGACATATGAATCTTACTTTATGGACAAAAGTTGATCTAACTTGCAGGAACCCATTTGAGGAGTTATTGTCTGATTAAGTCTCTCTTGATTATTGATCTTCTTAATTAATGAATTGATCTTTGCAGGGGTATATATGAGGAAGTGAAATTAATCTAATTCCCTGATACTTTGTTTGAGGAGTTGCTGAGTTGATTGATTCGCTAGTGCTTGAACATTATTTTCAAGGAATTCGATCTATTATTTGAATTCGTGTTTCATCCGATATTTGATATAAGGCTGTTATTTTTTAGGGGTGATTTATAGGGAAATAAAGGGGCAAAGTATCTTGAGAAATTCTTGCAGGATAAAACTTTGATACGTTGATCTGTTTGACCTGCATCTGAAATATTGATTGTTACATATTTTTTGGACTTAATCACTTTTGATCTGTGATAATTTTTAACGATTAAGTGAACAATTATTTGAGAATTGAATCTTATAAAATCACATATTTTGTGCTGAATTGTTTTTCTGTTTATTTTATTGCATCTCACTGCATTACATTTCAATTTTCGTCTATTTTCCCAACACAGAAATTAACCAAATGTTAATTAATTAATTAATTTAATTTAAAACTACGCAACTAAAAATCACAGTTCCCTGTGTTCGACCTTGGTACACTTGCCAAGTAAAAATATTCCACAACATCCAAAGATTGTTGTTTTTGATCAATCGTTTTTCGCCTCCTATACTACAATTATCGATTATTAAACAATTGAATTCCGCATGCATCAAATGGCGTCATTGCTAGTGAGCGACATATTTTTAGTCTTTTAATTTTTTTTTTGTAATTAACTTTTGTGAAAGTAATTTTTGTGTCATTTTTTTCCAGCATTTCATTTTGCTTTTCTCTCTCACTTCTGATACTAACCATAATTTCTCTCTTCGCAGACTACTCAATACGAATTTTTGGGATTAAATCAAGGATCTGCAAAGAAGATTGAATTTTAAATTTTTTTTGTGAGAGAGAGTTAGTCTAGATTTAATTTTCTGCATCATTTACATGGTCTCTCTCTTAACCCTCTAATTTGTAATAATTTAGGACTGGCTTCTCTGTGGTGTATCGGGACTGTTTCAACCCCTTCTGTGTGGTTTGGACCCAACTTGAGTGGTGTAGGAATTAGGCACATATACGCTTATTTATTTACTCTTGATTATGCTTGTAATTTTTAGGCCACACTTTCACTAATTATATGCACTATAGATCGTTCAACATTAGCCAAATTGAAATCAATTCTTCCCGCTAATAGAAATATCTACTGAGGATGTTTTTCATCTGTGCATATCATTTAGTGTAATTTCAATTCCTTATATTGAATCACGCATGAAGAACGTGAGGAATCAATGTAAGTCTTCCTCTTAAGCATGCATTATTGATTGACACTTGCATTGGCTTTTTCGATTCTTCCTCCTCAATTTTACTACTTAGGAATTAAAGGAATTTGGATTGCTCATTAGGTGTGTATTTTTGTACTCAGATAACATTTCAGTGGTAACCCTAATCTAAAATTGGGACTGCTAATAAAGGTGACTGTAAATAAAATTGACATAAAATTAACCTTTTTCTGGTGGAGATTAACCCACTTATTGTTTGTAAGGATAAGATCGCACAATTAGGATAGAGCCAAAAATTGAAAAATTTAATTCATACTACTGATTTTAAAAAGAATTAGCTACTTTTCAGTGAGAGTTTCGGGTAGCCATTTTATGGTCTGACGCCTTTAGCAGAGTAGGTGGTTTAGAGGACACTGCGGAAGGCTCCGTCCTCAAGTAACAAGGGTAGTCGTTTAAACGGTCCGTACTTATACCTATACTGGCTAAAAATAGGCGCAACTAGTTGTATGAACTTAGGAGAATCTTTGTGAAATATTTTGGGCACCTAACAACTCCTCTTAGTTTTCAAACATTGTTTTGTCATTAAATTAAAATTGAAAAGATAAGCGACCAAACCCTAATATACCTTTACCAGTATTGAGTGGGTGAATCAACTAGTTTGTTTTATCTTGTGTCTGTTTTACTCCTTGTTTGGATCATCTTCTTCTTCCAGTCCATCATGTACTCCCGATCCACCTCGTATACAAATCCTGAAGTCGGAACTTCGACTGACTTCTAACCTCGCCTGACTTTGCCAATTCTTCATACTTCTCACCTCCTACACATTCTTACCCACCCAATACCCTCCCTTACCAGTCTAGCATACCATCTACCCAAAAGTTTGCTAGCCAGTATGACTTATACATTAAGCAAACCACTGTTGAGAGTGATGATCGGTCAACCTACATGGGTCAAAATTACACCTATACACGTTTGAACCTAAGATTTCCTGTTGGCGATCAAAAAGAGAGGCCTACACCATACAACTAGATGGAATCTAATAGGCCCTCTTGCTCCACACTTAATGAGCCCTCAAACATAGAGAATGGGATTCAGGATCCGGATCCACCTTCCCACTATCTGTGTATACCCGGTTTTGAGGCTCGGACTATTGTAGCAAGAAATACATACTCAACTTAGAAATATGTGCCTATGTGTAAGCATGTTGAGTATGGAACCTCTATCTCTCAGAAAAATCATTCCAACCAGTCCATTAATCTCCCTAAGCAATCACTAGAGGATGAATACTCTTAAATCAAAAGAAATGTGGAAGAATTGATAAATGAATCCATAAAAGCATTGGAAGCAGAAAGATAATATGCTAAACTCGGTATCGAGGTTTATTCAAGTTGAGATGATCTCGAGGAAAGAAATGATACTAAGGCACCAATATCTCTTGTACATATGGATTCACCACCACCACTGGCTTATGAACCCCCTACTGACCTATCAAATAAAGTAATAAAAATTTTGAAAAAAATAGAAAATTCAAAAATATTGGACAATTCTGAAATGGAAGTATTTTACAAGAGTCTGATCTTCGAGTTTCCATTGATCAAGACCATATAATATGTGCCCGATCATAAGCAATTTGTGAAAAGTCAACTTAATCTTAAAAAAACGGGCAAGAAACGATCGAGGACTGAATATCATGTCATATCTATGGCCAGTTCTTTGGTGATGAGTAGAAAAACCAAGAGCCGCAAAGTAAAGCGGTTAACTTGGATCACATGTGATATTGAGGATACCTTATTCACTCATGTTTGGTTAGACGATGATTCGACATTAAACATCCTCCCCAAGTCCATTTTTAACCAACTCAAGCTCGGACAACTCAAAAAGTCTAGGGTGATCGTTCAGTTGCCTGATCGATCCACCAAAAGACCACAGGGGATCGTTTCTATCGTAGTAAATTTCCAAGGTAAAGAACATAAAGTGGACTTTGTTGTCCTTGAAATCAAACACCCCGAAAGGTTGCCTGAGTCTACTATCATCTTAGAAAAGCTATTCTTAGCCTTTGTTAAGGCAATTATGGATTGTGAGACTTAAGAAATCAAGCTTCTGAACTCAGACTACAATGAACAAACCCTCAATGATACGATCTACTCTGAGGAAACCAGACTTGAGACCGATAGTTTTGATCAGAAGACAAACGCTTCACATGATCAGACCTCTCCTCACGAAATACAAACACAAACCCTAGGAGAGTTACCTGAGAGACCGACTTGTGGACAAACCTCTGATTCTCATCTTAATAGAGCTCCTTCGAAGATTCAAGATTTTGGAGCTTATGATGAGTTGGACCATATTTTTGAGTAATGTCACGATTATTTAAGTGGTCCAATCTTCGAGTCAGCAATAATTCATGAGATGCTTGAACCATATAGGGAACCGACTCAAGAAACCTCTGATATCACCAAAACTATCGATTATAAGGAGGTGACATCAACATACCCAGCCAACAATCATAGAGCCACCAGGAACATGCTCCCTCACCCAAAAACGCATATGGCCCTATAAGAATTGATCGACTTTTACGAGGATTCTCATGAATGCCACAACGGTTACTCTAGGCAAGGAGATGAAGACTGTCCAACTTCCTCCCAATACTTCTCAAGGAAACAAACCGACCAAGAAAGTCACATTTGACCTTAGACACCAGGGGATTTCTGAAGAGTCCTCGTCTCGTCCTGAAGTGGTTCATCAAGTAAGTGCAATAGGTGCAGCTCTGATCTAAGGACACTTACCTCTGATTGACAATAGTTGGAGATCCTCTGCGTATGACTAATATTCTCCCGAGGATGACTCTGATGATGGCTTGTACTCTTCACCCGCCCCCTCTTTATCGCCCTCCAAATCTCCATATTATCTCCTGCCACACTCCTACAAGAAGGTCCGCCGCAAACTCCTTGACCTTGTACATTTATAAATCTATCCAGTTCCTCACTTATAATTATCCGATCATACTTAGGCTGATCTAAGCTTAAGTATAGGGGGGTCCAATGTCATTGTGTATACATCACTTCTATTCTTTTCGCTCACCCTCGACTGCCTCATTTCATGCTTATATGTTATGCTTAGTCCTTCAAAAGTCTAAGTATAGGGGGTCATATTGACTTCTATTATTCTTGACTCAACTATATTTAGTACGAGATATGTCTACATTTCACTTTGTGCCATGAGGACATATCACAAGCTTTGTATAGGGGGTGTTTGTATATATTCTACCTACTTTATCCATAGCTCGTACTTTAATTATTTTCATCTAAAATTGAGATTAGGTACAAGTAGTGTATATTATGTATATAATACTAAATGCTTTCTGTATGTAATACCTATTTTTCAAAAAAACAAAATGAAAAAAAATTACATAAAAAAAGAAAACAAAGAAAAAATATCAATCATGTTCTTGCATTTCATTAAGCATCTCATGCATTCCTTGGTTGGATTATTTCCGACACAGGACACTTGATTTCTGAGATCTTGAAAATCTGAGTTAGCCACCCTTAGTCATTAGTGTTTTGAACTTATTAATCCACACATTAGTCATTAGTGTTTTCAACTTATTAATCCATACATCCCTAGTTTGAAAGATTTGGGCGCTATATTGCACTCATCTCTACCTTCAAAAGAATATGATCAGCACGCCACTTTCACAACTACATGATTGATGAGATGAGTTGAGGTATCACTTGTGGAACTAGGACTGTAGATTTAAGTCTGGACCCGATCTAATGATATTCGAGGATGGGATAAAGTTAATGAAGGCTTCAAGAAACTTGTGTGTCAGCAAAACCTTAGCTAGTATGCGAACAAGATCATATGCTATCTCTTTGATATTTACCTATGTGCCAGGGTGTGATGAAACTAAATAATTGTGATAAGTGTGCCCCAACTCTTGGTAAAAGCAATTGAGCAAGCCAAAAAGAAAAGAAAAGAAAGAAAAATATCAAGAAAAGGCTTTATCATTACAAAGTCAAATATAAATGAACTTCCACCAATGGTGAGCTCTCCCAAAACATTTTCAAACTGTCCACTTGGACCAAGCACTAACTAGGACCAAGTAGTCAGGCTGACACAGAAAAGGGCTCTATATCGTAAATGCTACAAGTCTAGGTGTCCAAGGTATCTTAGATACTCAAAAACGACACACCCCGGTGTACTCTCAGAAAAATAAGTGCAGATAACTCCGAATTCTATTGACGGACACATTAATCAACAAGCTAAAAATATACTAGTGTTGAGTAAAAAGGCACTCGAGAGGCTCCTTGTTCCAATGTAAGGGAGAGAAAAATATACACAATCATATGCCCTCCATCATTTGGCCATCCGTCTGCATTTCAAGTCTAACAAACTAATGAGACAGTTGACTGAAGCAAGAATAGACTTATTCCCTAGTGTTGAGTATTAGGTCTAAGGTAGAGTTTCCTAGACTGGAACTTCAAGTGATGTCTCAAATAGACTCTCATGAATGCAGTACACTAAAAGTCATATCCTCATATTATATGTACAAATAGAGAGTCTGATAAATAGATAAGTTGGATTCCTTTCGATTAAAGCATGGTTGAACCCATAATTTTAGGATTACTCAAATTAAGGGTCTGCGATGAATCGAACCTGGAAAATTCACATGCACAGTCAGGATTTATCCAACTAAGTCATTCATTCATTGATGCTTGGGGACGAGCATGGTTTAAGTATAGGGGTAATAAATCTCGTATTCATCATGCTAAAATTAATTAATTAGGCTATGTTACGCTAAAAGAACATGCATATAATAATTAATAGATCATCATTAGTGTTCATACATGTGTAAATAATATCCGCATTCCATCATGCATACTTGCATAATGTGTAAATTCACCTAAAAAGCTGCCAACTTCCCATATTTTTACATAATTCATCCTAACTACAATATACCTGAAACCATCTCCTTTCTGTAGATATTACTAATAAGAATAAATAAAAAAATACAAAAAATTATTGACTCAGATAAGTATCAGATAATCCCAAAGTCTAATTTCACATCTAACAGACTAAAATACGTATATCTCCCTCATACAGGTCTTATTTTGATTTACTCACTTTTAAAATATTCCATTTTTAAATACCTTCAAAACAAGACCAATTTCGTAAAATTCAGAGGTCATATGTGAAAGTTGGGTTTTTTGCCTCCTTTGCGTATTTTAACTTTTTGCTATTTTTGACTAAAGTTTCTATGTACATAATTAACCTTTTAATTTTATTTCTTCTTCATTTATGTTCTTTGATGAAAGTTTTATCACATGAAATAAAATCCAAATCGAAATCAAGATTAAAATTAAAGAAACTAACTGAGTCCAAGTGTCTATTGTGAGTCTGTACAAAAGTCTCGTATTTTATACTTCTATTTTATTTTACTATTTTATTATTTACTAAAAATTCAAAAAAAAATAGATTAGTGTGTAATTAAGTTTCATGTATCTTATCATATTTTTCTATAATTTTTATACTTCTTAAAAACCACCAAAAAAGTATAAAACTCCAAAAAGTTGGTTTCCTATACACGTGGAGACCACCAAAAATACCACTTCACACAAATGACCTCTTATGCTCTCAAATCCTTCATGAAAGTTATAGATCTCGTTGAGACGAACAACTTTTATGAAGGAAATTTTTCTATCCGATCTTTCCTTCTATTTCTTGTCTATTTCTCTTTATCTTTTAATTTTGAATTTTTTGGGATGTCACGTGGCAGCTCCTGGGCATGCCACCTGGCACCCCACTTTCTCTCTCTCTCCAGCACCCCCAGGGTCACGTGTTCAGTATGTGACCCTTTCTTCTTCCTCTTCGTCATTTACCATCTCCTATTACCCCCTCCACCTCCTGCTTGTAACGCAGCCACCCTCGACCGTCGTTACCGTCATACCGGTTCTCCTTCGCTGACCGTTATGAAGAGGCCCCTCAATGCCTAACCGTCTCCCACCACCTCCTATAAAGCAACCTCCCTCACAAACTGTCCTCCCCATCTGCCATCATCTTGTGCTCTGTGAAGGACCTGGTGACATCAGCTCCTCCGCGCATTACCGAGCCCCTCGACGTGATCCAAGGCCTCTGACCTTGTCGCAACTGCTTCACACAGTGGCCAAGCTTCGTTGGCTCACCGTGGCTAAGGCGATTACCAGGAGGGCCCTTAACTCCTCCCTACATCAGGTGATACTCGACAACCTCCAAAACTTCATCATCTTCTAGCTTCGTCGTACACCCCCACATGATCAGCCTGCGACCGTACACACCTCCCGTTCTCTACAAGCGGAGCCACGCATCATGCCCCCTCCAGTGAACGTCCCACTTCGAACTTCACCAAATGTAGCTCCACCTCGCACACCCACTCCGTCTGCTAGCATCTCCCTCATCACCGCCTTCTCCGCCTGACCCCGCTTGGATACGCCTTTCACAACCAAGCATCTCCCTCGGCACCTTCACCACTCGCCAACGGCTTGGCCGTGTGTCGGCGAAGCTGCTGCTCCACCCCATGTCTATGCCACCACTATCCTTCATCCACCTCAGTGGCGTCGTCGACCACCTTGCCAACGTCACCCATCTCCTCTAGTTGTCGTTCGCCTTGCCAACACCATCTCCAGCTATCATAGGATTGGGCCCAAGCCCTTGATCCTACGATCTGCAGGGCACCACGTCACCCCACCCAAACCTCTTGTCCCAGCCTGGAGTTTCAGGCCTTTGAAGCAACCATGTATAGGCTTGGAAGCTCGAGCCTTCGATTCGGTCTGAGCCTCCCGCCCATCCACAGAACCTCTAGGATGGGGATCCGAACCTCAGCCCCGTGCCCGAACCGTAGCTTTGCCCCCACCCGGCCTCCTTGCTCACGTACGCAGTACGTGTTGTTGGGTAAATTGCATCCACACCCTCAAAAGTCAAAGATATTATAGAAAGGTCCTCGCTACCCAGGTCACGTGCTGCTCATGTGTCACCTTTGGAAAATTGTAGAGAAGCCCCTCTAGATTACGTGAATTGCAAATAAGCCCCCAAGGACCTTTTAAACATAAAATAATTACTTTTATTACATTTTAGTCTCTGGATATTCATTTTAACGTATCTTCTCCATTCGAGCTTCGATTTTAGCATATAATGTCATTTTAAGCTATTTTTATGCTCATTCATATTACATCTCTTGTTAACAGAATTATTATTTGAGGAGCATTGTGAGTTATGCAGGCTGAAAATTGACATATGAGTGCTACTACATTGAGAAAAGTTAATCTAACTTACAGGAACCCATTTGAAGAGATATTGTCTGATTAAGACTCTCTTGATTGTTGATCTTCTTAATTAATGAATTGATCTTTACAGGGGTATACATGAATAAGTGAAATTAATCTAATTCCCTGATACTTTATTTGAGGAGTTGCTGAGTTGATTGATCAGCTAGTGCTTGAACATTATTTTCAAGGAATTCAATCTATTTTTTTAACTCGTGATTCACCTGTTATTTTTGAGGTGTGATTTACAGCAAAATAAAGGGATAGAGTATCTTAAGAAATTCCTGTAGGATAGATCTTTGATACGTTGATCTGTTTGACCTACATCTGAAATATTGATTATTACATATTTTTGGACTTAATCTCTTCTGATCTATAATAATTTTTAAGGATTAAGTGATCAATTTATTTGAGAATTGAATCTTATAAAATCACAGATTCTGTGCTGAATTATTTTCTTTGTTTATTGTCTTGCATCTCATTGCATTACATTTCATTTTCCATCTATTTTCCCAACACCGAAATTATCCAAATATTAATTAATTATTTAATTTAATTTAAAACCATGTAACTAAAAATCACGGTTCCATGTGTTCGACCTGGGTATGCTTGCCAAGTAAAAATATTCCACAACATTCAAAGATTGTAATTTTTGGTCTACCATTTTTCACCTCCTATACTACAATTATCGATTATTAAAGAGGTGAATTCGCGTTCATCACTTGTATATAATATCACCACCATCCAAATTTCGGATTTGATCCATCTTCCGCCATGAAACCCTAATTCTAAGGCTCAACTCTTCTTCCTAGTGACAACATGAACATCTGGGACCCCTTTGGGTATCGATTGGTGTCGAATCGAGGCAGATCCGTATCCTTACCGCCTTCTCCACAGAAAGCTCATCTTGGGGCCATGTTTGATAGGTGAGATCTACTTTCCTTATTCATTTTATTCCTTAGCGTAGAAGTAACCTAGGTTAGGTTTTTATTTCGCTTGATTTTGTGTTATCTTTTGCAAAAATTCAAATCCTTCATCCAATGGAGTTATGACTTCGCCGCTTGTTTCCATTGTGTTATGTCCTCGTTGTGACTCTCTATCACCTCCATTTTCTCCCTCTTCATTTGTTTTATGCCCCACGCATGATCACTCACCTTGTTCTGGCACAGAATAAGCGATCGGGTTTCCCTCTGCTGCCTCTTGCCGGAAACCTCCGTAGAACACATTTTACCTCCATTTCACCATGAGAACACCACTGGCCTCATTATTTTTATTGTTTGTTCTTATCTTGCAAGTACCATAGCGTGATAGCCTCACTCGAAGCATTTTTTGGGTTGCAAGAATCGCTCTAGGTTCCTCGAGCTATGGGGTTCCATCTTCCATTCCCCAACCATTTTAGTGCCACTAGGACCATCGCTGAAGTAGCAGAGACGATCTGAGCATACTGAAGGTACGCTTGGAGGCCGAAGATGCGTGTTGGACCCGATCAAAACTTGCCCAAAGCGAGTTCTTCCTCAGTTCCTCCTCCGCCTACTAGTACAGTTTGATCAACCCTGTTCTTCCCAAGGAGTAGTATCCATTGGATCTACTTTGTCATCACCCTCCAATCAGTCGTTGGGATATAATCCTAGCCTTCCATTTCGAACCGTCATTGTGCCCCCAGAGAAGGACATGTCTATAACTGACTTAATCTGCCTTGTCTGTCTCCCCGCAACTTTAGGTATTTTGCACATTCAACCCACGACAAGTTTAAATAATTATGTTTGAGTCCACGCCAGCTCACCTCAAATGATGTTCTATGTGGGCGGGCATTTTGTTCTCGTACCCATGTAAATTTTGGTATTTCAACTTAGTCTAGGAACTTTCTATTTTAGTTATATAATTTTGGATATTTTGCATTTTGACCCCTGGATTTTATTTTAATTCTTTATATACCTTTGTCATGTTATATTTTTTTTATAATCTCTCCTTATTAAAATTATCAAGTGTGTTCTAAAAATCCTTGAAAATAGTATTAGATGCTTGGTATGTCATAGATATTTGCCACATTTTTGTATTCTAGTTTTAGGTATTTTCACCATTTGATAAAAAATAAAAATAGCCTTAATATTACATGTTTGCAGTATAAAATACCAAAAAAAACATTTCCAAAAATTCTTTAATAATATATTTTACTTATTTATGTATTTAGTGTCTTTAGACCAAAAATCCATAAAAATAGAAAAAGTACACTCTTAAAAATTAAAAAAATCCCAAAAACTCTTATAAATTTTGAAAAATACTTAAAGCCTCAACGATAGTGCTTTCTATTTTATAATTTACTTGATTAATTATTTATAGATTAAAAGTGATTTGGAAAATTTTTGGTATTTTTGGCTATTATTAATTTCCATTTCAATTTCGACATAGTATATAAATTCTTTTTTGGATTTTTTGAATTTAAAAAATAAATTAGCAAAAATCACTAAGAAATATATAAAATAGTAAAAATATCTAAAACCTAAAAGATTTAATTATGCAATTTTTCTTTATTTATAGTTATATTTATATTTATATAACTCCATATTGTTTATATAGTCTTATATATCCTTTATTGCCTTTTTAACAGAAAAAGAAATATATAAATCTAAAAATATGAAAAGAAAATTAAAAAAATATAACAAAATTATAACAAAATATAAAATTACAAAAACAAAAATAAAAAATAGAAATTAAAAACAAAAAAAAATCATATTTTGGCTAAACATTTGTTAGACATATTGTGCTTGATTTTCTGTAGCTCACATTGCTATACACATTTGCTCCTTGTGCTCGATCCCTACTTGATTATCACTATACACATTTAGTAGGGGATAATAAATTTTGATTCGTACTATTTTTCTTGATTTAAACATTGTGTGGGTTGATTGTTGATTGGACGTAATTATATAGAGTGATCACAACGATTGAGTCCTCGCCTTGTGAGGCTCATTTTAGACACCTCGATTTTTGCATTCATTACCTACCCTTCGTGACACCTGAGATATTGACTGTTGAGCCAACCATTGGTTGTGAGACCCCACACCATTACCTACTGCTTGCACCACCACTACTATTACAACTTTTGTAGAGGACTCACAAATAGAAGCTCTCTCCAAATAAGACCCAATCATCTTTAATTTTTTTGATCAATTTGGTGATCCGATTCTTGTTCCTACACTACATCAACTAACCAATTCCTTCTGTAGACCACTTGTAGGAACCAAGCCTAGAGAGATAGCCAAAACCACATCACTCCACTCCACTCCAAGAGTGATGCTTGTTCCTCTAGTCAATTATCTAGTGAGAAGAAGAAGAAGAGCACTAACTCTTCGAGTCATTCCCTCGAACCCCTTAAGGAAAGTTACGATCCTCCTATTCTCTATGCTTCAGGTCATAGGCAACCGATTAAGATGATCTCCATAGACATGGACCTTTCTGAGGACTTCTCATCGAGCTTTAATGAGGTGTTTTGCATCAATATGTTTAATAAAGTTATTATTAAACCCTTCTCCAGCAAGTAGCCATGTGCCAATTTCTATTGAACATCCCATTCTTCTCACTACTACTCTTCTGAGGATGAGTCTGACTTCAACACATTTCCCAAGATCATCTCCCTCTTTATTCCTACAAGAGGGTTCCACATAAACCTTGATCCATGTATATTCTCATTCTGCCTTGTAAGTTTTTTCTTTTTTTCCTCCATCTCCCATGATTCACATCACTCACCCCAGTTCCTTCTCGTTTTCAGTTGTGGCTATACATAGGATAACCAAATACTAAGTAATGGGGGAATGACTAGGGTTGGCCCTTCTTTTATTTTTCTTTTCTTTTTGTACATTCTTCAGATCTCATTAAAATTCCACTCCCCCACTTCCAGTCGTAAGATAACCAGAGTCTACGTATGGAGGGACAGTGCATGTTATATATTCTCTACTTCTTCTCCTCATTCATACATTACCCACAATCACCTCCTTTTTGTGTTATTTTATTTTTAGGCCTTCAAAAACCTAAGTATAGAGGAGAGAGCTGATTTCTATTCATTTCACCCACTTATATTTAGTATGAGCTATGTCTTTTTATCATCTAGTTCCATGAGGACATAGCATAAACTAAGTACAGGGGTTGTATATATGTGATTTATACTTTACCTATAGCTCGTACTTCTAACTGGTTTGTAAATAAATATTAAGATACGAGTAACCAATTGTAAAATTTATAAAATATGTAAATGGGTTACTATAGACATAATTTGTATCATACTTGTAATTTTTTTATTTTTTTATAAAAATTATTAAATTTTTATGTATAAATATGTATTAAGGTTTTAAAATGTGTGCACTTTTGTAAAACTCTTATATAAATATATATATATATATGTATGTATGTATGTATATGATATGGGTTTTGTTCGTTTTTTGTTGAAATAGAGGGGTATAACAAACTTTTTGAAAAAAATATTTGAAAATAAAAAATCTGAACTAGGGTTTTATCCCCAACACCTATATTCACAAAAGACTTGTGTACCAGGCTACTTGATTTGGAGCGCTCTAGACTCTAAGTCTCATCATTCTTATTCATTAGGGTCTTATGACTTAGCTACTCAAGCTCCCTAGGTTGAAGATATACATGTTATATTGCATGTAAAATATCTAGATTTAAACAATATGACTTGCACTACACATGCATGATTGCTTACTTCATGTGATGAGTCATTGTTTTACCTAAGGCACTTGATGAATCTCCATTTCATGACCTTTATTCTATCATTTTAGCCTTAACAACCTAGTTAATGCATGTAAATGTATTTTTTGTACAAATTAACATTCATTGTTCATTCCATTTATTGTGTATAAAATACAGTTTTTAATGACAAATATATAGAATAAAGAAAAGAAAAGAATAAGAATAAAATGCCAAAGGTATTTTATGACCTTAAATCCTGAGAACTAGGCATCTTGATGATTGAGTCGACAAAGAATAAAGTAGGGAGAGATAAGGGCCAATAAATCATTAAAATCCCATTCTTTGGCTCATCAAAAAGTCCATTTGGGACCTATTTTATTTTCTATTTTTATACCACAATTAAAGAAACTATGTACATTAAATTTTTAGAAAATAGTAAATAGAAAAATACAAAATTTATTTCATACAAAAATAATGTATAGTGTAGGAGTTATGCTCTAAATAAAAAGTCAAAATCCCAACTTCCCAAACCCATATCTCCTAAATAAAAACTCAAAATTATCAAAATCACATTTAATTGCATATAACATTATGTAGCTACTTAATGAAGGTGATTTCATATTTTTTGGAGTTAAGTTGTGAAAGTTAGGTTTCGGACCACTATTCTATAGTTGACCTATATAAAATATTCATTTTATTTCTTTTTTATTATTCTTATAATTTATATTTTTATAACTTTGTAAATATTATTTATAACATAATTACATATTTAGAATGGAACAAAATCATAAAAATAAAATAATATACATAAATACATAGATGAAATACCTATACTTATACTTATATATTAAATACCACTATTTATTTAAGTGTACATAATATATCATAAAATTTTAATATAAATATATTTATTTATATAAAAAAAGTTATAAATATAAAAATAAAAGAATAAAATAATAAAATCAACAAAGTACAGTTCGAATGAGTTGGCAAATCTTGATAGCTTTCCCGGAACTTCCCTTAGCTTACGCACCTATCTGATCTTCTCGCTGCTCCGCATCCTCCCTTCCCCTCAGTCCCTAGCCTTGCTACTTACCGACTACTCCCCTCACGGAAGATGCGCACTGCTGCCTTTCTTAGGTCACCTCAATCTACATATTCTAGATAAAAGCCTCACAGACTTCATAGTTAGAAATAAAATACTTAAAACATAGATCAATATACCAATAAATAAAACCCTAAAAACTAACTCGTAATAAATAAGTTCAAAAAATAAATACAATTAATATTAATATAATACAAAAAATAACAAACAACTTTTATTTTATAACTTTATTTTAATAATATCATTTATTATTTATTAAGGAAATAATAAATAATTTAGGCCAGATCACACCGATAGTTGACTACGATCAGTTGTCTGACCTAAACTTCTTGGTCTGGCAGAACGACTATCCTCCTTACTTCTCAATTTTCCCCCTCGATATGTCGATCGAGGGGATGTACTATCTTCACATATCTTTACCATCATTCATAAGAGATCCTCGCCAACCCCTTGCTTAGGGCTGAATCGCTTTGATTCGCCTGTGATCATCCCTCGAACTTCACCCTTCACCATCGTATACATAGGCTTCCACCCTCCTCCATTTAACTTTTTTTCGGTTTTCTCCCACTTTTGACTCCTTGGAGCTCCCCATTCGCTGGAGACAGGTGACAGCTGCCTGGCCTTACACCCCACAGGGAGGAAGGAGGAGTGGGAGGGCATTTCCCAACTATCTTCAACCACCTTGGCCATGAGGTCCAATCTTGTGCCCTAGGCCACTTAAGGTATCTTTCCTTTGATTTCTAGTTTAGATTTATTTTTAGTTTTGTTTCCATCATTTGTTTTGTATTTTAATTTCGTGTTTAGCCTAGGATTTAGCATTTAACCTTGTTGAAGCTCTCTAGCTCTAACGACCTCCGCTCATCGTGCATTACATTTTCTGACATCCCTTTCACCTTCACATAGTCCCTTATCCACTTCTCCACCTTTGAGACCACCCTAGCCAACCTTGATTCAAACCAAATCAAGGAATCAAGATCCCCAACCATTACCTTCATCGAACCTCTTCCACCCCATGACATTATCGCATGCACCTTCCACCAACAAACACCAAGACCTGCTTGCCATATCTTGTCATGCTTGCTAGCCTTTCTCGAGGTTGAGAAGGGAGCATCTGAGCCCCATATTTTGTCAAAGAAGTACCTCCAGGTTGGCTGAAGACCCATGGGCTCCCGAGGCTAATTTAGGAGCCCTCGAACTTCATTATGCTATCTGGGAGACACGGGAGGACTGCAGGAACATGACGAGCACCTCGATGGAGCTTTAGGTGGCCGCAGAGACACGCTGTGTCGATTTCAAACTCGTTAGAGGTGAGTTCATCCTCCACTCCTCCTCCACCATCTAGCACTGTCAGATCAAGCGCAGTTCTTCCTGTGTAATAGCTGGCCTTGGATTGAAGAGTCCTCCACCATTGGTTCTCAGTGCAGGATCTAATCGTGACCATAGATCGTGGAAGCGTCATCGCGTATCTAAATTATGATGCATGGCAAGTGAGAGGAGCTATGTCGTCGTCTGATCGTTACTTAGTGGGGTTATATTTCACTTTATACACCCCTTTTTTGGTTTAATTTATTTAGTATTGTAAATTAATTAATTAGTTTAAAAACGTTTGTGAATTTTACAGGAGGAACCCTATACTTATTTATATTTGCATCTTGATCTCTTGCTGGCTCACGTCATGTGCTGTCCCACATGAGGTGGGAATTTTGCAGACAAGCCCTTGTAGTTTTTGCATTTTTGTTTTTAGTCCGTTTTTTTTAAATTCATGTATATACTTTTTGGAAAATTGCAGGATCAACTTTGCTCTTTATTTTAGTTACACAAATGCCCCTTCTGGGACATTAAATTTTGTGGTTGTTTTCTATTTTTTATAATTAGTATCCATGCTCCAAAACTTCTCAAAAAATAGGTTTAAGCTCTTGATTCCATCTAGATACGTGTTATATTTCTAGTTTTGGATTTTAGGACTTTTCCCTATTTATTAAAAGTTAAAAGAGCACATTTTTATTCCTACTTGATTTAAAAATTTCAAAAAATATATAAATGTTTTGAAGAATTCCCAAAAATATATTATATGTATTTTTATTTTTCCTGACATCAGGTCAAAAAAACCAAAGATAGGAAAAAATACATAAAAATAAAAATGCTCCAAAGTTTAGTGTAAAAAGATAATCTTCATTTCAATTTATCCTATTTATTTAATCCCTGATTTGGACAATTTTTATTTTAAAAACCCCGTAAAATCATCAAAAGTACTTAAAATCATAAAAGTAGAAAAAAAATAAACCTCAAAAACATTTTAGTTTATGTATTTTATTTATTTTTATTAGTATATATATTACCCTATATTGTAATCATGGCCTCATATATTCTTATCTTATATATTTAAAAAGAAAAGGAAATTAAAAATTATAAACATAAAAATAAAATAAAAAGTTATAAAATTTAAAACAAGAAAATATAAAACAAAAAATAAAGAATAAAAAAATCTATAAAAATAATTAAATAAAAGGAACACCCATTTTTGGAATTAATTTTCATCGATATCCGGTGTGCTCCTTGTGTTTGACACTCTACACATACTTATACATATACACATATTTGTAGAGTTATAATAAATTTTAACTCCACTTTTATTTCCATTACTTAGTTGTTATAATTGTTTACTTTTTATGGGTTCGTGATAGATCACTTTGACAATTATTGATTCGCTTGTGGATTGACAAGACCTTCATAAATCCCTAGTTTTTAAATGGCACCTTCGACGGGGAGCAACGTCATATAGATTGGATTTTTACCCGTGTCTTTTTGTTTATCCTTTTTCTTTTATTTATTTTCATTTTTATTTGATATGATTTTGTGAATTGTCTAAACCTCTTCCTTGTTTGACTTTGTTGCGAGGAACACAGATCGAGGAAGGATCTTCTAGGAGTGCCTTTGCACCCACGTGAAGAGGAGCCGCTCTCCTGCCCTAATTGACAGGAGAAAGCGACAAAGAAGGACTTGGAGGATTTTTTTAGGACATTTTACTTCGATTTATATATTTTATTTTATTTTGTAATTTAAGCAAAGATAGATACATTGATTTTAATAACTTGGACTCTCCAGGACACTACTACACTTCACAAGGTCTAGTGCCCAAGCGATTATTCGCTTGGGGCCTCATTGATTTTTATCACATTTTCCTCGCCCTTATTTTTATTTGTTAAAGATTTTCTTTTTGTTTATTTTTATGATTGAGACTTAGCTTTAATATTGCTTGATGATAGATTCTAGTCCAAAGCCTTGATATAATTGTATGTACCTATAGTTTCTCTTTGGATCTAGTCAAAATTTAATTGCTCTTCATTTAGTCTCGGAATTGCGCGTTTGACAATCCATAAATTCACCCTATTAATTTAGCCATTTTAAATGATTAAGAAAAGAACATACTCGTTGCATTCGGGTGAATTGGGACTCGTCAAAAACTGCGTAATTATAATCTATCGATTAAAACAAAGTGATCGATTTTTATTTTACTTGGGCAAGCCCAAGGTCGAACTCAGAGACACGAGCCTCTTAAGTGTGAATATAGACTCTTATTACTTGGATTAAGCATTAAATTCAAAATCTATAGGTCAATGTACATGAAGACATGATGCAGAATCATATAGATATGCAATTTTTGTTTAATTTTCAACGTGCAAGAAAATGCAAGATTATAATTACGCAAATATGCCCTAATTAATCAGAATCTTTGAGCCATTAACAGTAGCCAATTTCAGAGAGAGTTCATGAAGCCATTTTCATTGAAAATCTACTTAATGGCTTGAAAATCGTTGAACAATTGACACTATGTCATTAAAACTGATCAACAAAATTAAAAGTGTCAAAACAGAGATCTAATCATGCCATTAGAAAGACAATGAAACAAGCTTTGAAATGCAACTGAAATCGACTCAAACGAAGCTCGGATACTTAACATATGAATAAAAACATCCAAGGGCGTAAACACAAAGTAAACATAGAAATAAATAGGGAAAATATGGGAAACAGGTCCCTGGGAGGGACTAAAATGTAACTAAAAGTAACTGCGAGACGTTACCTGTAAATAACCCACATGCTCGGGGGTATAATTGCAATTATTAAAACCCTTAGGGGGTTGGATGCAGTTTACCCTAGGCGCGCGCAACTATCACGTGATGGCAGGACCTAATTGCAAATTGAAGAAGGGCGAGGGGGTCTTAATGCAAAATACCCCCGCTCGCACGTGACCGGGCATGTGGGACTAGGCTCGGTGGATGGAAGAGGCTCGGAGCTTGGCCCAGAAGGTTAGGAAGAGGCTCCTTATTTGAGCATCTAATATACCTTCTACACCTAGACTTGTCTTCCTAGGAGTACACCAGGGTGTGACTATTTTACATTGCAGAACCTTTTTTGGTGCTATCTCGACTCCTTGTCGTCATAGCGGTGGTCCAAGTGGACACATTGAAATGGTTGGGAGCACTCACCTTTGGTAGAAGCTTTTTGATATTGGACTTTGTATGGTGAGCTTTTCTTTCAACATTTCTTTCTTTTATTTGCTTTGCTTTTCGGCTAGCTCCACTGCTTTTTCCAAAAGTTGGTGCACATCATCAACAATTTTTTTTTAGATTTCGTCACACCCTGGCACATAGGTAAATGTTAAGTGATAGTACAAGAAGCATGTTCTCATACTGGCTAAAGGTGTTGACACTAAGGTTTCATAAACCCTTCATTGATTTTATCCCATCCTCGAGTATCATCAAATCAAGTCCAAACTGAAATCCCTCATCCTAGTTCTTCAAGTGAAATTTCAACTCATCTCATCATAACTGCAGTCGTGTATGTAAAGTGCTCATCATATTCTTAAGGTAGGAGACTAAGCATGCAATATAGCACGTAAATCTAGCAAACTAGGGAAATGTGGAATTTTAAGTTGATGATTAACCTGAAATATCAAGACCTCATAAACCAGGTGTTCTTGAACATCACTGACCTTGTGTGGAAGTGAAAATATCAGGGATTGAATTCAACTCCATCATCCATATTTTTTTTAATTTTTATGAAGACATTAAAAGACCCAATGACTACGTAAATGTAAATGAGTAGATGCATCTGCATTCAACCAATATAGGTGTAAGATGTCCTCTAAACCGCCAACTCTGCTAAGGGACAGCCTCATTGAACGCGGCTACTTATTTGGGTTTAGTAGTCAGTTCAAATTTTAAAGGATTTTTAGTTTTTCTCATTTTATGGATTTTTTATTAAAGTTAGACACATTTTCCTTTATAAGAAAATATTTTCCCAACCATGTCATACATATATAGAAATTTTTACAAACATTTTTTTCAAATGATTTTTCAAAACAATTAAAACCCATTTTTCAAATCATTTTCAAAATATTTTCCTAAATGATAATGTAACATAGTATAGAAAAAATTTTCAAGGCTTTGAAAATATCTTGTCTACTTAGTTCAAAAGATTATACTTTAGCCCAAAAAAGTTTTAGATTTTTCATATTTGTTCATAATATAGCTAAAGTACATATATTGTATATGCGGTATACCCCCTATACTTAAACTTTATAATGTCCTCATAGCACGATATGATACAAAGCCATAGTTCCATTTAAGTATAGAAAAATATACAAACAGAGGTGGATGCCCCCTATACTTAGGCTAGAAATAACCTGAGTATTAGGAAGAAGGATAAATGAGTAAGAGATTTACAGGGACTCGGGTCCCCCCTATACTTAGGCTAAGAGTATCCTAAGTATAGAGATGGGTAATTAACGTTGGAGAGAACTGAGGGGAACGAAGAAGTTAGGACGGATGTACACATAAGCGAATGAATCTTTGGATATGAATGGAGTACTTAGGTCTAGGGGAGGGTGTCGGAGCAATCAAGGCTCAATCAAGCATGCAGTATCCTTTAAATTCACCAACTCAAACATGAAACCAACAAGTGTTGGTTATTTGTCTTGCCATCTTTATTGGTGATTAAAACATTCTAATTTATGCAATGATCAAGAAAAATGTCAAATAAACTATCCTATGTAAACAAGGGTGTTGCTCTCCCAAAACATGATTTTACTCCATGTTAGGTCAACTTGCATTTATCAATCCCAATTTTTAAGCTTAAGGTTATCACTGTTTAAAGATGAGTATAAATTAATCAATCAATCGTCTACCTCTCATTCTCAATTTTCATTAACCTAGGTAATCAAGCAAGGACGAGAGGTCGAGAAAAAAGCCAGTGCATCGATAAATTCATGAACTATGATACAGTAAAACTCACAGTGCCTTGAGCAAAATTTGTGAAAACTCAGACTGAATTAAAATCAAAACCAAATGTATTCAAGTCGATAATAAACCACACCTAACATGCTTCTATTAGTGGGAAAGAATAGTTTTTATTTTGGCTAAGTGAAGCGATGTTTGCATGCATCTTGATTAAACGTGTGTCCTACCTACGATCAAATACATAAAATAAAATGTGAAAATAGCTCAGAGAGACGCATGCCTGATCCTAGGTCGACACTCAAGTGGGGTGATCCCCACACAACCACAAAGATCTTCGTTCATTTACATACATGATTCTTCAAGCAAAGACCGATGTAAAGATGATTACTACATGAAAAAGAAAAATGTAAAACACATTTTTTTCTCTTTTATTTCCTTCAAAGTTTTCTTCTGCGGCTCCTTGCAGCAAGGAACACCTGCTCTTCACCTCCTTGATCACTAAGGGCCCTACCATGAAAACGTGCAATAGATATCAATAAAAGAAGGACTAATAATGCAAGACAACAAGACCTATGAATTCTAAAATTAACACTTAATCAAATATTAACAATCCAAATAAGACAAAACATGCATCGTGTCCCCGATAATGGCGCCATTTGACGATCCACAAATTCACCCTCTTAATTTAGCCATTTTAAGTGATTAAAAAAGAATGTACTCGTTGCAGTCGGGTGAATTAGGACTCGTCAAAAACCACGTAATTATACTATATCGATTAAAACAAAGCGGTCGATTTTTATTTCACTTGGGCAAGTCCAAGATCAAACTCAGGGACATGAGCCTCTTAAGTGTGAATCTAGACTCTTATTACTTAGAATAAGCATTAAATTCAAAATCTATAGGTCAATGCACATGAAGACATGATGCAGAAACATGTAGCTATACAATTTTTGTTTGATTTTCAGCATGCAACAAAATGCAAGATTGTAATGACGTAAATATGTCGTAATTAATCAAAATTTTTGAGCCATTGACAATAGTCAATTTTAGAGAGAGGCCATGAAGCCATTTTCATTGACAATCTACTTAATGGCTTGAAAATCATTGAACAATTGATACTATGTCATTAAAATTATGCAACAAAATTAAAAGGGTCAAAACATGGATCTAAGCATGCCATTAAAAAGATAATGAAACAAGCTCTGAAACACGATTGAAACCGACTCAAACGGAGCTTGGATGCTTAAGATATGAATAAAAACATCCAAGGGCATAAACTCAAAGAAAACATATAAATAAATAGGGAAAATATGGCAACAGGATCCTGGGAGGGACTAAAATGTAATTAAAAGTAATTGTGAGGCCATCCCTGTAAATAACCCACACTACAAGGGTATAATTGCAATTATTAAAACCCTCAGGGGGTCAGATGCAATTTACTCCAGGCATACGTGGCTATCACGTGATGGCAGGACCTGATTGCAAATTGCAGAAGGGCGAGGGGGCCTCCATGCAAAATACCCTCGCCCGTACGTGACCAAGCATGTGCGACGAGTCTCGATGGATGGCAGAGGCTCGGAGCTTGGCTCTGAAGGTTCGGAAAAGGCTCGGGCGCTCCGAGCCTGGAGGCTTGGTGATGATGCGGGTGTTGACATATGCCCTCTCGTGGACCGTTCGATCACTGGGATCGAACGGTAACTGCTCCAGCTTGGTGGAGTCGACATGGCCTCGGGGGAACTGTCTGGTGTTGAAGATCGAATGGTTTCTACTTTGTTGATTCCTCCGCCCTCTGTCGCGTGGGTTGGTGCTGATATTGGGGTTCTGACGAGACGCCTGGAGCTCCGCCGCCATCTCTCGTGCTCTCTGGAGTGCTCTGGTTGCTCCTAGGCATTCAGAGATCATCTACGAAGCATGGCAAAGCAGCTGCGCGATGTAGAGATGGGTGATTGACCCTATACACCGGAGGCGGAGCTCACAAAATAGTCTCCAACGAAGCTCTGACTATTGAGATGGCTAGTACCTGCAAAGTTAGCGCTATAGCCGAAGTGGGAGAAGGTGGGTGCTTGTAGATGAGTTGAGGTCTCATGAAGGTGGAGAGAAAGGAGATCGAGCTCTGTCTCCGGTGAGGTGGAGAATAGGTGCGGTAGAACTGAGCAGACTATGGAGAAGGGGATATGGATATCGGAAGGGTGTGCAAAGATGGGATGGATATATGCATCTCGGGGGATGGTCAATGATAGGTGATATGACATGGTTTAAACTAATAAAATCCGAGAAATTCAAGAAACAATACAGAGAAGAAGCAGATGAGTTACCTGGAGAGTTGGCAGAGTGGAGGCATGCGCTCGAGCTCCTCAGAGGAGCCTTGGTCTTCGCTGGACCTCGACAGCGACTGGGGGCAGCTCGGTGGTGGTGGAGCACTGCAGACCTGGCCTACCATGGCCAGGGGTCGACACCGGAAGCGCAGCCATCATTGCACCATCAATCTGACCTCCCCCTTTCACGGGGAGGTGGAGTGGTGCTAGGCAGAGCGCCACCTACAAGTGGACCCCCTCAAATGCGGTCGACAAAGGTGTACTTGAAGAGGGATGCGAATGGTTGCGGATGACAGGTGACGTGGTTTATGTGGGCGATGTGGAGCGCATGAGAGGGGGATATGGCGATCTATAGAGCACGTGAGGGTGAAGGAAGATCATGCTTGGTCTTGGAGTGATCCATGAGTGGAGAGAGTGGATGAGGAAGCGGTGGAAAAAGAAAGGGGGTGATGGGGGCACGAGGTGGAAGACATAAGCGAGATGGGGCCAGAGGTAGGAGACGAAGTCTCGACCATTGGATCTCGTGATCCAACGGCTGAGAAGTTGGCGCTAAAGAGCTGAGTAGAATAGATCTAGGGCAGCACGATCGAGGGTTAGGATATCGCCACATGTCGAGCGAGTAAGTGGGTGATAACGGATGGTCAAGGCAGAATCAGACATGTGATCGAAGGGATGAAATTGAGGCACCAACCAATGGTGGGGACTGAGGCTGATGGAAACGATCGAGCGGTGATGGAGGTTGCCACGTGGCATGTGGAGGAAAAGGCGAGAGTGGATAGAGGAGATGAGAAAAGGGCTTTGATCGGGCAGCTGGGAAATGGCATCAATATAAACGGTGGTGATTGATTCTTTAGCAGACGATCTGATGGTGGAAAAAAGGGTGCGGGTGGTGCACAAAGAAGCGGACCATGTGGCGCAACCAGAAAGCACCACGTGTCCCAATCAGATTATTCAGATAAAAAATGTGCAAAAGGGAGGCGAAGGAGGCCGAATTTGGAAAAACTCTAAACATGAAAGTTGTAGATCTTGATGAGATCTACAGGTTTCAAGTTGATGAAAAAAGTTTGTTATTTTTTTGTATTTTTAATTTATTCTAAGGCTCATATATATACAACGTTTTATCTAGTTTTTATTGGCACTAATATAAGCAAGGGGGGTTAATATATGTGAATTAATACAATAAAACTGAGCTTCATTAGCATCACGAGAAGCCTCCATACATTGCTTGCAGGATCAACTGTGGTGGGCACCAAGGAGGCTCCAAGACCAGACACTTTGGTTCCTTTCTAGGTGTTTAACATTCTGTACTTCAAACGAATAGCAATTCTTGTATCTAAGGCTATTTCATCGGATTGCATTTGCATATAGTGTAGGTTTCAATTCTACCTAACATCCTTACATGAAGAGAGCTGGAGGCAAGGTGAGCATTTCTACTTTGCATACATCATTAATTTCGCCTTGCAATGCTTTCTGGCTCTCTCTCTCTCTTTCTTTGATTTTGACATATAGGATCTAAAAAGAATTGGTAACTCATTAGGATCATGCATTTTCATTAAAAATCCAAAAAAGTGATATTAAATAAAAGTGGGACTAGTAGGTTTATTCGACTCTAAAATAAAAAAATATTTGTCTTGGGGAGAGTAATACCCTCATTATATTTGCATTTAATTTGTCTACATACACACTAAGGAGTAGTACCCAAATCTCATGTCAACCTAAGTACTTGTACAATTTTGTATTGTTCACCTAACTCTAAAAATTGACAAGATAAAAAAACAAACTTTCACGATCATCACTTTGTTAAGTGGGTGGATTGATGGGTTTGCTTTGTGTATAGTTGTTTGTAATTGTTTGTGTGCATACTTGATCTTCATTGCGCATTTACACCTTTTTCTTGAATCTCTTGATTTGACCTTCGTATTCTCCCAATCATTTTCTCTTGTTTCAGAGATGGCCGATTGGAGTTAATTTTATCCGGTCTTTGCGGATCCTTCATACCCTACAACTGGTCCACCTCCATTTTATCAGGGGGACTTTGCTCCTGACAATATTTTTGTACATACCCACCTCAACCACAGTATGAAAACTTGGAATTTTATCCAATACCATCACCATCACACTTCCCACCATTTCACCCAATCGATACTAACCTGTTGGAGTCACCTCTCATGGAGTCCACTCTTCAGCACTTGACCCAGATGATGGAGTATATGAGATATAGGATTGACGACCTTTCTAGTATAAACAAGAGGCACAATCACGCTTCACCATTTGATGATATGAGTTCATTCGAGGATTCTTATGAGATCTTGCAATCGCCATAAATACAAAAAATTAGAAAAAAATAAAAATACAAAAAGATTTTGGGAGATATATGGTTGAGTCAGACTATGAGGAGAGAGCGCCTTGTCAAATCACATGCCTACACACAACACCAGTTCCCACCTTTGACCCCAAGGATGACATTGTACATACTACTCCTAGTCATCCTTGTGTAGATGATGATTTCGATCTCCTCCCTTGTATGGAGTAGATCCAAAATTTAAAAAAAATATTGACTGAACCTGAAGTGGTGGAAGCTATTCATGAGATCATTAAGGCCCCACTTTGTCATGCCATGACTCAATTATCTGCTCCTAAACCCGATAAGAGACAGAGAAAGAGTGGATTTGAGCATCACATTTTGACCATGGCCACTGCTCATGCCATCTCTCACCGTCCACACATTAAGAAAGGGAACACTGCCACACCTCTTGTGAGATGCACCATCTTTGACCATTATGTGAACAATCTCCTTGACGGCAGTACATCAATTAATATAATACCTTTCTCACTAGTACAACCTCTTCATCTTAGGTCTCCCAAGAAAAATAAGATGATTATCTAATTCGTTGATGGATCAATAAAGAGGTCGAAGGGTATTCTAGAGAACATTATCATTCAGATTCAGGGCATAAGCTTCACTATTGACTTTGTTGTATTGCCCATGGATACCTCCATCCCTATGGAGTGTCTTCCAACCATCTAGGGACAACCTTTTCTCACCTCTACGAGAGCCGTTATTGATTATGGATATGGAGATAATTCACTTACGTTTTGATGTCGGGAATAGTGTGTTGATCATTGTACCTACCATTGTGGACCAGAGACCTGCATCCCATGAAAGTGTGCCTGTGTTAGCCGACCCCAAGGACTATGATCTTGACGTTAATATCAAAGAATTTTGATTTATGATGGATGATTTTGAGACCTGAGGGTTCCGCTTTGGTGAGGAAGATCCAGAAAGCACATGCCTTGGATTTCCCATTTTCGATGAGTGGTGATGTATTGATGATATCCGTGGGATTTGCACGATTGACACTTTAGAGCGGATGGCAGACACTATAGAGACTGCAGAGGTCGAATATGATCTTATTGTTTTTATAAATGAATTTAGACCTTTTGATAATGACTTTGTTGTGACCTCGCAGGACAGACCTGACCTGACTACTTTCATGGAGGAGTTCGTTCCTTTTTGTTTTTACCTAGTGGAGACTTCACGAGCCGAAGCTGACTACACTCCTTCCACTAACCAGTTCATGCCTTTCCGCTTTGAGACTACTGAGGACCTTTTCGAGGTCGATCCTGATTGGTTTATTTCTACAGAGGAAACCGATATTGACATACACCTTTTCATATCTATTCCTCAATGGTCGTGCAAGAAGGTCCGCTTTCTACTTCTTGATCCTTCATATATCCATCTCTTTGTATATTCTCTTTCAATTTACTCCCTTCCATCTATCGTTTTGCTCATCCTCCGTACGCAGTGTGTTTTACCTTGCTTAGGACAAACTTTGTCCTAAGTATAGGGGAGGTGGATGAGATGAGTCATCTTTTCTTCTTTTTGTTTTCATTTTTCTTTTTCTACCGAAAAGGTGTCACCCCTTTTTGACCAATTCTATACTTAGGCATACTTTGTCCTAAGTATAGGCGTGTGCACCCCGAGTTTTTCATTCTTTGGTCCCCTTCACTGTCCCATCTTCTTGTATATACTTAGAGATACCTTACCCTAAGTATAGGGGGAGACAGACCGAGTGTGATATGTTCATTTCCACCCTTGACCCTCACTGCCTTGTGTACGATCTGTTGTACTTAGGACCATTTGATGCTAAGTATATGGGGACAGTTGACTTCTCATGCACTCATTTCTTCATTCCGTCATTCCTTATTCCTTTATTCTTTAGACTTTTTCATACTCAATACGAGTTATGTCTTCTCTTTTTCTCTTTGATCTTTGAGGACATAGCTCAAGCTAAGTATAGGGGGCGTATATACTCCGTATAAACTTTAGCCATAACTTGTACTTTTGTATTTTTAATAGATATGGCTAAAATATTGTATATACATATACAATTTAGTAAATCAATTTATAAAAGATGTTTATATTCCTTAAATTCTTTTGTATATACTATTTAATAAATCAGGTAAAAAATTTTTAAAAAAATTGAAAAATAATTTGAAAATCTTTTTGGAAAATCTTTTGAAAACTATTTGAAAAATACTTTATTGAAAATTTTCAACTTTTGTAAAAAGGTTTTTTTGTGAAATTTTCTTTTCTTTGTGTGAAATAGATATCTTTTAAAAACCTATTTGCAAATGATTTTAAAAATGGTTGCAAAAATATTTTGAAAAATCTATATATAATGTTGGAAAAACCTTTTCAAATGATTTTTAAATATTTGCAAATGTTTGTAACATTTGTTTCTAAAAATTATTTTAGACTAAAGTTTACAAAATTGTTTGTAAAATTTTTTTCGAAAACGTTTGAGGAATATATACATCATCCTATAAAACAAAGACTTTTCAGCAATTATATGCAATTTATAGAAACCAATAAATTCTTAAAAACTTCAACTCTTGTAAATATGATATGCACTTTCGTGTAAATATTTGTACCTATCTTTTATTCCAAAAATCTTTTATTTTGAAAAATCTGAAAAACATTTGCAAAATATTTTCAAAAATTGCATAAAATGTGCAAACCTTTTTTTCCAAAAATCCATAAAAATTCAAATTTTGATAATTGCATCACAAAAATATTTTCTGCATTATAATAGCATTTGGATTTTTTCGAATTGAGTTTGACTGTTGAACAAGTCAAACTAAAATCCGAAGATTGGAGCTTGGTTGGACCTTCAATCTACCTAATCATAGGAACCTTATAGGAAATGGAATTGAGGTATTTCAGGTTTAGTTGACTTAATTCTTTGAGAATTGTGAGGCTTGGTTTAATATCGTCTTTATTGCCTAAGTAGAGTATTTCAGAGCACATGCATGACTCTTATTGATGATGACCTAGCTTGTACACCTGCACCTTTTGACTTTTCTCACCTTAGTTTAAGTGGTAGAGGGCTAGATTTGCTGGCATGAGACACAACTCGATGGAAACATCAGAAGTAACACATTTGTGGTCATTGTACCCCAATCCAATCCAATGGTGACAAGGTCTAATGATAGAAGTTGTGGGTTGCAGTAAAGCTTCAAAAGAAGGATAGCCTACTGGCTCAAAAAGAAAAAGTCCTTATGTAAATGTTGTTGTATATAGTACTTCAAAAAAATGAAAAAAAGTCAAAATCTCCAAAAAAAAAGTGGATAGTCAAAATTGAATATAAAATGCCTACCAAAGTATACATATTTGTATAATCAATAAGCAAGCTTGAGCTTCAAAGTCATATAATATGCATCCCTATGTAAATATTGTACCTAGTTTTTAGACAAAATCTTTCATTTTCAAAAATCCCAAAAAACATTTGTAAAATTAAAATCGAAAAACATTTAAAATCTTTTTGAAAATACAAAAAATGCATGTGCATCATCTTTTCAAAAACCATAAAAACTTTAAGATCTTTGAAAATTGCATCACAAAAATATTTCTACATATCATTTGCATAGCATTAGCATTTTTCGGATTGAGTTTGATAATTGAACAAGTCTAAGTAAAATCTGAAGATTGAAGCTTGGTTGGACCGTAATATCTACCTAATTAGCAGGAACCTTATAGGAGCTAGAATTGAGGTACTTCAGGTCTAGTTGACTTAATTCTTAGAGGGTCGTAAGATTTGGTGCAATGGATTCTTGATTGCCTAAGTTGAGTATTTCAGAGCATACGCATGGCACTTGTCGATAATGACCTAACTTGGACACCTGCACCTTTCAGTTGGCTTAACTAAGTTGGAGTTGTGAGGGGATTGCATTTGTCGGTATGAGACACACACAAGTGGAAACATTTGTCCTCCTCTAGGGAGGAAAGTGCACCTAACCCGTCCGGTGATGATGAATTTTGAAGACAGGAGAGTGTGGGTTGCAAAAAAGCTTCATCTACTGGCTCAAGTGGAAAGACTCCTTTTGTAAATGTTGTTGTATATAGTATTTCCAAAAAAAGAAAAAAAAGAAAAAAAACAAAAAGCAAAAAGCAAAAGCTCTAAAAAAGTGGACAGGCATGTTTAACAATAAAATGCCTTCTAGAGTGTATATATCTGTATAGTCAATAAGCAAGCTTGAGCTTCAAAATCAAATTATGTGAGCCTGTAGTTGGATGACTTGACTACAATGGTCTTGCATCCTAGGATAGGTAGCTACACTAGCTACAGTCCATTCTTCTCTTCACCCCCTCCTTTTGAGTTGGTTGTCACTTGAACTTAGAAGGGAATACCCCGCTCCTTGAGGAAGGAGTTATTGGATTGGGGAATCACTGGGTTGTCATATTGGAGAAGTCAGTCTCTTTGTCATTTTAGTTGGGGAGAGCCGCCATCACTTAAACTGTATGAATCAGATTCATATTCATAAAGGTCTGCGTATGAGTTGAAGTATTCCGACCTAGCTATTGAGGAGACTTGAGTAGAGTCTTAGGATTCTCGAAGCCTATTGGATTTCATATTGGATTCCCACTAAGGTTATGCCCGCACTAAAATTTCAAAGGTACGACTTAAGCCCCAAACTTTGATTTTGCAAAGACAAGTTTAATAATTAAATTTAATCCATTTCCTTTCTTTTTCTTTTCTTTGTTTGTCTTTTTCTACACTTATTGCATCAAGTGTTTGCCAGGGACTAGCAAAGTCAAGTATAGGGGGATGATGAATCTACATTTCATCATCTCTATCCTATCATTTTGGCCTTAAAAACTCTAGTAAATGCATGAAAATGCCATTAATTTAGGCATTTTATCATTCATGCATCATTGAGTAAATAGTGTATAAAAAGTAGTTTTTAAAGCCAACATTATAGAATAAAGAAAAGAAAAGAAAAAGAATAAATATCGAAAATATTTATAACCTTAAACCCCGAGACCTAGATATCTCGAATATTAGGTCAACAAGGAATAAAGTAGGGGGAGATAAGGGCCAAAATCCAATAAAAATTCCTATTTATTTTATTCATTTTCCTTCACTTTTGGGACCTACTTTTAGTTTTACTTTTTATATTTCAAATAAAGAAACTTTGAACATAAAAGTTGCAAATAGTTAACTAAAGAAAAATACAAAATTGATTTCACACAAAAATTACATACAATGTACAAGATACAATCTAAATAAGACTCCTAAATCCCAAATTCCCAGACCCGTAAAATATATAAAAATCACCTTTAATTGTATATAACTTTTAATAAACTATTTAATGAATCTAGTTTCATATTTTTTTGAGTTATGGTGTGAAAGTTTGATTTTGGATCCCTATTATATAATTTACTCGATTAAAATATTCATTTTATTTACTAATCATTATTTTTCTTATTTTATATTTTTGTAATTTTGTAAATATTATTTATAAAATATGTGCATATTAAAATGGGAATAAAATCATAAAGAATACCTTAAAATAAAATATATGAAGAAAAATATAGATAAAATACCTATATCATTAATTATATAATTAATACTTCTATTTATTTAATTGGATATATTATATCAAAAAATAAAATAAAAATCTATTTAAGTGTACAAAAATAGTTTATAATTATATAAATTATAAATTTAAACAATAAAAAAATAAAAAAATAAAAAATAGAAGATCAAAATACATAGACAAATATACATATATATAGCCCTCAAAAAGTAACTTGTAATTTTAAAGCTCTAATAAATAAATAACATAACATAATAAAATACTTCAAAAAATAATTAATATTTTCCTTTTTTTGTAATCTAAAATTATTAAAAGTATTTATTATTTTTAATTAAATTTCTAAATAATTTTCCAGGGATTTTTGTTGGTTGGTCCACATGGACCAACTTGGAGCGTTTGAGAGTTGACCGCATGTCAACTCTCTGACCCGCCCCTCTGCCTCTAGTAAGACGTTGGTGTTTGCTCGTATTCACGAATTTTTCGAGGCTTCCCCTTTCACCATTTTGCTTCATAGTCTTCTTCACTTTTTCAGCCCATAGATCGATGATACATGCCCAAGCTTTACATCGGGGAATGGAGCCGTGATACGCCTAATCTCCTTCGATCTTCTCACCCTGTCGACCACCGTGTAAAAAACACCTGACTTTTCCCTTCCTCTTTGAATCCCCTTTTGACTCATTTTAACCCTCTTTCTTTGGTGCTCTGGATTGACATTGGTGACAGCATAATCTCCAGCTCCTTGGGATGGAGCTCAGGTGAGCCAAGGAGTTTGTTCCACTATCTCCAGCGGCCACACCGCCATGAGGTCCCATCTCATCGTTCCTGCAGCTTGATGTCCATTTATCTGTTCTTTTTTCTTTGCATTTTTAATGTTGACTTAGCCTTAGGAACATGTGCACACCTTCAAATCCATAAGTAGTAGCTCACCTCCTTTATTTGAAGTTCACGGAAGCTCCGCTCAGACAAACCTTCTATTCATGTTATTCACCATCTACTTCCCCCTCACTTGTCCTGGGAGCCTTATTTTGTCGTTCTTGAGCTTAACTTGTAGATCCCATGAGTCGAGGGATTCCATTTGGAGTCGGTCTTTGCAGGAGGAGAACCTGGAGCAGCCATGTTCTCTCACATCGCAGCGATCTACTGACACCCTCCACGCCATTTTACAACCGCCGATCCATAGAAGGACATTCCAGGAATCTTCCATGATGTTTTGAAGCATCAAAGACAACAGGAGTTATGTGATCTGGTCGGGGGAACCTCGCAGCAGCGCAGTTCTTCCTTATTCTTCCCCCAACCCTCCGTTGTTGGATGAAGGTCTGTTCTTGGCGGGTTGTGGGCACCATCCGATCTGGTCGTGCATCAACCATTGATCGCCATCAAGTGCTCTAATATTGACCATCCACGCGAACCGGTATCATGCTACGACAGCGTGACACATGGCATTAGTGATACATCCTCACCGTCTGATCCGCCTTTAGCTGGGGTATTTTGCATTTCACCCCTACCACGTTTTTGTATTTTATATTTAGACTATAAACTTTCCTCTGCTGTGTCATATGTTTTTGTAATATTTGTATACAACCCCTCGTCTTTTCATTATTTGCATTTAAGTCCAAGTCTAGCTTGGCCAACCAAATTTGGTTATATTGCAGCCGAGACCTTGTGGGTTTTGGTTATTTCTGTTTGGCAGGAATTTTGAACATTTAAGTTATAAATTTTTGGAAATATTGCAGCTAGTCCCCTAGATGTTATTTTAATTGCATTTTGACCCCTACCAACAAGGCTCACGTGTTTCTACACGTGAGCTTGGCGTTTTTTGCAGAGTGATGAATCCCGTATTTATCATGCTAAAAGCCGTAAATTAAACCCCCTCCTTAATCAATCCAATAAAAATACCCATCACTTCGTAATTATTATACTGTATTATATTATGTATAATTACCCTTATTTATTAGTATTTAATTTTTCCTTATTTATTTGTATTTGTTTTATCATCAAAAACCCCAAAAAAAATTAGGTAGATAAGTTGTTTAAAATTCACTAACCATTAAAAGATACTAAAATATACAAAAACATCTCAAAACCACAAAATCGGTATCTTTATCCCCTTTAAAAGTACCCCCAAAAATACGTTTTGTTCAAATGTCCTCTTTTGGCTTTTTGACCAACATGAAAGTTGTAGATCTCGTTGAGACGAGCAACTTTCATGTTTTGACTTTTTCCTAATTTTGCATCTAACTATTTATTTTGTATTTATCTTTGTATTTTTAGTCTGAAATTTTCTGATTGGGCCACGTGGCACTCCCTGGAGCAGCCACGTAGCCCGCCTCTTCTTCTAACACCCGGCGCCCATCTGGGCCTTTGGATTCACTCACCCCTGCCTTCATATCAGCCGTCCATCATTGCACCACTTCCCAGTCGTCAGATCAATCCCCAGATCAAATCCCAACCGCTCTTTAGCGCCCCAACCTCAGCCATTCGATCTCTCATCCATCCAACATCCCTCCATGCTCCACGTTGCCCCCAATCTCAACCCTTTGAAACCCATCTCATCCTACGCCCCTCAAACCTCTACGTCACCCCTTCATCCCTCACCCTTGGATCTTCCCCTCCTCTCCATCTAAACCACCCGTTAGCACCTTAACCTCAGCCATTGGATCATATCCTATGATCTGATCCAAACCCCTCGTCCACGTTCCCATTCCAGACGTTGGATCAAAGGATCCAACGGTTAAACACCCATCGTCAACCTCCAGCGCCCCCTTCCCCAGCCGTTATACCTCGCCGTCCCATCTCCCCCTTCCTATTATAGGAAGAACCTCCGACCACCCCCTCCGCATCAAAATGCTCCTCCATGTAGCCCTATCCCCCGCCTTCCTCGCGCAACGTCCACGTTTCCCCTCCTTTAATCCTCGACCATTAAACCCCCGCTCGAAAACCTCCGACGAACACCATAACGCTCGGCCATCTCAGTCTATAAATCCCCTCGCCCAGCCACTAGAAACGCCATCCACCATTTGGGACCTCCTCCCTAGTAGCCTTGACTGCCCTCCGGTGACAGCGGAGGGCTGGTCTGGAGGTGATCGTGGTTGTGACCGCCCCGGTGTGATCCATGGCAGGAATCCATGGCCTCCGGCCATGTGGCGGCCGCCATTTTGTGCTGTCGAGCACCGGGGAACGGTCGTCCCTGTCATGCAAAGACCCAGGGCTTCATCTGAAGCCTAGCCCAGGCCACTTCCCCCGCCAACACCTCGCTCCGGCGAGGTGATTTTTCGCCCTTATCTTCTTCGAATTTTCCTAATTCGATTACTCCTTGCACCTTCCATCTGACCACCCTCCGACCTTCGCCTATCATCAACCATTCACGCGCCCCCATCTCCTTCCTCCAGAACCCCCTCGCGCCCCGACCCAACTTCTTCGCCGTCATGGCGGAGGACCCACCAGAGCTGCCACCTTCTCCACCTCCACCGGCTCCCATCTCACTCCACTCATTTCACAAACACTTGTGCACGCTTCGTCTAAAACTAACCACTGCATGAACCTTGATTGGTCGAAGTTCGCGTCGGAGCAACATCAGGCTCCTCTCCTCCGGCGAAGCTTCACCGAGCGCCACCTCCGATCAGCCACGGAGCTTCGCCTAAGCACTAGGACATCCGTTGGACCTCCAGCAAGCTCCCACGATCATCAGAAGTCCTCGTGAGGCGAGGCGGAGCCAAGGGCAGGTCCCGGAGCCCCGCCTCCTCCGGTGACCTGCAGTGGAGCACGAAGAGCAGGTACCGTCCGATCCTCCTGATCGGACGGTTGTAAAGATGGCATGTGGCAGACCCGAGCCTCAAACCGAACCAACAGGCTCGGGTCACCCAAACCTCGAACCAAATCATCAGAAGCGTCCACGTGGCCAGAACCTAAGGAGTCTCCCGAGCCTAGGCACCTCACATGCCCCGATCGTGAGGGCCTGGGAATTTTGCACGATGGACCCCGGACATTCAGCTAATTACAAATTGGTCCCCAGGCACGTGTCTTACGTGCGTGTTTGGGTATTTTACAAGGAGGCCCTTCAACGTTTCAGAAATTACAAAAAGGTCCCTACGCTTGGACAATTTACACAAGGCCCCATGCGGTTTTTGGTATTTGCATTTAGGTCCCTCCAGGGACCTAAGTACAATATTTATCCTTTTATTTTCTTGCATTTTTATTACAATTATGCCCCTGTATTGTTTTTAGCATAACTTGAGCATCGTAGTCCAAATTGCATGATTTTAGTGTCATTTTGATCCTTGTTTTGTCCTCTACATCTAGCATGTTTAATTTTCTCATTCGCCACTGTTTAAATTGAAGTGATTTTTTATGTGAAAAATGAGACCCTACTCTTCTTGTTCTTGCTTGGATTTGATGACCGCTTTTCATGTTATGGTCAAATTGACTCTGATTTCATTATGTATTATCTTGCTTTATATTTTTAGGGTTTAATTGTAATCTTTAGCTTAGCATACCTATGTCCTTGCACAATTACTCATGCATCATTTTAAATTGCATAAAAATTAACTAAAAATGCATAGATCATGGCATCGCTTTGTAATTCACTTAGTGCATCTTGCGGACCTGAACCTGAAATTATTCACACTTGTACTTCTTGAATCGAAATTCAATAAATAAATTAAGTAGTTGTATCCTTGTGTTCAACCTTGGTAGACTTGCCAAGTATAAATACTCCACAACATTCAAAGGACTGTGGTTTTTGCTAGAACGAATTCGCCTCCTATACTACGACAATCTCACATTATTAAAGAGGTGAATTCGACGTTCATCAAATGGCACCGTTGCCGGGTATATGGCTTAACTTAGTTATTGAATTTTATTTTTTTAAATAATTTCAATTTTTTAAGTCCTCATTTCATGCATCATTTTTTACATCATACCTGCTAAGTTAATTTCTCTGTATATCTATCTTTTCTCTTTTGCGGCAGGGCCCATGATCATCGAGGACCCTCGGTCTTCATGGAGGCGTGAAGTCGGGAACTTCCGTTGAAGAGGCCGCAAAAGAATCTGTGAAGAAATTCTGGGAGTTTACTCAGACAGATTGCATTGCATACTGTAAAAAAAATAAAAAATTAAAAATGAACTTGCATTTGCATATTTATTTTCAGTTTGACATGTTGAAAAAAAAAGATCACTTGATGATCTACGCCCCCCCCCCACACACACACACATTTGCACATACACACTCACCCCCATCCCCCTCTGTATCTCTCTCTCTCTCTCTCTCTCTCTGTGTGTGTGTGTATGTGTGTGTGTGTTGTGTGTGTGTGTATTTCACGAACCCCCTCCCCCTCACCCTTGTATCATAGAACACCCTTCCCTCCTAATTCAGACCTTACTTAGGCTATTTGTAGCCTAAGTATAGGGGGGACCTGCCTGCTCATCCCTCCCTCGTGTTGTCTTCTTGTACTTAGGTCGATTTGGCCTAAGTATAGGGGGATCCTCCTCCTCAGTCCCACTATATCACCCTATATTTGATCGAGCCTTGGCTTCATGGCACGTGTGCTATGAGGACATAGCAAAATTTATGTATAGGGGGGTATACTGTATATTTACTTTAGCCATAGCTCGTATTTTTAAAACTTTTTGAAAAATTATTTTCCGGCTTGGTTTTGGTAAACATGTGAACTGAGTTTTGTAAAAACCTTGTAAAAATGTTTTCTTAAATTAAGGGATTAATCTGTGTAAATATCCCTTATCAAAAAAATTGAAAAATTGAAAACATTTTTGAATTTGACTCTGACTACTAGGCTTAGTAGACACTTTCAGTGAGGGAACCTCGGTCTCCCTTAGCAAAGTGGGTGGTTTAGAGGACACCGCATTTGGCTCCATCCTTAAGCATCACGGGTCCGTTTATCGGCCCGTACTTACACCCATGCCGACTGAGAGTGAATACTTTTATTCAATCGAGCCTAGGCTAGTCATTGTCTCTCTGAAGAATTAAAAAAAAAGAAATTAAAACCCATAAAAATCTGCAAAAGTCAAAAATCACACACTAAAAATTCACTAACCAAGGAGTTGGTGTATTCCTGACACATTACACTCACTCAAGGCTTGTGGATTTTAAGGACACTGGATTTCTGAGATCTTGAGAGTCTGAGTTAACATGCCTTAGTCATTAGGGTTTTAAGCTTAAATATCCACACTTCCCTGATTTGAAAGATTTGAGCGCTATATTGCACTCTTCATCTCTACCTTTAAGAAAAATATGATCAGCACAGTCACTTCCACAACTGCATGATTGATGAGATGAGTTGAGATATCACTTGAGGAACTATGACCAGAGATTTGAGTTTAGATTCGATCTAATGATATTCGAGGATGGGATAAAGTTAATGAAGGCTTCAGAAAACCTGAGTGTCAGCAAAAACCTAGCCACTATGTGAACAAGATTCATATGCTATCTATTTGATAAATACCTAAAAGTGTTGGGTGTGATAAAACTTAATGCATATTGTTGATCAGTGTGCACCAAATTTGGTAAAAGCAGTGGAGCTAGCCAACAAAAGCAATGAAATGTCAAAGAAAAAGCTCGATCATCCAGTCAAATTATAAATGAGCTTCTACCAATGGCAAGCGCTCCCAAACATTTTCAAAGTGTCCACTTGGGACCAAGCGCTAATTAGGACCAGGAGTCGGTCTGACACCGAAAAAGGGCTCTATATCGTAAATGCTACAAGTCTGGGTGTCGAAGGTATCTTAGATACTCAAAAGAGACACACCCCAGTGTACTCCCAGAAAAACAAGTGCAGACGACTCCAACTCTCTTGACGGAAACATTGGTCAACAATTTAAAAATTTATATGTGTTGAGTATAAAGGCACTCGAGAGGCCCCTTGTTTCAATGTGAGGGTGAGAAAAATAGACACAATCCCATGTCCTCTGTCATCTGGCCGTCCATCTACACTTTCAAGTCTGACAAACTAATGAGGCGGTTGACTGAAGCAAGAATAGACTTATTCCCTAGTATTGAGGATGAGGTCTAGAGGAGAGTCTTTTGGACTGGAACTTTGAGTGATGCCTCGACTTGACTCTCATGAAATGCAGTACACGTAAGCTCATATCCCTATATTATATTTACAAAAAGAGAGTCTGATAATTAAAGAAGTTGGATTCCTTCTGACTAAGGCTTGGATAAACCCATAATTTCAGGATCTTATAAATAAGGGTCTTTAGAAGATCGAGCCTTGAAATCTTCACGCGCACTGTCAGGAATTAATCCGACTCCTTCATTCTTTATATGCTCGAGGACGAGCATGGTTTAAGTATAGGGGTATGATGAATCTCGTATTCATTATGCTAAAAGCCGTAAATTAAACTCCCTGCTTCTACAATCCAATAAAAATGCCCATCAATTTGTTATTATTATCCTGTATTATATTATGTATAATTACCCTTATTTATTTGTATTTAATTTTTCATTATTTATTTGTATTTATTTTATCATCAAAAACCCCTAAAAATTAGGAAGATAAGTTGTCAATAATTCACTAACCATTTAAAGATACTAAAATATACAAAAACTTCTCAAAACCACAGAATCGGTATTTTTATCCCCTTTAAAAGTACCCCCAAAATACGTTTTGTACAAATGACCTCTTTTGGCTTTTTGACCAACATGAAAGTTGTAGATCTCGTCGAGACGAGCAACTTTCATGTTTTGACTTTTTCCTAGTTTTGCATTTAACTATTTATTTTGTATTTATCTTTGTATTTTCAGTTTGAAATTTTCTGATTGGGCCACGTGGCGCTCTCCGGAGTAGCCACGTGGCCCGCCGCTTCTTCTGACACACGACGCCCATCTGGGCCGTTGGATTCACTCGCCCCTACCTTCATCTAAGTCGTCCATCGCCGCGCCACTTCCCAACCGTCAGATCAATCCCCAGATCAAATCCCATCCGCTCTTTAGCGCCCCAACCTCAGCCATCCAATCTCTCATCCATCCAACGTCCCTCCTCGCACCAAATTTCCCCTAATCTCAACCCTCTGATCCCCATCTCATCCTATGCCCCTCAAACCTCCATGTCACCCGTTCGTCCCTCACCCTTGGATCTTCCCCTCCTCTCCATCTAAACCCCCCGTTAGCACCTTAACCTCAGCCATTGGATCAGATCCTATGATCTGATCCACACCCCACGTCCACGTTCCCATTCCAGCCACTGGATCAAAGGATCCAACGGTTAAACACCCATCGTCAAGCTCCAGCACCCCTTCCCCAATATATATACCTCACTGTCCCATCTCCCCCTTCCTATTTTAGGAAGAACCTCCGACCACTCCCTCCGCATCAAAACGTTCCTCCACGTATCCCTATCCTCCGCCTTCCTCACACAACGTCCGCGTTTCCCCTCCTTTACTCCTCGACCATTAAACCCTCGCTCGAAAACCTCTGACGACCACCATAACGCTCGGCCATATCAGTCTATAGAACCCCTCGCCCAGCCACAAGAGACACCATCCACCATTTGGGGCCTCCTCCCTAGTAGCCTTGACCGCCCTCCGGTGACAGCGGAGGGCTGGTCTGGAGACGATCATGGCTGTGACCGCCCCGGTGTGATCCATGGCCTCCGGCCATGTAGCGACCACCATTTTGCGCCGTCGAGCACCAGGGAATGGTCGTCCCTGTCGTGCGAAGACCCAGGGCTTCATCTGAAGCCCAGCCCAGGCCACTTCCCCCGCCAACACCTCGCTCCGGCGAGGAGATTTTTCGCCCTTCTCTTCTTTGAATTTTCCCGACTCGATTACTCCTCGCACCTGCCATCCGACCACCCTACGACCTTCGCCTATCATCAACCATTAACGTGCCCCCGTCTCCTTCCTTCAGAACCCCCTCGCGCCCCGACCCAACTCCTTCGCCGTCACGGCGGAGGACCCACCAGATCTGCCACCTTCTCCACCTCCACCGGCTCCCATCTCACTCCACTCATTTCACAACCACTTGTACACGCTTCGCCTATAACTAACCACTGTAGGAACTTTGATTGGTCGAAGTTCACATTGGAGCAACTTCGGGCTCCTCTCCTCCGACGAAGCTTCACCGAACGCCACCTCCGATCAGACACGGAGCTTCACCTAAGCTCCAGGACTTCCGTCGGACCTCCAGCAAGCTCCCACAATCATCATAAGGCCTCGCGAGGCGAGGCAGAGACAAGGGCAGGTCGCCAGAGCCCCGCCTCCTCCGGGGACATGCGGTGGAGCACGAAGAGCAGGTATCGTCCGATCCTCCTGATCGGACGGTTGTAAAGATGGCACGTAGCACCCGAGCCTCAAACCGAACCAACAGGCTTGAGTCACCCGAACCTCGAACCGAATCATCAGAAGCGTCCACGTGGCCCAAACCTAAGGAGTCTCCCAAGCCTAAGCTCCTCACGTGCCCTGCACGTGAGGGCCTGGGAATTTTGCATGATGGACCCCAGACATTCAGCTAATTACAAATTGGTCCCCAGGCACGTGCCTCACGTGCGTGCTTGGGTATTTTACAGGGAGGCCCTTCAATGTTTCAGAAATTACAAAAAGGCCCCCTCGCATGGACAAATTACACAGGGGCCCTGTCGGTTTTTGGTATTTACATTTAGGCCCCTCCAGGGACCTAAATGCAATATTTATCCTTTTATTTTCTTGCATTTTTATTAGAATTATTCCCCTGCATTATTTTTAGCATAACTTGAGTATCGTAGGTCCAAATTGCATGATTTTAGTGTCGTTTTTATCCTTGTTTTGTCCTCTACATCTTAGCATGATTAATTTTCTCATTTGCCACTATTTTAATTGAAGTGATTTTTTATGTGAAAAATGAGACCCTGCTCTTCTTCTTCTTGCTTGGATTTGATGACCGCTTTTCATGTTATGATCAAATTGACTCTGATTTCATTCTGTATTATGTTGCTTATATTTTTAGAGTTTAATTGTAATCTTTAGCTTAGCATACTTGTATCCTTGCACAATTACTCATGCATCATTTTAAATTGCATAAAAATTAACTAAAAAAATACATACATCATGGCATCGCTTTGTAATTCACTTAGTGCATCTTGCGGACCTGAGCTTGAAATTATTCACACTTGTGCTTATTGAATCGAAATTCGATAAATAAATTAAGTAGCTGTGTCCTTGTGTTCGACCTTGGTAGACTTGCTAAGTATAAATACTCCACAGCATTCAAAGGACTATAGTTTTTGCTGGACCGAATTTACCTCCTATACTACGACAATCTCACGTTATTAAAGAGGTGAATTTGACGTTCATCACAGAGAAAGCCCTCTTGGGTCTCGGATTTTGTAATCGATCTAGGAATTTAAAGATTTAGTTATATATTTTCTGTCAAAATTTTACTTTGGCCTCTGAAACTTTTGTAATCGATCTAGGAATTTAAAGATTTTGTTATTTGCCTAGTACAGTTTCTCTTTATTTCTTATATTTATTTCATACATCTATATTGCTTTAAAAATTACAAAAAAATAGATATAGATTCCCGGTGCATTTCCCTTTCACACTATATTTTTTACTTGAACTTTTGAAGCCTTTTATTATTTATAAAAATAAAAAAGAGTCTTTTTGTCCATGTTTGCAAAAGAAAATCCATGAAAATTATAAGACCTTTTCAAAAATTTTCAAAAAAATCTTATATTTATTTATTTTACAACTCCAAACCAAAAATTACAAAAAAATTATAAAAAAAACTCATAAAAATTGAAAACCCCTAAAATCTTTATAATATATAAAAAATTCTTAAAAGACCCAAATTTCTATTTTTTATTTCATATTTGTCTCTATATTATTATATTTATATTAAATTTAATTTAGAGATTTTTTAACACTATTTTATATTTTTAATCTCCAACCTAAGTTCGACTATTACTTTAAACCCTATTTTGGGTATTTTTGACATAAAAATATACAAAAATTAGCAAAATTTCTTAAAAATCACAAAATAATAAAAAATTATCTTAAACCCAAATATATTTTATTTTCTTTATTTTTTTATTTTTTAAAATTTTATATTAACCCTAACCTATATTTCATATATATGCTATATATATTTATATCTAAATTAAAATAAAAAGAAAATATAAAAATATAAGATATAAAAACTAAAAATTAAAATAAAAATATCAAAAAACATAAAATCAAAAATAAAATTAAAAAGTATAAATTATAAACCCACAAAAAAGGGGGCACTTTTATATAGATAAATACGTCACACTCACACTTTTGTGCATTAATTTACCCGATTTATCATGCTTGCACCATGTGTTCGACACTCTACACATACTTGCACTATACACAGCTTTGTTGTAGATTTATAATAAATTTTAACTCTGCACTACTTTTTATTGCTTAATTATTAGTGTGGGTTAATTATTGATTTATCCGGGTTTCATGAGTGGTCGCCTAGTGACATTGTGGTCCCGCTTTGTGTGGGCAACTTTAAACCCTCGCAAAATATGAGTTATCAAATGGTATTGTTGCTGGGGAGCAACAACACATATATTGGCATTGATTTGTTGATTGTGATTATTTGTCTATATTTTGCCTCATTGATTTGATATAATTGTTTGAGTTGTTTAACCCCCTCTTTTTGTTTATTTTGTGCGAGGTACCACAGATCAAGGGAGGTGTTTTACTCAAGGCACATGCGCACCCACGTGAAGCCAGCTTCAGCTTGTCGACCTAGCACCAATGGGACTTAGAGAAAATTTTAAGACCTAGCTCCATTTATTTTATTGTATTTACTTGTGCCATTTAAGTGAGAGAGAGACCCTTTTAATTGTAATAGTACATGTAATCTGGACATTCGGGCCAATTTCCAAGTGTTTGTTCACTTGAGCGCTCACAGCAGTTTTGTCACATTTTCATCGCATTTCCCCTTTGTTTCCCGGCTTGTTTTCTTTCTTTCATGTGATTGAGCCCTTAGTTTTAGGATTGCTTCTCGATAGAGTTGGTCCAAACACCTAATTATATTTGTCTGTGTCTATAGTTACATTTGGATCTAGTCAAAGATTTGCTTCTCACTTAGTCTTGGAACCCCGCACCGCGAGAGTTCTTCATACAACGCTTGCAGGACCCATTGTTGTGGGCACCGAGGAGACTCTAAGACCGGACTCTTAGGCTCCATTATAAGTCATTAGCATTGGTTCTTCATGATAATAACAATTTTTGAACTTAGGACGATTTCATCAGTTTGCATTACATATAGTCAGGTTTCAATTCTGTTGAGAATCATTGCATGTAGAGTGCTGGAGGCAACAATGTGAGCATTTACGCTTTAATATACATCATCGTTTTGTCGTTTGCATTTCTTTTCTGCCTCTCTCCCTCTGATTTTTCCAACCTAGGTGCTTAAAGGAATTGACTCCTCAATAGGCTCGTGCATTTCTTAATAAAAATCCAAAAAAGTGATAATCAATAAAATTGAGACTGCTAATATTACTTAACCCTAAAAAATATAAAAAAGAAATATCTTGTCCTGGGGCAAGTAATCCCCTCATTATCGTCGCTTTACTTGCTCGCACACACCAAAGGACTAGTGCCCTAATCCCATTCAGACTCCTAAGTGTTTGCGCAATTTTTTTGACTTCTCACCTAACTCTAAAATAGACAAGATACAAAGACCAATCATTCACGATCTTCATAGAGTTGAGTAGGTGAATTGAGGGGTTTGTATTGTGTAAGTTTGCTTGTGTTGTTGTGTGCATTCTAGATCGACTTTGCACATTTGCGCCTTTTTCCTCATTTCTCTTGATTTGACCTTCATGTTCTCCCATCATTTTTTTCTTATTTCGAGATGGCCAACTGGAGCAATTTGTGTTCGTATTGTGTGGATCCCTCGTTCACTCCAGCCGGTCCACCTCTCTTTTTCTAGGAGGATTTTTCTCCTGATTTTTGTACATATCCGACCAACCCATTATTCAGGACTCAGACTTTGATCTGTACCCATCATTTCTACATCCATCACCTTCACATTTCGACAACACACTCTTTCTTGAGTCTCTCGATCTGGAATGTGATTTTTGTCTACCCCCACCACCCACAATCGATACACCCAATACTGAGATTTTGGAGTCACCTTTCATGATATCCACACTTGACACCTTGAATCAGATGATGGAGCTTATGAACTCGAGGATGAACGATCTTTTTAGCATAAATCAGAGCCAGAATGATGTTCTATTCTTTGAGAATTTGGATTCAATTGAGGATTTCTATGAGAGCTTACAATCACCAAAAATACAAAAAATGAGAAAAATTTAAAAACACAAAAAGATTTCAGGAGACGATTGAGTCGGATTGTGAGGAGAGAGACCATCTACCAGATCATTTGACCACACATCCTTTCACACCTTGTCCGACCTTTGACACTGAGGATGTTTTGAACATACTGGTCTTGACATTCCTCGTGTAGATGATGATTCTAAACTCCTCCCTTGTATGGAGGAGGTCCAAAAATAAAAAAAAAATTATTGATTGAACCATAAGTGGTGGACACCATTTATGATATCATCCGTGCCCCACTTCAGCAAGCCATGACCAATTTATCTACTCCTCTTCCCGAGAGGAAAAAGCAGAGGAGTAGATCTGAGTGTCATATCTTGAGCATGGCCACTACCCATGCCATCACACACCACCTTGGCCCAAGGAAAAGGAACACAACTACACCATTCATTAGTTGCCCCATCTTTGACCATACTTGTGATCGCACTCTTCTCGATGGCGATGCTTCGATTAGCATCATACCCTCCTCCCTGGTACAATCTCTTAACTAATGGCCTCTAGAGAAAATCAGGATGATCGTTTCAGTTTGCTGATGAATCTATTAAGAGGCTGAAGGGTATCCTTGAAAACACAATCATTTTGATTCAGGGAACGAGCTACAATGTTTATTTTGTCATATTACCCATGGAGACCTCCATTTGGGAGCACTCTCCAATCATCCTGGGACGACCATTCCTCACCTCTATCAGGGTCGTTATTGACTATGGATCAGGAGGGATTCGCTTTTTTAAGTTGACGAGAGCGATGTGATCATCACCGCACCAACTTCCAACCAGAGACATGCACCTGATGTGACTACACCTATTCTGGTCGACCCCAAGGACCATGACCTTGATAAGACCATTAGAGAATTTTGTTGCTTATTAGATTCCACTAAGACCCAAGAATTCTCTCCAAGAGGAAGAATTGAAAGCATGGACCTTGGAGTTCCTTCTTCTGGTACTTGGCGATGTGTTGATGACATCTGCGGGATATACACGATCAATACCATTGAACGGAGGGCAGATATTGATGAGACTAAGTCGAATTTGATCTTGTTGCTTTTATCTAGGAATTAGGGCCTTTTCATGAGAATGATTATCCAGTTGAGACTATAGAGTACGAACATGATTCGACTACTTCCACTGATGAGTTCGCTCCTTTTGGTTTTGACCTAGATGAGACCTCACAGGACAACACTGACTACACATCATCTAATGATGAGTTCGTCCCTTCTCACGACGACATTAGCGAGACACCTAAGGTCAGACCTAGCTGTACTACCGTACACTCACCCGTCTATGCCCCTTCACTATAGGACCATTGAGGAGCTTCATTGTGTCAACCATGATCGGTTTGTGTCATCTGAGACCCCAATGTCGACCTACACCATGTCAGATCTATCCCTTAACGGAATCAACAAGGTTTGCTTTTAGCCTTCTTGATCTTTGTACATCCATCTCTGTTGTATGTTCTCTTTCGTGCCCCTCTATCCCTCTCCCGTATTGCTCAACAACCCCATTCCCGTGTGTGCCTTTCGTAGGACATACTTTGTCTTAAGTATAGGGGGTGTATGAGCCGAGTGTTCATTCGTAATTCCATTTCATCACTCATGTTGTTGCCTATACTTGGGGCTTCTTTTACCCTAAGTATAAGGGAGTGATGTGTACATTCTCTCTTATATTTTGTTCCATCTTCAGATCTCTTTTCTTCTTTTCCTTTTCTATATTATTTTTCTACTGTAAGGTGTCGTCCCTTTTTGTTAGTTTTCTATACTTAGGATGTACTCCGTCCTAAGTATAGGGGTGTGTGCACCCCGATTTCTTATATTCTTTGATCCTCTCCATTGTCTCCTTTTTTGTCTATACTTAGAGATATCTTGCCCTAAGAATAGGGGAGATAGTTTGAGTACGATCTGTTCATTCCCACCCTTGACCATCCATGCTTTGTGTACAGTCTGTTATACTTAAGATTCCTAAGTATAGAGAGATGGTCAACTTCTCATTCATTCATTCATTTCTCCATTCATTTATGCTTTAGGCTTTTCTATACTCAGTACGAGTTATGTCTTCTCTTTCCTCTCTGATCTATGAGGACATAGCTCAAGCTAAGTATAGGGGGTCGTCTATACTTCATATATACATTAAGCCATAACTCGTACCTTGTGTTTTTCTTAATAATTATGGCTAATTATACAATAAAATTCATTAGAAAACACTTAATGAAAACATGTTGATTATTCCTCAAATTTGTTTTGCATGTACTAATTAATAAATCAAGTAAAAATATTTTTTTGCAAAATGTTTCAAAAATAGTTTGAAAATATTTTTGAAAATATTTTAAAACATATTTGGAAAATGGTTGTTAAATATTTTTAACTTTTGTAAAATTATTTTTGTTTGAAAATTTTATTTTCTTTGTGTGAAATAAAATGTTTGAAAAATGATATGCAAATGATATGAAAAATGATTGCAAAAATATTTGAAAAATCTATATATACATTTTTGAAAACCTGTGCAAAATGATTTTCAAATGTGTATACATGTTTGTAAAAATTAATTTGGACTATAGTTTTTAAAATTATTTGTAAAATGATTTTCTAATAAGTTTGGGAAATGCATACATCTTACTAAAATTCTTTATATATCTATAAAACTGAGCACTTATCCCTTGTAAATTCTTCAAAACCTAATTCTTGTAAATATAAGATGCATCCCTGTATAAATATTTGTACCTACTTTTTAGACAAAATCTTTTATTTTCAAAAATCCCAAAAAAACATTTGCAAAATTAAAATCCAAAAAACATTTGAAAATATTTTCAAAAATACAGAAAATGCATATGCATCATCTTTTCCAAAAATCCATAAAAAGTTCAAAATACTTGAAATTCCATTACAAAAATATTTTCTGCATCTCATTTGCACAACATTAGCATTTTTCGGAGTGAGTTTGATAATTGAACAAGTCTAAGAAAAATCCGAAAATTGGAGCTTGGTTGGACCTTAAAATCTACCTAATTAATAGGAACCTTAAAGAAGCTGGAATTGAGGTACTTCAGGTCTAGTTGACTGAATTCTTTGAGGATCGTAAGACTTGGTTCAATGGATTCTTGACTGTCTAAATAGAGTATTTTGGAGAACACGCATCGCTCTTGTCAATAATGACCAAACTTGGACACCTGCACCTTTTAGTTGGCTCAACTCAGTTGGAGTGGTGAGGAGATTGGATTTGCCGGTGTGAGAAGCACACAAGGGGAGGCATTTGTCCTCCTCTAGGGAGGGAAGTGCACCCCAATCAGTCCGGAGATGATGAATTTTGAAGGTAGGAGAGTGTGGGTTGCAATAAAGCTTGAAAAGAGGGATAGTCTACTGGCTCAAGATGAAAAACTCCTTATGTAAATGTTGTTATATATAGTATTTCAAAAAAAAAGAAAAAAAAGGCAAAAGGCAAAAACTCCAAAAAAGTGGATAGGCCTATTTAAAAATAAAATGCATGTCGGAGTATATATATTTGTATAGTCAATAAGCAAGCTTGAGCTTCAAAATCAAATTATGTCAGCCTATAGCTGGATGACTTGACTACACTTGTCTTACATCCTAGGATAGGTAGCTACACAGGCTACCGTCCATTCTTCTCTTCACCTCCTCCTCTTGAGTTGGTTGTCACTTGAACTTAAGAGGGAATACCCCACACCTCGAAGAAGGAGTTATTGGATTGGGGAATCACTGGGTTGTCATATTGGAGAAGTTAGTCTCTTTGTCATTTCAGTTGTGGAGAGCCACCATCACTTACACTGTACGAGTCAGATTCATAATCATAAGGGTTTGCATATGAGTTAAAGTATTCTGACATGGATATTAAGGAGACTTAGGCAGAGTCTTGGGATTCTCGAAGGCTGTTGGATTTCAAAACTGATTCCCACTAAGGTCGCCTGCACTAAAACTTAAAAGGTTTGACTTAAGTTCCAAACTTTGATTTTACAAAGACTAGTTTAACGATTAAACTTAATCCATTTTTTCTTTTTCTTTTCTTTATTTATCTTTTTCTTCACTTATTGCATAAGTGTTTTCTAGGGATTAGCAAAGACAAGTATAGTGGGATCATGAATCTCCATTTCACCATCTTTATTTTATCATTTTGGCCTTAAAACCATAGTAAATGCGTGTAAATACCCTTAATTTAGGCATTTTTTCATTCATGCAGCATGGTGCAAATAATGCATAAAAAGCGATTTTAAAGCCAAAATTATAGAATAAAGAAAATAAAAGAAAAATAATAAAATTTTGAAACTATTTTATGACCTTAAACCCTGAGACCTAGGCATCTCGATGACTAGGTCGAGAAGGAATAAAGTAGGGGGAGATAAGGGCCAAAATCCAATAAAAAACCCTATTTATTTTATTCATTTTCATTCATTTTTGGGACCTATTTTTAGTTCCACTTTTTATTCTTCAAATAAAGAAACTTTGAACAATAAAGTTGTATATAATTAAATAAATAAAATACAAAATTGATTTCACACAAAACTAATATACAATGTACAAGATACAATCTAAATAAGATTCCAAAATCCTAGCTTCCCAGACCCATATCTCTCAAATAAAAACTCAAAATATATCAAGATCATATTTAATTATATATAACTTTTAATAAGCTATTTAATGAACATGGTTTCAGATTTTTTGGAGCTATGATGTGCAAGTTAGGTTTTAGAACCCTATTTACCCGATTAAAATATTCATTTTATTTATTATTCATTACTTTATTATTTTATGTTTTTATAATTTTGTGCATATTAAAATGGGAATAAATCATAAATAAAACCTTAATATAAAATATGTGACGAAAATTATAGATAAAATACTTATATCTATACATATATAATGAATTCTTCTATTTATTGAATTGTATATATTATATCAGAAAAATAAAATAAAAATATATATAAGTGTATAAAAATAAGTTATAATTAGTAAAATCAAAATAACAAAATAAAAAAGATTAAAATACATAGACAAATATATCTTTATATAGCCCTAAAAAGTAACTTGTAATTTTAAAACTCTAAAAAATAAATAAGAATCATAATAACGTACGTCAGAAAATAATTAATATTTTTTATTTTAAATCATAATCTTAATAAATTCGTTTATTATTTTTAATTGAATGTCTAAATAATTTTAAAGGGCTTTTTCCTAGTTGGTCCACGAGGACCAACCAGGAGCGTCAAAGAGTTGGTTGTAGATCAACTCTCTGACCCACCCCTCTACCTCTTGTCAGACGTTGGTTTTTTCCCATATTCGCAAATTTTTTTAGGCTTCCCCTTTCTCCATTTCTCTTTGCGGTCTTCTTCACTTTTTATCCCCATAGATCGATGATACACGCCCAAGCTTAACATCGGGAATGGAGTTGCGATATGCCTGATCTCCTTCGATCTTCTCGCCCTGTCGACCACCATGTATAAAAACCACCTGACTTTCCCCCTTCCTCTTTGAACCCCCTTTGACTCATTTTGGCATCTTTCTTGGGTGCTCTTGATTGACCTTGGTGATAGCATTGTCTCCAGCTCCTTGGGAGCGAGCTCATGCGAGCCGAGGAGTGCGTTCCACCATCTCTGGTGGCCACGCCGTCATGAGGTCCCATCTCGTCATTCCTGCGACTTGAGGTCCATTTATCATCTTTTTTTATTTGCATTTTTAATGTTGCCTTAGCCTTAGGAACGAGTGCACGCCTTCAAATCCACTAGTTCTCACCTCCTTCATTCGAAGTTCGTCGGAGCTCTTCTCCGACGAACCTTCTATTGGTGTTATTCACCGTTCACTTTCCCCTCGCTTGCCTCGAGAGTCTTCATTTGTCCTTTCTGACCTTAACTTGCAGGTCCCAGGAGTTGAGGGATTCCATTTGGAGTCGATGTTTGCAGGAGAAGGAGAATCTAGAGCAGCCATGTTCTCTCACGGCGTGGTGATCTAGCGGCCCCTCCATGCCATTTTTCTACCGCTGATTGATAGAAGGCCATCCCATGAATCTTCCAGGTCGTTTTGAATCGTCAAAGACTGCTTGAGTGGCACGATCTGGTCGTGGGAACCTCGTAGTGGTGCAGTTCTTCCCCGTTCCTCCTCCCACCCCCTCCATCGTTGGATGAAGGTCTGTTCTTTGCGGGTTGCAGGCACCATTCGATCTCATGTGCATCAACCATTGATGGCCATCATATGCTCTAATCTTAACCGTCCACACGAACCAGTATTTGTCTACGACGGTGCGGTAAATGGCATTAGTGATACATCCTCGTTGTTGATGAATCTGTGATTCATCACTCCAAAAGTTAAAAATAGAGCCTTGTTCCGAGTAAATAGAGGCATATTTCCCTTTATAATGCATAAATAGCATTCATTCGTACATATATAAAACATGCATTTTAGCACTCCATTTGCATTTAAATAAGAAGCCAAAATCCCTTGTAAATTCTCCTCATAAAAATAAGCTCTCCCTTATACTATGTACACCTTAGTTAATAATATAAGGAAGAGAGACAAGAATCCCCTTTGTAAGAGCACCAATAAATCCCTAAAGCCCTTAAACCTCAAAATGCCCATAGATCCCTCATGCCAACTCCAAACTCGGTCTACCGACTTTCAGATTGATACACATTAAAAGACCTTTAGAATGAGACTGATTTCATCCAATTTGGAGCTCGTATGAAAAGTTGGGTTTTTGGGCCTCTTTGTATACTACATATGTGTATATTTGTATCTTTGTATTTTTGTATCATATTTGACCTCATCTCCGTCTTCGGTCAACAAGAAACTTGTAGATCTCATCAAGATCTAAAACTTTCATGTTTTGAGTTTTTCCAAATTCGGCCTCCTTCTCTCCCTAACTTCATTTCTTATTTCAGCCAATCACAGCCGGCCACGTGGCGCCCTTTGGTTGCACCACGCGGCCCGCTCCCCTTGCCCAAGCCGCCTCTGCTCTCAGCCGTTGGATGACACCCTTAATCCAACGGCCACTTGATTACCATGTACGCCTCAAATCTACACCGTCTGATCATCCCCAGGACTTCATCTGACCCGCTCATTAGCGCCTCGCCCACAATGCGCCATGCGTCGCACGCTACGCCCTTGGATGATGCGCGCCGCCCTCCATCGCAACCGCTCATCCCACCTTGCATCCCAACCCTCCGATCGAAGCCCTGATCTCATCACGTCCGCCCGCGCGTGCTTCACCCCATCGTGCCACATGGCGACATCACGACCTTCTGATCAGGTCACCCCAGATGTAATCCACATCGCTCGCGCAACTTCGCCACCGACGCGCCACGTGGTGCCATCTCAACCCTCAGATCACCTCGCCTAGATCAGATCTCACCTGCTCCTTAGTGATTAGATCTGGGCTGTTGGATCACAATATCCAACGGCCACAACCTCGTCTCCTACCTCTGGCACCCCTCTCTCCCACGATCTCCGCCTTGCGGGAGGGGTTGCCCCTTTCTATTTCCAGACGCGCTCCCTCCACCGTCGACCACCACCATCACCTCCACGATCAACCCCACTCATCCATCATCCACGCTAGCCCCCTCGCTACCCCCGTCGACTGCCAGCGACGCTCCACGAACTCCATGAACCTCGACCCATCACCAGCCCGACCGTCTACTTCAACCTATAAATACTCGACCACCAGCCAACTTCAGCCCTATCCACCACCCCTGAGAGATCCCTCGATCTCGGAGCGTCCGATTGGTGACAGAGATTGAATGAATCCTCGAGCGAAGATGATCATCTTCTCCGACGAGATCCGCGGCACCTCCGTCATATCGCAGTCGCTCCTCTGAGTCGCTGCTCGAGCTCAGGGACTTACCACCCCTTCGAGCGACGACCAGGACCTTGACCTCGAGATCCAAACCCCAGGTAAACTCGTCCATCTCCGTTTGATTCTCGATCTGATTTTTCTTCACTTTTCTCTCAATTAATTACACCTTCACCGTCATCTTCTCGACTTGTTCTCACTTCGTCGAGCTCCGCGATAGAGCTCTCATCCTCGCGGTACCCTTCATGCCCTCAGACACTTTACTTCACCTTCCATTGGTTCCAGCTCTGCCACCTGGCCGGAGCACCATCGCCGAGCACCCGTTCACCTCGCTTTAGGCCTCGCCGTCATCCTCCACATCTCCACGAGTGCACCACTTGCTTCGGCTACTCTTCTAACACCTGCAGGTACCTGCTATTCATTGATTGGAAGTTCACCGGAGCTTCTTTTGAGCTTCACCGCCACGGAGCTCCGACGCCCCTCTCCAGCTCCTGAAGCCACCTGGACCCTCACCGCACCGCCGCGCTTTTTCTGAGATACCCTCCGAGTCCTCGGAGAGCATCATCGACACTGGGAGGGACGGCGGAGCCAAGGCCACGTCGTCGGAGCCCCACCATCTCCTCCGCAGGCGGCGGAGGACCGTTGAAGAAGAAGGCCCAGCCACCGTTTCGATCATCTTGATCGAATGGTCCAGAGCCGTCCACGTCACCCGTCATCAGGAGCAGCAGACGACCGTAGGATCATCCTTGAGCCCACGCTCAGTAGTACGCCACTTCACCCCCTTCCACGGATTCCTAGCACCGTTGGATCTATCCAGATCTGACGGCCTCTGATCTCACCACGCGTCATCACCGCCATCCTTTGGATTGATCTTGATCCAAAGGCCCGCAGCCAGCCACGTCGACGAGGTCCGAGCCTCTTCCCCGACCCTAGGCTCGGACCACCCAAGGCTAGCCGAGCCTCCAGCCGAACCTCCAGGAGCATCTGAGCTAAGTCCCAAGCCTCCGAAGTCGCCTGAGCCTAGGTCCCCACGTGAGGAGTACGTGCAGCCTGGGTAAATTGCACAGAGGCCGTGGGAGTTTTTCAAAATTACAGAAAGGTCCTGTGAAGCAGCACCTACGTGAGAAGCACGTGCCCAGTGGAGAAATTGCGTTGATACCCCCAGCATTATAGGTCATTGCATTTGAGTCCCTGTCAGCATGTTTCTTTTATGTAATTTTATTTTCTGTATTGCAAATACACTCCTGTCTTTGCACGCATCCCTAGGTGTCATTTTGCATCATTTTGAAATTCTAAAAATTACATATTGTTGAGTAACTTGTCCTCTATCTATTGTGACACTTGTCACATTTTTGTAATTGCAGAAGATTTTTGAATGAATTAATTGGTTGATTTCTGAGTTATTTTGCCCAGTTGGACCTTTCAATTGATAATTAATTTTCTGTGACTCCAAAAACTCTAAAAAATTCACAGTAGTTCTAGGATAGTTAACTCAACCTTGCCATAAATTTCATGTCGTTTTCACGCATATCGAGGCCTAAATAAATTAATTGGTGATTTCTTTAGTTTAATTTTAATAGGTTCATTTCACATTAAAATTGAGGTTTGGCAATTTTCCTGGATTCCTCATTATTTAATCTATCTAGGACAATTTTATTTCCCTTAAAATTTTTGTGATTGATATTTATTAAAATTTAAATTAGTGAAAATCACCCTGCATTCATTTTAAATTCACAGTAAATTAATTTTGTGTCGAGAAAATTCCAAAAAAAATTAGGGTAGTCTAATTTCACCATAGTTCATCATTTGGCCAATTTTCATATTTTTTGGACTTAATTGATATGATTTAACTTTGGATTGACTAGATTGTTGCATGTGTTTGCATAGAAAATAGAAAAAGACCAAAAAAATATATTCCTCGAAAATCGAACACTGTAACCTCACTAAAGATAAACCTAAGGAGACGGATGTCTCCCTGAGTTCGACCTTGGACTTCACCAAGTAAAAAATTGCCCCTCGAAATTGACTTGATTAAACTAAAAGTGGTTTTTGATATTCCCTCTCGTATCCAACTGCAACGAACACATATAATTAATTTGGACATTAATCTGACCGAATTGACCAAGGGTGCGGGAGCAGTTTATCAAAATAGCGTCGTTGCCGGGGAGGCACGGCTTAGGTTAATTTGTAGTGAAATTCTGATTGTTTGATTTTCTATCCCAGGGTAGTCTGACCCCCGATTTTCTTGTGAATATTTCTCTGTCTTTTAAATTTTTGCATTCTTGTGTCGTTCTCTATCTGACCTCAACTTGTTTTTGTGCGAGGGACGCCGGAGTCGAAGACGCTTCGAGGAACTTGCATTTTAATTTGTTTGAGTGATTTGAGAGGACCTGTACTTTTATTTATTTCCACATTTTGCACCATTTCTAGCGGTTCCCGTTTGGGTTCTCGCGTGTGTAAAAATAGTGGATCTATGTCCCCGTGTGCTGTGTGGTTGAATTGTAACTTAGGCTTGCACTAGCGGCTCCTCGAGCCACTTTAGGAATTGCTTGTGCTCGTAATTTTTAGGACCACACATACACACTTAAAAGATGCACTGAGACCGTAGATCTAGCCAAATTGAACTTGTTCTCCACTCGCTAATAGAACTGCCTTTATAGGAGCGGATTTTATCGTCTGCATTTGCATTTAGGTGTATAATTGCAATTCTGTTTTGCATCCTGCATCCAAGCGAAGGGATCACTGTAAGTCTTCTCAACTTAGCATACGCATCATCGTTTTTCGTGCATCGTCTTTTATCGATTCCCCCTCTGTTTTTCAAACATAACTTAAACAGAAATTGGGACTGGACGTTAGGCGTGCTGTGTGGTTGGACTAAAAAGTGAGAACTTAACTTAAAACCGGGACTGCTAACATTATTGATCAAAAAATCAATAAAATTGGAAAAATTGTTTGCGGGAGACTAATCCCCGACCTTGTTTTCAGACTGAGTGAGGGTACTTGAGTGTGTGTGAACACCTTAAGGTAGAGCCCAAATCCCCGCCTTCCATATAACGGGCCAACTAATCCTAGCAAATATCACGAGTGGGATATTTTTAGATTCATTGACCAGTACCAAGTAGCCTCCGCCTGTTCGCGGGTAGATAGGGGCGAACCAGCGGTACTTTGCGACAAGGTCTAACTTTGTCAGCCTCCGCCTGCTTGCAGGTAGATAGGGGCACGTCTTTGAATCCCCAACTCCATATAGGAGCGAAGAAAGGGAGGATCGGCGGTATCTTAGGCGACATGTTAAACAGGGAAGACGCATCCGGCTTTGAGCCGACTTCCCTATAAGCCAAGTAATCCTTGCTATCTTGCTTGAAAAATCACACTTAAAATTTACAAGATAAATTGGACTCGGTTTCGAGTCCTTCACTGTGTTGAGTGTGAACCCAGGGTCTTGGATTGAATTTTTTGCTTCAGGTAAGGAGTCAAACCCTATCTTTACTTAAATCTCCCACTTCTTCTCGCCACTTCAAGATGAATGACTGGGGGGATATCGACACATTATTTGCCAATCTTTCTCTGAGCCCCCCACGAAAATCATCTTCACAGGCCCAACTGCACATTGGGCCACCCAGGACTCATGACCCTCTTAAGTTCTGGATCCCTCACACCCAGGGTGGTTACTCTCAAACCAACCCTTTCCTCTCCTCCGAGCTTACCGAGGAAGACCATCGCCTCAGTAATCCATTCCTTGATTTGTCCTCTGACACCGACCTTATTTTACATATAGGAATAGAGAACAAGATGCCACCTAAGCAGCCACCACTGGATGAGGAGCAACTATAGTAGATTCTTAATCGCCTTGCTGACGAAGAACAAAGAAATGCAGATCTCACAGCTAGGATGGGACAAATCATTGTAGCAGGAGGTATCGAACGGCCAATGGTTGATGCCTACAACCCAGCGGAGAACAAGATACAGAATTGGTTGGCACCAGTGGTTCCCGCCGAAGCATTTGAGCTGAAGCCCCACTTCCTTAGTCTGTTACCGAAGTTCAATGGAAATACCAATGAAGAACCATATACTTTCCTTTGAGACTTCGAGCTGGTTTGCAACAATCTTGGCCATCCCAATGTTGGCCAAGATTACATTAGACTGAAGGCCACCCCATTTGCCTTAGGAGATAAGGCGGCACATTGGCTGAAGAACCTAGGGGTGATATTGAAGGATATCGAGAATCCTTAAGCGCATCACGGAAGCGTGTCGATCGCATCGTATGCAATCGGAGCAACTAGTCGTACTAGATGCTAGATGCAGCGGAAATTAAAAATTTTAACTTTAAAGATGAAACCACATGATCACGAGAACACTTCTCGGATCGTTTCATCAAACCACAAAGTACAAGGAATACCTCTTGAAGCGTGGTTGTGATCGCGAGATCCCAAAGTAGAGATCCTCCTATCTTAAGTCCGATCCACGAAGAACGCACTTGCGGGCGTGATGATGAGTCACGTTCCTTCCCGCAATCCTCGATGAAGATCCAAGCGTCGAAGAAGAAGCCGAGAGTCTCTCCTTTCTCAACACAAAGTGGACGTCCACTTGATGAAGAAGAGAAAGAGAGAGGGCGAGAATGAGAAAGAGAGAGAGAGAGAGAGAGAGTTGTAACTTTGCACAACTCTTAATGATGTACCATGGAAGGCTACCCTAGCCCTCTATTTATATTAGTTTAGGATCCATTGGATCTCAATCCATGGACTCATAGATCCAACGGCTAGGCTTGGTCTATGTAAGATCAATGGTTATGATTGTTGTTGGTTAAAACCAACAACATTTATTTATGATTAAATTAAATATATGTTGCAACATTATCAACACATTTTAATTTAACATAAATAAATTAGTTGAGAGATTAATCATCATAATAAAATGGAGTCAATATAGCCTCCTAAAATTAAGGGGTGTCACCTCTAAATTTGGTGGCTTTATTTCTCCTTTTATTATATTATTTTATCTCTCAATTATTGCAAAAATATCCACCAAATTAATTCCAAATTAATTTGTGAATATTTCAATCATGCCATTGAACATTATGTGAATCATATTCACAACCCAAACTAATTTGTAAATTGCATTTCCAATTAATTAACAAATGTGAATCCAATTCACACTATTAATTAACAAATGCTATTTACATAAATTCTCTCTCTTATATATATATATATTATAAATCACATTTATAATACACATATATCATGGATAGTATTATCCACATTCTCTAATCCTTGATAATTAAATCTCATTTAATTATCTTGGATAATAATATGAATCATATTCATATTATGCTTGATAATTAAATATCATTTAATCATCAAGTTTTTCTTGCTTGGATATGAAGTTCATCAAATGAATTATTCTTGAATCCCTTCAAGAATAATGTGCTTTCTCCGCGGATACTTGGAGATAAGGACAGGGCGATTGTATTATTCCACGTATAGTGACTTGGATGTTGAGATATCATCTCAAATCCAGATCTTACGAACCTCCCATAGATGCTTGATTAAATCAAGACCGCAAATCTAATCTTTTCATTACATCTGAATCTCATTCAGACCAATGTCCAACACTTGGACTAAGATCAGATTGCTTCTCTACTGGAAGGAGTCACTAAAATCCAGACCTGTTTCATCACTCCCTCGGAATGGAAGCGTCATGGATATACAATCGTTTATGATCACATCACCCTTCAGGTATTCCCAATACCTGTACATCCTGCATACTGGAAGACCCATGGTCAACCCGAAGATCAAGATCTATTTTACACTGTCTTCTTCAGGGTTTGATCACCAAGTTTCTCATTTGATCATTGGGATTTGGTATCGATCATATACTTTCCAAAAGCATATATCATACCTAGGTCTTGATCATATACTTTCCAAAAGTATATGTCAAACCTACAAATTCAGTCAAGCTTCCAAAGCGAGACGACCGTGCACGGAATTTGATTCTTCCCAATATCTCATGAGTGAGCTCATGTCTTCCGGTTCAGTAGTGAACCTGTATGATCCCTTTGAGAGATCGTATTACTCACATGCCCTTATATGCACACCAACGCGCCGGTGTATAGACCTTGGTTAGGTCATCAACCTATTGGTCTGTCAAATGTACATACTCAGATATATAGCAATACATCTGTCTCCGGTCAGAGGATGCGTGCCTATGCTGTGACAGCATTCAACATAGGACTTAGGTTATCTCGATCTCGTTAAGTCAACTCTTTGACCTAACTAATCTGACACCTCCGAATCTCTATTCCTATGCAGAGGACCTGCATCAAGAGGTCGGTCAGATATCAGCCTATGTGAGAAAGGATTGCCATCTCCTACTCAGGCCGGAGATCACATCTTAACAATCATTTGACGGTGCTTGATGAGTCCTCAATCTAACTCTTTAGATATTCATCCAAGCACCAGCCTCTATGATTCAATAATTGAATCAACAGCTGTATGACCATTAAGATAGCCATGGTACATAACCCTAATTGTACAGAGGGACCTATTATGCAAATTATTTATTCTTCATTTCAGATCAGGGAATGATATGTGCAATAACATTTATTGCATAATGGCTCGCCGTGGGCTCACATGTCCAACAATCTCCCACTAGCCCAAAGAGCCATTAATGGGCTAATCATTTAATCCCACACTCATGTGACAATCATAGGCTATTTAGAAATAGCTAGGTAAGCTGATCAGTCACTCTGTTCCCAAAAGACTATGCCAAGTCCTTTTACGGCACTTGCATATCCCTAGGTAACAGTCCTCGCATCCAATGCGAATGTTGCATCTAATGCAACCAATACTCAATCTAGTCAAAGTAGTTATAGTGTTCTTGACACTGTTGCTCAATAACTATTATAACCAGTATTTTCATAATCCTTATCAGAATACCCTTTTCCTGGAGATCACTATCTCTTAAGGTATCCACAGTTAAGACCATTTAGATCTCTATCTATAAAGTCTTAATTTCTTGAAGATGAGACTTAGAGATCACTATCTCTAAAGCCTTGTCATCTTTGAAGATATCGTTATTACTGCAATCAAGTGTTTTCTCTCCATAGTAGGATTAGCAACAATTTATTACTCCCACTGCATGGCAGATATCTGGCTTTTGTATACATCTAGCATACACTTAGCTCCTCGTAACTGATGCACAAGTGCAAACAGTTCTAGCATTCACTTCCTCAACTCTTTGAGGTGCTATCCCTTTAGATAGGTCAGTACCTAATCTTAAGATAAGAAAGCATTTCTTGGAATTTCCAAAAATGGAACATGTCCAAGGTGTACTACTAATGTGACAGTCCCAATACCCTCTTTTCTTTGATTCTGAACAACTTCAGAACTAAGATCTAAGAGGTATTCTTGAGATCATATCTCAAGGTATGAAATAGCCAGTCTATAAAACACTTATTATCATCCTTATATCATTCCAAATGATTAGGATATTATCTACATTTAGCACGATGAACACAATGGCACTCCCACTAAGCTTCACATGGTACATCAAGATTCTATCTGAAATCATAACACTTATGATTTTGTCAAATCTTATGTTCCAACAACAAGAAGCTTATTTGAGTCCACAGATGGATTTCTTTAGCTTGCACACCTTGCTTTCCTCAATCATGAAGCCATGGGTTTACTTCATGTGAATATCCTCAGAGAGGTATTCTTAGAGGAATGCAATCTTGAATTACATCCTGAAGATGCAATAGTCAAGTTGTGTAGCTAAGGTTAGCAATATTCTGATGAGTTTAAGCATGGTTAACGAAGAGTAAGTCTCATCGCAAGCAATGTCTTCAATTCTGGTGTGTAGCTTATGGCTACGAACCGAGCTTTGAAGGTATCTACCTTCTCATCAGGTTCCCTCTTTTCTTGAAGATCCATTTACACCTTAATGGGTCTAACCCTTATAGGTGGATCCTCGAGGGTCCATATACAACACTTGTATATGAAGTCTACTTTAGACTTTATTGCTAACATCCATCATTCCATGTCACGATCCTTAGGAGCTTCATCACATGAAGTCCGATCATTGTCAGACTTGGCTGATACATGGAATACATCCTCAAACTCATTTGAAGAGGTATTAATGTTTCATCTTTAATTGTCCTTTTAGTTTCCGATTTCAGGAGCCTCATTATCTTCTCAAGATTAAATGAGTTCCTTTACTTCATTTTCATCTTGATTCTCAAGATTCTCAATCCTCCAAGATTCACATTCTTAGAGATGAGATCTTTTAAGAATCTCAAGGTCATAAAGTAGGTATCCAATACCATACTTTATTTTCCTAATGAAGTAGCACTCTCAAGTGCTAGATTCCAGCTTACATCCATGGAACCTTATTAAGGATATATATTGTAGTCTCTACTACACATATATACCAGGAAACTAAGAGGAAATTATGCTAAAATTAATCATTGATCAAATCATGTCACACATGATCCAATTGTATCTCCCTACAACTCCATTGAGTTTAGGTGTATTAGGAGGAGTGAGATAGAAATGATATTCATATCTCCATAAGGTATTCTTTGAATTTTTTTATCTAATAGGTACAAGCTACCTAGGTTAGATCAAATTCATTCCGTCTTTCTTCAAACTTTGATTCTAAACCAAAATTGTGAAATCTTTGAACATTTCAAAGGTTTCTCAGTTGAAGAGAAGAAATCTCATATCATACGTAATCATCAATAGATATCACATATCCATAATGTTTACTATGATATAGGTGATCCACATACATCAATATGTATGAGATCCTGAATACCTTGACATCTAACACCATTCCCAGAGAAGGGTGTATTGGACATTTTACTTTGAATACAATATTCACAAGTATGTAAGATTTGAAATTTTAGACATTCTAAAGTTTCATATCTTACTAGTCTATTGATCAAATCAACAAACAAATGTCCAAGACTTGATGCCAGATCATTGTCAAATGATCTTCATCCTCCTATTGATCGTATAAGGTTTGATTTTCAGTATTAGAAATCTTAATGAACCATTCATTAATTTTCTAATTTTGTGGAGTCCACTAGATGTTAGATTACTATCTGAAATATTTCCATCATAACTCTTTATGATAGTTCTATCTCAGATTTCATGTTTATTTCCAACATTTAGAAATAAACAATGAGGGTATTCTAATATCCAGGTCATAGAGACATTCTCTAAGACTAAGGGCTCTCCCACTGAGAATATGAAGTCTATCTATCCAACAGAGATTGCTGCAACAATTACATCAATATCCATGTAGATAACTATAAACCTTAAGATCAAATTTCTAATCTTCTAATATATATATGCAACCAATTGCAAATATCACTAGAAGATTGGGATACAATTATTAGACTTTATCTTATGAAATAAGTAAGTCAAAGTCAATGATTATATGTAGATTATTTTGATGCTCTATCTGAGTCCTTCACTAAGGATTTTAGACAGACTTGATAGTCATACTATCAACACATCAACATATTGCAGTATTGGCATTCATCCAACTCTTTGGATGTCATATGGAAGTCACAGAAGTGGGTCAACTCTTTGACTTTCCTTCTTACTCGGGTCCGACCCATGCTTCCACTGCACTCTCTTAATCTATAAACAACCATTGCTTAAGACTAAGGATCTCTTATGTTAAATTCAAAAGAATTCAATGTAAGAGCATTTCAACATTTATACATGCTTCATTAAATTCATACAATATGAATATCATAAAGCTTCATGAATGACTAGAGTATAGATAGTAGAATGATGACACTCATCATATCTCCATACATCTTAACTCTTAGACTTAGGTTCAGGTAGGTATTCAAACATTTTGAATACATCATCTCTTTCGAGCTACCATTCTGCATAATGCAGAGAACCGTGTCATTCATGATTAAATGTCTAGAGCACAATATATGCCAAAATATCTTCTTTTATTTTATAAGGATTATTTGACAATTATGATCACCATCGACATGTCACTTCTAAAGTACACTCGATGAAAGATCAAGACTACAGAGACATACAAACCCTAAGGTGATGTCTTATTGTCTTATTTAATTGTCATTCCTCATTAGGTTGAGGAAACTTGTACATTGCAACCACATACATTATGTGTCCAATTGCAAGTACAATATCTGGATCATGAGTCCAGTCCAAGATATTTTACTGGTTATTATTGAGTATAACATTGAGTGGGTTTAATGAAGGATTATCTGAAATAAGAAATTTTTGCATAAGGGTATATATATTATATATACATGTTTTACTTTGATTCGGAATTTTTATATCAAAGTTGTCTTGCCTTGTCAACACTGAAAGTTCATTCCCTTAATCACTTTCAATGTAAGAGATATACTTACCATTATATCTCAAGCAAGATCTGGGATCTCCTTCCTTATCTTTGTTGCATCCCAATAATATGAGAACCTACAACTCGGATAAAAAGAAGCGGGAACACATTCCGCCTTGCAAGTCCAACTTGCATTTCCCAATTCGGTCTTTAACACCCGGGCCCACCACCCCTAAGATGATGTTGACCCGTCATTAATTGAACCAACCGTCAACAGGCTTAATACTCGCTATACGCAATCCAATATCGCCCCAATAATATGAGGACCCGATATTGGGGTCACTACGTATACGGCCTTACTCTTTCGAGAAGCAAAGAACCCGATCCAATTAAATCATGTACAGGATCTGTCACTTCGGACAGGCGTCTCCTATACACAACAACTGGCGACGAAATCCTTTGCCTTGACGGGAGACCATGGATGTCACTTATGTGATCCTCCACCTCATATTCAAATTGTAATTAATTATTGTGAATCATATTCACATAATTAATTCTTCCAAGGGAAATACACATCTATTCAAAATAGAGTGTTTATTGGATATAATTAATTTAATCATATTAAATTAATCATTAATCCAATCATAAATCAACAAACATGTCTTTTACTTGAATAGTAGGTATATACTCAAAGTACGTATTATTCGAATTTTAATAATTAGAAAAATACATATTGTCTGTCTCCGGTATTATACAGTCCCTACCCGCTGTCATGGCCAGTACCGACGAGAGTGGGACGGACCACATACGTTGCAACCCGCGACCCCAATGCTCTCCGACTAGGCACCACATCCGCCTCGGGAAAGGATAATACCAGATAGATCATCATGTACTTTGAGATGTTCATCGGTTTTTCAACCGAAATTATACCATATAATATAAATCAAAACATTTTTTATTATAAGGAGATTTGCTAGACAAATCCCCAACCCTATTCAAGCAAAAGAGTTTTTCATGTAAAAGTTGTCCTACAACAATTGTAGGATAAACTATGGATTTCATGAAAGCAATGTTTGTTGATGAACCAATGATCAAGATCTAATATCTTATCATTGTGGTTTAGGCAAATGTCATTCAATGAAATAATTATCTCTTTAAATATTTCACAAATATTTATCACTAATTATTCCAGAAAATTAACAATTAATTTTCATTATGATAATTGAATGACATATCACAAGGTTCAAGATCAAAATTGTTAATTTCCAGCAGTGACCCCCAATCACTAAAATTAACTTATCTTGATCAATTTAAATCCAAAAAATGCAAACTCAGTTTTCAAAGATTGCCTATTTGATTTATTAAAGAATCCAAGTGATAATTCACGCATTTCAAGGCGGATTAAAACCGTAATTATCTCATTAATCACGTTCAAATCCGCAGTTCCCGCAACAGTGAATATAGTCATATTCAAAAAGCCATATCTTGAGCAAATAAAGTCCAAATTTAGTAAACTCAAGTCCTATGGTTTCCTTGTTTAATGGGGAACAAAATCCAATTGAAAATTTCGTGTTTAAACATTTTAAACAGTGCCGAAAAATTCAATTAGACAGAGGTGCGAAAATTGAAATGCAGTAAAAATTTCGCAACCCTTTCAAGAACCAAATCGTCTAAGGTCTATGGATCATATACAAAACCTTATTCAAACCTGGCTCTGATACCACTTGAAGGATATCGAGAATCCTTAAGCGCATCACGGAAGCGTGTCGATCACATCGTATGCAATCGGAGCAACTAGTCGTACTAGATGCTAGATGCAGCGGAAATTAAAAATTTTAACTTTAAAGATGAAACCACATGATCACGAGAACACTCCTCGGATCGTTTCATCAAATCACAAAGTACAAGGAATACCTCTTGAAGCGTGGTTGTGATCGCGAGATCCCAAAGTAGAGATCCTCCTATCTTAAGTCCGATCCACGAAGAACGCACTTGCGGGCGTGATGATGAGTCACGTTCCTTCCCGCAATCCTCGATGAAGATCCAAGCGTCGAAGAAGAAGCCGAGAGTCTCTCCTTTCTCAACACAAAGTGGACGTCCACTTGATGAAGAAGAGAAAGAGAGAGGGCGAGAATGAGAAAGAGAGAGAGAGAGAGAGTTGTAACTTTGCACAACTCTTAATGATGTACCATGGAAGGCTACCCTAGCCCTCTATTTATATTAGTTTAGGATCCATTGGATCTCAATCCATGGACTCATAGATCCAACGGCTAGGCTTGGTCTATGTAAGATCAATGGTTATGATTGTTGTTGGTTAAAACCAACAACATTTATTTATGATTAAATTAAATATATGTTGCAACATTATCAACACATTTTAATTTAACATAAATAAATTAGTTGAGAGATTAATCATCATAATAAAATGGAGTCAATATAGCCTCCTAAAATTAAGGGGTGTCACCTCTAAATTTGGTGGCTTTATTTCTCCTTTTATTATATTATTTTATCTCTCAATTATTGCAAAAATATCCACCAAATTAATTCCAAATTAATTTGTGAATATTTCAATCATGCCATTGAACATTATGTGAATCATATTCACAACCCAAACTAATTTGTAAATTGCATTTCCAATTAATTAACAAATGTGAATCCAATTCACACTATTAATTAACAAATGCTATTTACATAAATTCTCTCTCTTATATATATATATTATAAATCACATTTATAATACACATATATCATGGATAGTATTATCCACATTCTCTAATCCTTGATAATTAAATCTCATTTAATTATCTTGGATAATAATATGAATCATATTCATATTATGCTTGATAATTAAATATCATTTAATCATCAAGTTTTTCTTGCTTGGATATGAAGTTCATCAAATGAATTATTCTTGAATCCCTTCAAGAATAATGTGCTTTCTCCGCGGATACTTGGAGATAAGGACAGGGCGATTGTATTATTCCACGTATAGTGACTTGGATGTTGAGATATCATCTCAAATCCAGATCTTACGAACCTCCCATAGATGCTTGATTAAATCAAGACCGCAAATCTAATCTTTTCATTACATCTGAATCTCATTCAGACCAATGTCCAACACTTGGACTAAGATCAGATTGCTTCTCTACTGGAAGGAGTCACTAAAATCCAGACCTGTTTCATCACTCCCTCGGAATGGAAGCGTCATGGATATACAATCGTTTATGATCACATCACCCTTCAGGTATTCCCAATACCTGTACATCCTGCATACTGGAAGACCCATGGTCAACCCGAAGATCAAGATCTATTTTACACTGTCTTCTTCAGGGTTTGATCACCAAGTTTCTCATTTGATCATTGGGATTTGGTATCGATCATATACTTTCCAAAAGCATATATCATACCTAGGTCTTGATCATATACTTTCCAAAAGTATATGTCAAACCTACAAATTCAGTCAAGCTTCCAAAGCGAGACGACCGTGCACGGAATTTGATTCTTCCCAATATCTCATGAGTGAGCTCATGTCTTCCGGTTCAGTAGTGAACCTGTATGATCCCTTTGAGAGATCGTATTACTCACATGCCCTTATATGCACACCAACGCGCCGGTGTATAGACCTTGGTTAGGTCATCAACCTATTGGTCTGTCAAATGTACATACTCAGATATATAGCAATACATCTGTCTCCGGTCAGAGGATGCGTGCCTATGCTGTGACAGCATTCAACATAGGACTTAGGTTATCTCGATCTCGTTAAGTCAACTCTTTGACCTAACTAATCTGACACCTCCGAATCTCTATTCCTATGCAGAGGACCTGCATCAAGAGGTCGGTCAGATATCAGCCTATGTGAGAAAGGATTGCCATCTCCTACTCAGGCCGGAGATCACATCTTAACAATCATTTGACGGTGCTTGATGAGTCCTCAATCTAACTCTTTAGATATTCATCCAAGCACCAGCCTCTATGATTCAATAATTGAATCAACAGCTGTATGACCATTAAGATAGCCATGGTACATAACCCTAATTGTACAGAGGGACCTATTATGCAAATTATTTATTCTTCATTTCAGATCAGGGAATGATATGTGCAATAACATTTATTGCATAATGGCTCGCCGTGGGCTCACATGTCCAACAGATATGTACTACCTGGATGCAGTTCAAGGACCTCTTTTTGAAAAAGTTCTACCCTCTCAGTAGAACTAATCAAATGAGAACGAAGATCGCCAGCTTCTTCCAAGGACTTAGTGAACCTTTTCATGATGCCTGGGATAGGTTCAATGACTTAGTACAAAAATGCCCCTGCCACGACATTTCTAAGGCGATCTTAGTCCAGACCTTGTTCTGTGGTCTAACCCTGGAAATGCAGGGGTTAGTAAGTGCCGCCTGTGGAGGAAGCTATCTGAACAAAAATGAGAATGCTGTATGGAAGATACTAGAGCAGATGGCGGAAACCGACAGGTCGCAGGCCACCAGGGCCTATACATTGTCTCCCTCAATCTTATCCAATTAGACAACTCGGAGGACTATAGCAGATCTGACAGAGGACCTCATTCCCAGCATGGGTATGATTGCTGACAAACTAACCATGGTCGAGCAGATCCACAAGAAAGTCGCGGACCTTGTCTCTTTCACGTCTACCGAAGCAAATGGAGGAACTTTCTGAGAAGGTAGCTAAGATAAAGCTAGATGCCCCTTCTGCACCACATGTACCTGTACATCGAGTCCATCTTGTACAAGAACAGGCACCGGGGCCTCAGAATGGCTGGGATCAGACTTACACCCAGCAGGACCAGCATGCACCCCCACAAGTGGAGACCGGATACGAGGAGCCTCTGCAGGTGTATGAGATCGACGGGCTTTGGTATAGCCGTGACCCGATTGTTAGACATGCAGAAATGGGGAACGGTCAGCCTCACCGCCCATCCCCAGCCTACCAAGAAACCAGGTCCATCCCCCCACCGCGCTTTCAGTCTAGGCCAGAACAAGGGTACCAGCCTCAGCAGTACCAGCAGCAGCAACGCACATATCAGCATGGGCCAGCACCGTCCCACCAGCAGCAGCAATATCGGCATGGCCAGCAGGGCCAATACAGAACCTCGTCTGCACATCAGCCAACCAACCCACTGAATTGGAGACCCTCACCTTGGCAATCAAGACCCTGTCTGATAGGGTCCAATAGATGCAGAACAATTATCTAGATATGAGAACCCATATCAATCGTGTCTCTCGTACCCAGGACCAACAGATGGCGCCAAAGACCCCAATTCCCGCACAGGTTCAGGCCAAGCCGAACAGCATACTCCATGGCCAGAACCGACCTTGTGGTCAGGTATATTATTCAGATAATTATTTATCTGAACATGAGATCCTTTTGTACGATAATGTAAATCATATGTCCCCCAAGAACAGAAGGACCGTGACCATACCTGATCGGGCACGGGCACAGAAGGAAGGAACCTCCGAGTCTCTACCTGAGGAAAACTTGGAGGAAGAGGAGCAACACCACCACCACCATCACCGGCAGAAGAAGAGGACATGTGAGTTATCGAAGCAGCATTCCCGCATCATTAGTGAGTCTGGCGAAACTAATGAAGATCCCGCACCTCCATCTGAGGAGGACCGTCCAGAAGAAGCGGAAGACGCATCACCGGTTTCACCCTAGCACGTATCTTTTAGTTCGAGTCAGAGTCCGAGTCTGTTTTAGAGTCTGAGTCATGTACATAACTCAGTTCCAGCTTTCAATGAAAAGATTTCAGTTTCAGAACATGAGTTAGAGTCAATAATCCCTTTCCCCCGAGCTGTTACGGGTGGAAAGAAGAAAATCAAAAAAAATCCAAAAAGATGACCCTGAGATGGCTGAATTCTGCAACAAATATATCAAGGTCACAATCCCCTTTGACAAGTACGTGGAAATGACTCCTGCATTTCAGAAATACCTTAAGGTAAGATGCACACCTACTAGGGTTAGCAGGAAGACCAAAAGCCGTGTTGAGAAACACGTTCTGTCAGTAGCCACGACTTGTGCAATAAAGAACTCGTTTCCAAGGAAACGGAAGAGACATGGGTGGACACTATGTAGTGAGTCATGTTGATGACATCGCGTTTGCACGCACTCTCCTGGACAATGGTTCCTCAATTAACCTAATACCTACAACCCTCTATGATCGGCTTAAACTCGGACCTCTTAGGAAATCTAGAGCCCTCATGCAGTTCACTGATAAATCAACCAAGAGGTCCCAAGGAGAATTGAGGAATGTTGTGATCAAAGTTGAGGGGCAGGAATACATGGTGGACTTCACTGTCCTAGATATGGAAACTCCTCGTAATTGGAGAGACTCCCAGATCATCTTAGGCAGGCCCATCCTCGGGAAGATCCAGTTCCAAACTCCAGGAGGAGATGAGGAACTCGAGATGAAGCAGACAAGATGGCAGAGATCGGATTCAGAATCCAGCACCGAGTACTCTTCTACCGAAGCAGACTGCGATCATGTAGACACAGTTGGGCCATGGAGACACAACCGATCCAGCACTGATGCGTCCATCTCCTCCGAAGATGATCCAGTTCATGAGTCAGTTTGTGAGGTCTTCAGGAACGAGTACAGCTCAGAACCTACATCGCCCTATATCTCCGATGACTTAGAGGCCCAGTTGGGCCTGTCAGTCCTTCCCTCTTTAGGACAATCAGAAGATGAGGATGACGGGTCGGACGAGGCTTTTGTCGATTGCATGGAGACTTTTGACGATCCGACTCCTGAGCCGAACAACTTGGTGGCAGCTATCACAGAGAAAGATCCAGCCACTTCCAACACCGAGCCAGATCAGATTGAGCCAGACTTCTTAGACGATCACACTATTCCAGAGCTCAAACCTTTACCCACAACTTTAAAGTATGCCTTCCTTGCAAGACAGGACAAGAAGTATCCGGTCATCATCAGTTCGCGATTGACCGAGGAGCAGGAATCTCGCTTGCTAGAGATCCTGGAGAAAAACCGCAAGGTGATAGGCTGGAGCATTTCCAATCTCTACGGGATAAATTCCGCTCTGTGTTCGCACCATATCTACTTGGAGAATGAAGCCAAGCCCTCTCGTGAATTCCAACGTCGGTTGAATCCAAATTTACGAGAGGTCGTGAAGAAGGAGATAGAGAAATGGAGCAACGCGGGTTTCATTCACCCAATCTCTGACTCTAAGTGAGTGGCCCCAATCTATGTTGTCTCGAAAAAGTCGAGAATTCAGACGACCACCAACGAGGACGGAGAGGAGATCGTGACACGAGTACCGATGTCATGGCGCGTTTGTGTGGATTACAGACGCCTGAATGCCGCGACGAAAAAGGATCATTTCCCCTGTCGTTCATTGATCAGATCTTGGAGAGACTAGCGGGGAAAGAATTCTTCTGCTTCTTAGATGGGTTCTCGGGCTACAATCAAGTAGCCATAGCTCCGGAGGACCAGGAAAAGACCACATTCACATGCCCCTTTGGTACCTATGCTTTCAGGCGCATGCCTTTTGGGTTATGCAATGCTCCAGGTACTTTCCAAAGGTGCATGATTGCTGTATTCATCGAAATGGTCGGCGAATTCCTGGAAGTCTTCATGGACGACTTCTCGATCCACGGCGATTCCTTCGATTCCTGTCTTAGGAATTTGGACCGAGTCCTCAAAAGATGTTGTGAGGTTAATCTGGTGCTCTCCTAGGAGAAAAGCCACTTCATGGTGACGGAAGGCATAGTGTTGGGGCACGTCATCTCCAAGAGAGGAAAGGAGGTTGACCCTGCCAAGGTGGATGTGATCAGACGACTCCAGCCACCAACCAACGTCAAACAATTGCGGTCGTTCCTCGGGCATGTTGGATTTTATCGGAGATTCATTAACGATTTTTCTAAGATTGCCCGACCGCTAACTGAGCTTCTAGGCAAAGACATGGAGTTTATTGTTGATCACAAATGTCTTGAGGCCTTTAAGCTTTTGCAAGGAATGATTATGGACGCACCCATCCCACAAGCCCCAGATTGGTCTCTACCTTTTGAGATCATGACGGACACCTCAGACTTTGTTGTTGGGTCTGTGTTAGGACAGCGAAGAGATGGCATCCCGTTCGCAATTCATTACGCAAGCAAAGTGCTTGACACCGCTCAGTGTAACTATACAGTTACGGAAAAGGAAATGCTTGCGGTAGTGTTTGCCTTGGACAAGTTCAGATCACACTTAATTGGATCCAAGGTAATCGTGTTCACTGACCACACGACACTACGATATTTGATGGAGAAGAAGGACGCGAAGGCGCATCTTCTTCGGTGGATTTTACTTATCCAGGAGTTTGATTTGGACATCCGTGATAAACCTAGAAAGAAGAACGTAGTAGCCGATCATCTCTCTCGTCTCGAAGATCTTAATACTTCCGAGGATTTACCAATTCAAGACTCCTTCCCCGACGAGTCGATTTTGTTATTGACTCACTCCCATGGTACGCCAATATTGTGAATTATCTTGTCTCCAAGAAAGTTCCCGAAGATTGGTCCAAGAGCCAAACTGACCGACTGAAGTCGGATGCTAGACACTACCATTGGGAGGATCCGATCCTTTTCTTCGAAGGACCGGATTGTGTCATGAGACGGTGTATTCCTCAGGAGGAATACCAGAGTGTCCTTTCTTTATGCCACAACTTAGAGGTAGGAGGACACCACTCCGGGAAGAGGACCGCATGGAAGGTACTTCAGTGTGGCTTTTACTGGCCGACTCTGTTTCGCGATGCCACCGCTTTCGCGAAGTCGTGTCCGGTATGTCAGAGAATGGGAGGAACCGTTGGTTCCAAGGATGAGATGCCTATGCAGCCTGTCATCATTTGTGATGTCTTTGACGCCCGGGGCATCGATTTCATGGGCCCATTCCCTGTTAGCCATGGGTTCGAATATATCCTTCTTGTGGTGGATTATCTATCCAGATGGGTGGAGGCTATCCCAACCCGAGCCGCAGACAGCAGGACTGTCTGTAAATTCATCAGAGAGCACATCATCTCTAGGTTCGGGATCCCCAAAATGATGATATCAGATGGGGGTAGCCACTTTGTGAATCGGGAGGTGAAGAAACTCCTTAAGGACTACGGCATCGAACACAATGTCGCTAGCCCTTACCACCCACAGACCAATGGTATGGCGGAGGTGTCAAATAGGGAGGTAAAAACCATATTGCAAAAGCTTGTCCGCCCGGACAGGAAGGACTGGTCTCAGATCCTGGATCAAGTCCTCTGGGCGTATCGGACAGCTTACAAGACACCGTTAGGAACCTCCCCATTCCGAATGGTATTCGGAAAGCCGTGCAATTTGCCCGCAGAGTTAGTGCACAAATCAGAATGGGCAATCAAGAAGGTCAACTGGAACACACACCTTGGGCAGAAGCAGAGAGAATTGGATCTGAATGAGCTTGTGGAAGTCAGAAACCGTGCATATGACAACAGTTTGGTGTACAAGGACAAGGTGAAGCGTTGGCATGATAGATATATCAGAAGAAAGACTTTGTTCCTGGACAGAAGGTATGGTTGTTTAATGCTAGGCTGAAGATCTTCCAAGGCAAGTTGAAGTCCAAGTGGACAGGCCCATTTGTCGTCCGCACGGTGCATGATAGTAGATGTGTCGAGATCTCATATCTCGCAGATGACACACCGACATTCCTAGTGAATGGACAACTGTTGAAGCACTTCGTCGAATCCAATGAGTAGTTAGTCCATGTTGAGAAGATTGTATTCATGCGCGAGACAGATTCATCAGATACACCTCAAACCGCGTATGAGACCTTGCAGCAGTGAGCTCCAACCATCGGCAGCATCTTGAAAGATTTAGACCGACTCATTTGTATATATCATCGTTCTTGTACATCCTATCCTTTCTCCCCCGCGACTCTAGTAACCATCCCCACCTCATCGAATCACTATCTTGGACTATACTTAGGATGACCAGATCCTAAGTATAGGGGGGATGAGTCACTTGAGTCGGTTCTCTGTACATTCTCCTGATCACATCGGTCCTCATACTCACTTCCGTCCTATACTTAGGCTGACCTGAGCCTAAGTATAGGGGGGAATGATGCCCACATTGTATATTCATCCACTTCTCTTCTTGACCTCGTCCGCCCCACTTCTTGACTTTCTTCTACACTTAGGCTGCCAGAGCCTAAGTATAGGGGGGTCGATCGATTTCTATACATTTTCATTTCTCTTTAGCTCTCTTACGCTTAGCACGAGCTATGTCTTTTTCCTTGCTCTTCGTGCTCTGAGGACATAGCACACGCTAAGTATAGGAGGCCATGTATATATTACATATATACTTTACCCATAGCTCGTACTTTCGCATATTTTTGTATATATTTTACAATAATTACGGGTGGGTAAAAATTGAAAAAAAAAATAGAAAAATGTGTATAATATTTGTAAACCTCTTGTAAATTGTTGTAAAATAGGGGGTATACCAAAAAAATGAAAATAACAAATAGGCTTCTTATTTACTCTTGCATATCATCTCTGCATCCAAGAAAAGAAAAAGAGTCTTACATTTTCATTCATCTTCATAGCATGACATCTACATATCATCTGCATATCTTGCATATGCAAGGTGGAAAGCTAGTGGGTTCTGAACCAAGTTATGAGTAGATATTGAGGATGGACTTGATTTGACCTTAATCCACCTAATTTCAGAGGAACCTTATAGGAACTGGAGTTAAGATTTCTCAGGTCAAGTGACTTAAATCTTTGAGTCCGCAAGTCTATGTTCACATGTCATCTTGATTAGTCTAAGTAGAATATCTCGTGCATACACTGGATTCTTTTAGATAATGACCTAACTTGGACAAGCACTATGCACGTAGCTCTTCATTGATGAGGTGGTGAGGAGGTAGAATCCTTTAGCTTGGAGTAGCACACGGGTGGAAACATCCGTCCTCCTCTAGGGAGGGTAGTGCATCTTAACCTAGTCTGGTGGTGTTGACATCTAAGGACGGGATGCTGTGGGTTGCAATAATGCTTCAAAAGAGGGATAGTCTACTGACTCAAGAGGAAAAACTCCTGATGTACATGCTGCACCTTGTATGAGTTTGAAAAAAATGCAAAAACTCCAAAAAATCAGACAGGTCCAAGTAAAAATAAAATACCTGTCGGAGTTTGTATATTAGCAAAGAAATGCAGCTGGATGACTTGGCTACACTGGTCAGGCATCCCGGGATAGGTAGCTACACTGGCTACCGTCCATTCTTTTCTCTACCCCCTCCTCTTGAGTTGGTCGCACTTGAACTTAGAAGGGAATACCCCGCTCCTCGAGGAAAGAGTTACTGGACCGGGTTATTGAGTTACCTTGTTAGAGGAGGCTGGTTTCGAGTCATTTCTGATGTGGAGAGCTATACCTCACTTACACAGTACAAGTAAGAATCATAGTCATCAGAAATTTACGTTTGAGGATTTGTTCTGACCTGACTATTGAGGAGTCTTGAATAGAAGACTTGTGGAACTTGAAGTCTATTATGTCTTAAGTTCAGGTCCAAATAAGGTTCCGCCACACAATTAATCCAAAGGTCGAATCAAGCTCCATTTTTAACTTTTGTTCATGACCTTGGTATAGAACCCAAAATCATTTCACTCTTGCATTTCATTTAGTTGCTCGGGGACGAGCAAGGTTTAAGTATAGGGGGTTGATGAATCTGTGATTCATCACTCCAAAAGTTAAAAATAGAGCCTTGTTCCGGAGTAAATAGAGGCATATTTCCCTTTTATAATGCATAAATAGCATTCATTCATACATATATAAAACATGCATTTTAGCACTCCATTTGCATTTAAATAAGAAGCCAAAATCCCTTGTAAATTCACCTCATAAAATAAGCTCTCCCTTATACTATGTACACCTTAGTTAATAATATAAGGAAGAGAGACATGAATCCCCTTTGTAAGAACACCAATAAAGCCCTAAAGCCCTTGGACCACAAAATGCCCATAGATCCCTCATGCCAACTCCAAACTAGGTCTACTGACTTTTAGATTAATACACATTAAAAGACCTTTAAAATGAGACTGATTTCATCCAATTTGGAGCTCGTATGAAAAAGTTGGGTTTTTGGGCGTCTTTGTATACTACATATGTGTATATTTGTATATTTGTATTTTTGTATCATATTTGACCTCATCTCCGTCTTCGATCAACAAGAAACTTGTAGATCTCATCAAGATCTACAATGAGTTTTTCCAAATTCGTCCTCCTTCTCTCCCTAACTTCATTTCTTATTTCAGCCAATCACAGCCGGCCACGTGGCGCCCTCTGGTTGCACCACGCGGCCCGCTCCCCTTGCCCAAGCCGCCTCTGCTCTCAGCCGTTGGATGACACCCTTAATCCAACGGCCACTTGATTACCATGTACGCCTCAAATCTACACCGTATGATCATCCCCAGGACTTCATCTGACCCCTCAATAGCGCCTCACCCACAGTGCGCCACGCATCGCACGCTACGCCCTTGGATGATGCACGTCGCCCTCCATCGCAACCGCTCATCCCACCTTGCATCCCAACCCTCTGATCTAAGCCCTGATCTCATCATGGCCTCCCGCGCGCGCTTCACCCCATCTCACCACATGGCGACATCACGACCTTCTGATCAGGCCACCCCAGACGTAATCCACACCACTCGCGCACGCTTCGCCACCGACGCGTCACGTGGTGCCATCTCAACCCTCTGATCGCCTCGATCAGATCTCACCCGCTCCTTAGTGATTAGATCCGGGCCGTTGGATCACAAGATCCAATGGCCACAACCTCGTCTCCTACCTCTGGCATTTCTCTCTCCCACGATCTCCGCCTTGCGGGAGGGGTTGCCCCTTTCTATTTTCAGCAGCGCTCCCTCCACCGTCGACGACCACCATCACCTCCACGATCAACCCCACTCGTCCCTCATCCTCGCCAGCTACCTCGCTACCCACGTCGACCACCAGCGACGCTCCACGAACTCCATGAACCTCGCCCCATCACTAGCCCAGCCGTCTACTTCAACCTATAAATAATCGACCACCGGCCGACTTCAGACTTATCCGCCACCCCTGACAGATCCCCCGAGCTCGGAGCGTTCGATTGGTGACAGAGATTGAACGAATCCTCAAGCGAAGACGGTCATCTTCTCTGGTGAGATCCGCGACACCTCCGCCGTGTCGCAGCCACTCCTCTGAGTCGATGCTTGAGCTCAGGGACTTACTGCCGCTTCGACCGACGACCTAGACCTCGACCTCGAGCTCCAAACCCCAGGTAAACTCCTCCATCTCCGTTTGATTCTCGATCTGATTTTTCTTCACTTTTCTCACAATTAATTACACCTTCACTGTCATCTTCTCGACTCGTTCTCACTTCGCCGAGCTCCGCGACGGAGCTCTCATCCTCGCGGTACCCTTCACGCCCTCAGACACTTCACTTCACCTTCCATCGGTTCCAGCTCCGCCACATAGCCGGAGCACCGTCGTCGAGCACCCGTTCACCTCGGTTTAGGCCTCGCCGTCATCCTCCACATCTCCACGAGTGCACCACTTGCTTCGTCTACTCTTCTAACACCTGCAGGTTCCTGCCATTCATTGATCGGAAGTTCACCGGAGCTTCTTTTGAGCTTCGCTTCCACGGAGCTCCGACGCCCCTCTCCAGCTCCTGAAGCCACCTAGACCCTCGCCGCACCGCCGCGCTTCTTCTGAGATACCTCCGAGTCCTCGGAGACATCATCAACACTAGGAGGGACGGGCGGAGCCAAGGCCACGTCGCCGGAGCCCCGCCATCTCTTCCATAGGCGGCGGAGGACCGTTGAAGAAGAAGGCCCAGCCACCGTTCGATCATCTTGATCGAACGGTCCAGAGCCGTCCACGTCACCCGTCATCAGGAGCAGTAGACGACCGTAGGATCGTCCTTGATCCCACGCTCAGGAGTACGCCACGTAACTCCCTTCCGCAGATTTCTAGCACCGTTGGATCTATCCAGATCTGACGGCCTCTGATCTCGCCACGCGTCATCACCGCCATCCTTTGGATCGATCTTGATCCAAAGTCCCGCAGCCAGCCACGTCGACGAGGTCCGAGCCTTTTCCCCGACCCTAGGCTCGGACCACCCGAGGCTAGCCGAGCCTCCAGCCGAACCTCCAGGAGCATCTAAGCCAAGCCTCGAGCCTCCGAAGTCACCCGAGCCTAGGTCCCCACGTGAGGAGCACGTGCGGCTTGGGTAAATTGCACAGAGGCTCTGGGAGTTTTTTAAAATTATAGAAAGGTCCCTGTGAAGCAACACCCACGTGAGGAGCACGTGCCCAGTGGAGAAATTGCGTTGATACCCCCAACATTATAGGTAATTGCATTTGAGTCCCTGTCAGCATGTTTCTTTTTATGTAATTTTATTTTCTGAATTGCAAATACACTCTTATCTTTGCACGCATCCCTAGGTGTCATTTTGCATCATTTTGAAATTCTAAAAATTGCATATTGTTGAGTAACTTGTCCTCTATCTATTGAGACACTTGTCACATTTTTGTAATTGCAGTAGATTTTTAAATGAATTAATTGGTTGATTTATGAGTTATTTTGCCCAGTTGGACCTTTTAATTGATAATTAATTTTCTGTGACTTCAAAAACTCTCAAAAATTCACAGTAGTTCTACGATAGTTAACTCAACCTTGCATAAAACTTTCATGTTATTTGCACGCATATAGAGGCCTAAATAAATTAATTGATGATTTCCTTAGTTTAATATTAATAGGTTCATTTCACATTAAAAATGAGGTTTGACAATTTTCCTAGATTCCTCATTATTTGATCTATCTAGGACAATTTTATTTCCCTAAAATTTTGTGATTTGATATTTATTAAAATTTAATTAGTGAAAATCACCCTGCATTCATTTTAAATTCACAGTAAATTCATTTAGTGTCGAAAGATTCCAAAAAAATTAGGGTAGTCCAATTTCACCATAATTCATCATCTGCCCAATTTTCATAATTTTTGGACTTTATTTGATATCTCAAACTGATTTAACTTTGGATAGGCTAGATTGTTGCATGTGTTTGCATAGAAAATAGAAAAAGACCAAAAAAATATATTCCTCGAAAATCGAACACTGGAGCCTCACTAAAGATAAACCTAAGGATACAGATGCCTCCCTGAGTTCGACCTTGGACTTCACCAAGTAAAAAAATTGCCACTCGAAATTGACTTGATTAAACTAAAAGTGGTTTTTGATATTCCCTCTCGTATCCAACTGCAACGAACACATCTAATTAATTTGGACATTAATCTGACCGAATTAACCAAGGGTGCGGGAGCGGTTTATCAAAATGGTGCCGTTGCCGGGGAGGCACGGCTTAGGTTAATTTGCAGTGAAATTCTGATTGTTTGATTTTCTATCCCCGGGTAGTCTGACCCCCGGTTTTCTTGTGAATATTTCTCTGTCTTTTAAATTTTTGCATTCTTGTGTCGTTTTCTATCTGACCTCAACTAGTTTTTGTGCGAGGGATGCCGGAGTCGAAGACGCTTCGAGGAACTTGCATTTTAATTTGTTTGAGTGATTTGAGAGGACCTGTACTTTTATTTATTTCCACATTTTCGCATCATTTCTAGCGGTTCCCATTTGGGTTCTCACGTGATTTGAGAAGACGCTTTGAGGAACTGTGTCCCCGTGTGCTGTGTGGTTGAATTGTAACTTAGGCTTGCACTAGCGGCTCCTCGAGCCACTTTAGGAATTGCTTGTTCTCGTAATTTTTAGGACCACACATACACACTTAAAAGATGCACTGAGATCGCAGATCTAGCCAAATTGAACTTGCTCTCCCCTCGCTAATTGAAATGCCTGTCTAGGAGCAGATTTTATTGTCTGCATTTGCATATAGTGTAAAATTTCAATTCTGTTTTGCATCCTGCATACAAGCGAAGGGATCACTGTAAGTCTTCTCAACTCAGCATACACATCATCGTTTTCCGTGCATCGGCTTTTCTCGAATTCCCCCCTCTATTTTTCAAACATAAATTAAACGGAAATTGGTACTGGACGTTAGGCGTACTGTGTGGTTGGACTGAAAAGTGAGAACTTAAATTAAAACCGGAACTGCTAACACGATCTCCGCCTTGCGGGAGGGGTTGCCCCTTTCTATTTTCAGCATCGCTCCCTCCACCATCGATGATCACCATCACCTCCACGATCAACCCCACTCGTCCCTCATCTTCGCCAGCCACCTCGCTACCAAGGTCGACCGCCAGCGATGCTCCATGAACTCCATAAACCTCTCCCCATCACCAGCCCGGCCGTCTACTTCAACCTATAAATACTCGACCACCGGCCGACTTCAGCCCTATCCAACACCCCTGAGAGATCCCTCGAGCTCGGAGCGTCCGATTGGTGACAGAGATTGAACGAATCCTCGATCGAAGACGGTCATCTTCTCCGGCGAGATCTGCAGCACCTCCGCCGTGTCGAGCCACTCCTCTGAGTCGCTGCCTGAGCTTAGGGACTTACCCCCCCTTCGAGCGATGACCTGGACCTCGACCTCGAGCTCAAAACCCCAGGTAAACTCCTCCATCTTCGTTTGATTCTCGATCTGATTTTTCTTCACTTTTCTTGTAATTAATTACACCTTCACCGTCATCTTCTCGACTCGTTCTCACTTCGCCGAGCTCCGTGACGGAGCTCTCATCCTCGCGGTACCCTTCACTCCCTCAGACACTTCACTTCACCTTCCATCGGTTCCAGCTCTGCAACCTGGCCGGAGCACCATCGCCGAGCACCCGTTCACCTCGCTTTAGACCTCGCCGTCATCCTCCACATCTCCACGAGTGCACCACTTGCTTCGGCTACTCTTCTAACACCTGCAGGTACCTGCCATTCATTGATCAGAAGTTCACCGGAGCTTCTTTTGAGCTTCGCCACCATGGAGCTCTGACACCCCTCTCCAGCTCCTGAAGCCACCTGGACCCTCGTCGCACCGCCGCGCTTCTTATGAGATACCTCCGAGTCCTCGGAGAGCATCATCGACACTAGGAGGGACGGGTGGAGCCAAGGCCATGTCGCTGGAGCCCCGCCATCTCCTCCGTAGGCAGTGGAGGACCGTTGAAGAAGAAGGCCCAGCCACAGTTCGATCATCTAGATCGAACGGTCCAGATCCGTCCACGTCACTCGTCATCAGGAGCCGCAGACGACCGTAGGATCATCCTTGATCCTACGCTCAGGAGTACACCACGTCACCCCCTTCCGCGGATTCCTAGCACCGTGGGATCTATCCAGATCTGACAGCCTCTGATCTCGCCATGCGTCATCACAGCCATCCTTTGGATCGATCTGTCTGCTCTACCTTTAGATGGGGTATTTTGCATTTCACCCCTACCATGTTTTTGTATTTTATATTTAAACTATAAACTTTCCTCCGTCGTGTCATATGTTTTGTAATATTTGCATACAAACCCTCTTCTTTTCATTATTTACATTTAAGTCCAAGTCTAGCTCAATCGACCAATTTTAGTAATATTGCAGTCAAGCCCTTGCAGGTGTTTATTATTTGTGTTTGGCTAAAATTTTGAACATTTAAGATATAACTTTTTGGAAATATTTCTGCTAAATGTTATTTTAATTACATTTTGACCCGTGTCAGCGTGGCTCATGTGTTTCTACACTTGAGCTTGGTGTTTTTTTTGTAGAGAAGCCCTCTCAGGTCTTGTATTTTGTAATTGGTTCAGAAGTTTAAATACTCAGTTATATATTTTCAATGAAATTTTCACTTTTCCCCTTGCACTTCTGCCATTTGCATATATGCCCTTGCTAGTAGTGTAGTTTCTCTTTATTTCTTGTATTTATTTCATACATCTATATTGATCTAAAAAATCCAAAAAAAAGATATACCTTCCAAGTGCATTGCCCTTTCACTCCATATTTTTAATTTGCAATTTTGAAGCTTTTTCTTATATATAAAAAAAAAAGAGTATTTTTAACCCTGCTTGCAAAAGAAAATCCATAAAAATTATAAAACCTTTTTGAAAATTTTTTAAAAAATATTTTATATTCATTTACTTTTTTTACAACTCCAGACTAAAAATCACTAATAAATATAAAATAAAACTCATAAAAATTGAAAAATCCCTAAAAGCTTTATAAAAATATAAAAAATCTTAGTAACTAAAAAATTATATTTCTATTTCATATTTTTCTCTATATTATTATATTTATATTAAAATTAATTTGGAGAATTTTTGACACTATTTATATTTTTAATCTCCAATCTAATTTAGGTTATTTTATTTTAAACCTCGTTTTTTTATTTTTGACCTTAAAAATATATACGAAATAGCAAGATTTCTTAAAAACTCCTGAAAACAGAAAAAAACAACAAAAACTAAAAAATTTTATTTTCTTCATTTTGCTTATTTTTGTTAATTTTTATATTAACCCTAGACTATATTTGATATATATGCTATATATGTATATATCTTTATATCTTGATTAAAAGAAAAAGGGAAAATAAAAATATAACTTATAAAAAGAAAATATAAAAACAGAAAATTAAAATCGAAATATAAAAATATAAAATGAAAAATAAAACAATATAATATCAAACCAAAAACACACAAAAAAGAGAGCACATTTATACAGACAAATGCATCACACTCACACTTTTGTGAATTAATTTGCCTGATCTATCCTGCTTGTTTCATGTGTTCGACAATCTACACATACTTACACTATACACATCTTTGTTGTATTTATAATAAATTTTAACTCCGCACTACTTTTTATTGCTTAATTATCGATGTGGGTTAATTGTCGATTGACCCAGGTTTCGTGAGTGGTCGCCTCAACGACATCGTGGTCCCGCCTTGTGTGGAATACTTTAGACCCTCGCAAAATCTGAGTTATCACACACCTAAAATACAAAGTTTTGACGTAAGCTTACAACTTGGATTTTTGAAGACAAATTTGAAAATTGAAATCAATCCACTTTCTTTTTCTTTTCTTTATTTTTATTTTTTGTTATTGCATAAGTGTTTGTTAGGGACTAGCAAAGGCAAGTATAGGGGGATGATGAATCTCCATTTCATCACCTTTATTCTATCATTTTGGCCTTAAAACCCCTAGCTAAAGCATGTAAATAACATTATTTTGTACCAATTAACGTTCATTATTTATTCCATTTATTGTGTATAAAATACAATTTTTAATACCAAAATTATAGAATAAATAAAAGAAAAGAAAAGTCATAAAATACCTAAGGTATTTTATGACCCTAAACATCGAGACCGAGGCATCTTGATGACTGGGTTGACAAGGAATAAAGTAGCCAATAAATCATTAAAATCCCATTCTTTAATTAATCAAAAAGTACATTTTGGGACCTATTTTATTTTCTATTTTTATACCTCAAATAAAGAAACTTTGTACATGGAAATTGTAGATAAAAATATGTAGAAAAATACAAAATTTATTTCATACAAAAATAATTATAGTGTACAAGTTGTACTCTAACTAAAAAGCCAAAATCCCAACTTCCCATACCCATATCTCCTAAATAAAAATCCAAAATGTATCAAAATCAAAGTTAATCGTACTCTAACTAAAAAGCCAAAATCCCAACTTCCCATACCCATATCTCCTAAATAAAAATCCAAAATGTATCAAAATCAATGTAATTGTATATAACTTTTAATAAGCTATTTAATGAAAGTTAAATTTTGGACCCCTATTGTATAATTTATTTATATAAAATATTCATTTTATTTATTCTTTATTATTCTGATAAATTTATATTTTTAAAATTTTCTAAATAATATTTATAACATATATATATCTAGAATAGAATAAAAATATAAATAAAATATAAAAACAAAATAATATACATAAATACATAGATGAAATACCTATACTTATACATGTATATTTAATACCCCTATTTATTTAAGTGCATAATATATCAGAAAAAATAATTAAATACATTTATATATATAAATAATTTATATATAATAAGATAATAAAATAATAAAATCAAAAATACAAAATAAAAATAAAATACTTAAAATATAGATGAATATACCTATAAATAAAACCCCCAAAAACAATCCGTAATAACTAAGTTGAAAAAAATAAATAAAAATAATATTAACATACTATAGAAAATAACAAATAAATTTGATTTTTTAACATTATTTTAATAAAAACATTTATTACTTATTAATGAATTTATTAATAATTTCGGGTTGGTTTTTCCTAGTTGGTCCATGTAGACCAACCAGATTGCGCCGATAGTTGACTATGGTCAACAGCTTAACCTAACCTCCTAGCCCTGTCAGAATGGTTATCTGCCTTACTTCTCGAGTTTTCCCCCTCGATACGTTGATCGAGGGGTTGTCCTTCCGTCACAGATCTTGACCACTACTCATCCGAGATTCTCGCTGACCCCTTGCTTAGGATTGAATCACTTCAATTCTCACATAATCATCCCTTGAACATCACCCCTTCACCATCTTGTACACAAGCTTCCACTCTCCTCCATTTGATTTTTGGTTCGGTTTTCTCCCAATTTTGACCCCTCAGAGTGCCCATTGGGTAGGGATAGGTGACAGCTATCTCACCTTGCACTCTACAACGAGGAAGGATGTGAGAGAGATCAGTTTCCATCCATCTCTGGCCACCTTGCCCGTGAGGTCCGATCTCATGGCCCTATGCCATTTAAGGTATCTTCCCTTTCATTTCTAGTTTAGATTTAGTTTGAGTTTTATTGTAGCATTTGTTTCGTATTTTAGTTTCATGTTTAGCCTAGGATTTAGCTTCTAACCCTACAATAGCTCTCAAGCTCTGGATACCTCCACTCATCGTGCATCACCTATTCCTACACTCCTTTCACCCTCTCTTCATCCCTTGCATGCTTCTCCACCTTCTAGACCACCCATCCAACCTTGATTCACACTGAATCAGGGAATCGAGATCCCTAACCGTCATCTTCATCAGACCTCTTCTGCCCCATGTGATTCTCGTACTGCCTTCCACCAATAAACACCTCAACCTTCCTGCCATATCTTCATTGTGCTTGCTAGCCTTTTTGCATGTTGAGAAGGGGGCATCTGAGCCCTAGATTTTGTTAAAGAAATACCTTCATGTTGTCCACAGATCAACGAGATCCCAGAGCCAATTAACAGCCCTCGAACTTCATTGTTCTACCTATATTTATATATTAAAGTTGATTTGAAGAATTTTGGACATTGTTTGCAATTTTTAATCTTCATTTCAATCTGGCATATTTATTTAAACCCTGAGTTTGGATTTTTTTACTTTAAAACCCCATAAAATCTAGAAAAATTATTTTAAAATCACAAAAATAGTGAAAATTTATGTAAAATCTAAAAACATTTTATTGTCTTTATTTTGTTTATTTTTATTAGTATATATTACCCTATGTTGTATATATATAGCCTTATATATTCATATCTTATATATTTAAAAAGAAATAGAAATTTAAAAATAAAACATAAAAAAACATAAAATTAAAAATAATAAAAAATAATAAACAAATTTTATAAAATATAAAATAAAAACCCCACAAAAAACAAATAGATAAGAGGAACAAACATTTTTGGTGTTAATTTTCCTCAGTCTCCCATTTGCTCCTTGTGTTTGACACTCTACACATATTTATACATATACGCACATCTGTAGAGTTATAATAAATGTTAACTCCACACTTTTATTTTCATTGTTCGATTCTTAATTGTGGGTTAATTGTTGAATTTCTAGGGTTTCGTGAGAGGTCACTTCGGTGACTGTTGATCTGCCTTGTGGATTAACAAGATCTCCGTATATTCTTAGTCTTTAGAACTAGGATTTGAGAACTTAAATGGGGACTTGATTTTATGAAACTTAAATATGAGAAGGAGTCGGGAATCACCTCATTATAGTTGAGTGTAACCACATAGCCACTATGAGGACAAGGATCTTTGTACTACATTGATTTGACCTTGTTGCTAGTGTGTGTAAAAGTCTAAAAATTTGTGGATCACTATTCACCAACTTGGTAAGAGTTGAGGATCTAGCTAGTCCCATCATTATATTATGAAATAAAAATCTCAAAATTTCAGAAAAATTTCCATTAAAAAGAGCTCGAGAATAGCTAGCATGCGCTCCCAACATTCAAAGAGTCCACTTGAACCAAACAGAAGTTGGCAAAAATATCTCCTCTTATCGGTGCTATTAGACCACCAAATATGAGCCATGTGAGCACGAAAAAAAGGTCTTACATCGTAAATGCTACAAGATTAGGTGTAGAAGTATGCATTAGGGACTCACAAGGTACATCATGGTGCATACGAAAAAAGGTGTAGATAGTTCAACCTTCTTAATGGACACACTGGTCTACACCAAAAATATAAGAATATGTGTTTTATTGAAAGAGTTATTCATTTATCCAATAAGAGGAGAAAAGAATAAGACACAATCATACTCGATCCATAACTAGCCTTCCATATTCGCATTTTTGAGTCTAACAACTAAAGAGACAGTGGATTCAAGTGAAACCGGGCTGCGAAACTAGAGTTGAGGACTGGGTTCTTAAAATAGCCTATTAGACAAGGACCTTGGGTAAAACAAAGATTGTACATTTTAAGTTGTGACTGACACTTAATGCCATACCTGTTATATTATATGTACTTGTGGAAAATCTGAAAAATCAGAGAAGTTGAGTTCCTTTTGGATAAGAATTGATAGTGACTTAGAGTTATAGGGACACCCAGAACTTGTGGCCTTATTATTGGATATTGTTCTATTATTTTCAAAGATGGGAATTTAACTGAAGTTATACTCTTAAATAATTAATTGCTTAGGTATGAGCAATGATTAAGTATAGAGGGTGATGAATCCACAATTCATTTACCTAACTCTTTGATATTAACTCAATTCCAAGGAAATTCTATCAATAAACCCCTTAAGATAATAAAATAATCAATATATAGTGTGCGTAAAATTCGGACTAACTGTTGTAGATTAAATTCCTAATAAAAGTCTTATCTTGATTTTGTATATATTCACTTGTATATTGACCTAACTCCGCCTATTTCTAATTAATTTGTACCAACTACAAATTAAATAAAATCAACTCCAATTTATACATATTACTAACATTAACAAATGAAAAGTAACAGAAAAATACTAACTTGTATATATGTGAAACAAAATCGAACCCTTATTTAAAGATAAAAAGATGTAAAGACCTAAAGTCGAATCGTAACTAGTATATATCAAGTTAGGAGGAGAGAGAAGCTCTAGGATTCCAAGGATATTTTTTTGGAGTTTTCCCTCTAAGCTCTTTCCAGTCGTTGTAGTCCATTTTAAGATTTTGTTGGATGGTTTTTTATGGGTTAGAGGATTCATATGGTTCAGTTATAATAAAATCCTTTTGGCGAGGATTTTGATCGTACTATCGTTCGTTGATTCTGGTCTTGGGTCTGGTTTTTGCTTGGACAATGGTTACGGCATTCTACATGAGAGGATTAGATATTTTTTCTGTTGTTGGAGCTTCCAATCCTTGGCCTTCAGAGTTGAGATCTAAGCTGAGGCTGCTTTTTCGTGGATGTATTTGTTATAAAATATGAAGAATGCGGAAGCGATTGATAAACAGAGCATAAACAAGAAAGATAGAACATGGAACACCATGATTTTACGTGGAACCCTACTCCGTGAGGAGCGGGATGAAACCACGGGAGAAGACCTCAAAGGGACATGCTATGCATTGCTTTTCTCAATGAGTACAGGAGGTCTGGGGCTCCATATATAGCCTCTCCAGAGCCTCCAAGTCCCACCACTAGGCGGTGTGGGACTAAATACTGGATGGGGTAAATGGATCTTCTCCAGGATACATTTACCCTGCTACAACTCAATATGGTGCATACACGAATACTCCAACACTCCCCCTCAAGCTGGAGCATGCAATGCCCAGCTTAGACAAACAGAAAGAAACTCAACTCAACGCTACAGGACACTACGGACAATATCAACCCAACGCGCACATTGCTGCAGTCGAGGAAGTTGCTTCTCATGCCGTGCAGGTGAGGAGTACGAATGGGCTGGAGTGTGAGTCTGTTGAATCTCCTCGTCGGAGAGCATGCGCTCTGAACTACGCCTGTCAAAGTCACTGCAACTGGAAATGAGTCTCCTCGTCGGAGTACTCTAGCCCGCCACAATAATGTGGACAACTGCTCCATCTCTGAAAAGGTCCTAACTGAAAGAGGTCGTGGCTGTGCAATCCTCATCGGAGTCCACGGTCGCTGGAGAATGGAGTCTGAAAATAGTCTCCTCTTCGGAGAACTGGGTCTCTCCCATCTGGCTCAGAGAATGATGCACTACTCTGGTGTACCTATGATACCACATGAAAACCCTTGCCAACATGGCATAGGGAATGGTCCTCTACTCTGGAGTCCCTATGGCTCACATGAAAACTCTGGCCTACAAAACAAGAATAATGATGAGGACCTCTGAAATGATGGCATACTTGTGCTCATCTGAAATGACCGCAAACATATGCGTGTCTGAACATGAGTCTCTCTCTGGAGATCTCGAAAATGGGCCTCTCATCATGGAGTGCCTCGAATTTGGACTCTGACCAATCTGTCGAGTGTCATCAACTGTGCATCACTCTTATGGACTCGGAATCTGAATGTCGAGTCTGAATCTTGCGCATGGAAAATCTTCATCTGAATTGTAGAGTATAAATTCTGACTTGGTCTGCGACTGATATCTGAATCTGGATCAAGACCTATGACTCTACACCATACTCTCCCTTTCTCTCATACTGGTCGAAGTGACAATTGTAACCAAGTTGGGAGAAGACAATGAAATTGGGGGAAAATAAAACTATTTAGCCGATCACAAAATCTTCTTCAGCTTTTCAAGACATAAACATCACAAAAAAATTTGTTGCGCCTTTTCAATTTTTTAGCTGTCACATTTTTTAATGTCGTTTCAACATTTTTTTATGGCTTTTCCATCAATTTTTTTTTGAAATTGCGTACGGCTTTTCTTTTGTACGCGCCTTTTTTTTGCAAAACTTGACTCCCTTCTTCCTTTTTTTTCTTTTCGCATACAATTTTTTTATAACATGAACCTTGACCCAAATATGGGCCCAATCTCTCTCTCTCTTTTGTTTTTTTAAAACTAGCATCTCCCCCCTCGGCTCTTTAAACAAATAACCCAAAAACACAAATTTTTTTAATAGCCGCAGACCCTAGGGTTTCCAACTTCAAATGTTGCCGCCCCCTCTTTAGGGTTCCCTCGGGAACCCTTCTTTTAAAATTTCCCACGATGGGGGCCTGTTAGGATGGTGTTGCCGCCAGCACAGATCAGTGGGGGCGCCGCCTGGGCATCGGGCTGAAAAGGAGGCGCCGCCTGCTGGGGATCTCTTGCACGCGAGTGAGGGGCGCAAGATCTGGAGGCTTGCGCTGCTGGATCGGGAGGAGCACGTCGTCTGGAGGGCTCGCGCGAGGGCCAGAAGAAGGTGCGTGTATGATCTCGTGTACTGCCGCCTAGAGGCTGCGTAGCCGCCAAAGGCGTGGAATCGCCTGGGGTCGAAGGATCGCCTGGGAGAGAGCCTGAGAGGAGAGGAAGCCCAACGATGGGGTCCTTTGTGCGGCCGCCTGCTGGAGCGGCATGTGCTGCCGCATGGAGAGGAGGTGCCGCCCTGATGGAGAGGACCTCGGAGATGGGTTGTGCATCGCCGCAGATGCGCAGGCTGCGGCTAGAAGGAGCAGTGCCAAGAGGAAGGGGCCACTGCTTAGGCTATGAAGAGAAGCGCAAGGGCTTCGAAACTCGCGCAAAGATTGAAGAAAGCTGCTGATAGAAGATTGTAACTGAATCTGGATCTGCTGCGCGCATAGTTGCTGGTGAGACGAGCAGGCTTCAGAAAGCCCTTCAACTTGACGAATGATCTTCCTAACATAAATTAGGGTTTTAAACTAGAAACCCTAGAATTTTGAACAAATCATTCCATAATAACTGGATCTTTAAAATCGATCGAATCTCAAACATAAATAAAGAGAAAAAATTTCTGAGAATCGAACCCGCTCTAATACCATGTTATAAAATATGAAGAATGCGAAATCGATTGATAAACAGAGCATAAACAAGAAAGATAAAATATAGAACACCATGATTTTACGTGGAACCCTACTCCGTGAGGAGAGGGATGAAACCACGAGAGAAGCCCTCAAAGGGGCATGTTGTGCATTGCTTTTTCTCAATGAGTACAGGAGGTTTGGGGCTCTATATATAGCCTCTCCAGAGCCTCCAAGTCTCACCACTAGGCGGTGTTGAACTAAACACTGGATGGGGTAAATGGATCTTCTCCAGTATCCATTTACCATGCTACAACTCAATATGGCGCATACACGAATACTCCAGCAGTATTTCGTGGTGTTTTGGTTGGGTTTGATCCTTCGTTCTGTGCATTATTACCTCCAAAATTTCTCACTATTTTTGGTAAATAGAGCTTGTTTCTGTTGACAGATTATTGGCAGATTTTGAATAGCGAGACCGGCTTTGGTAGCTACAGCTTTTGTTCCTTTTACTTTTATTTTAATGGATGATTCTGAGTCAGAGATTCCTGAATTGGAAAAGGGTAAATCAGTAATTGAAACTGGAGAGCCTTTCAAAGTGCCAGATGAATAGACGAAAGATCCAAATGCTGTGAAATTCAATCCTGATTTTCCTCCTAAAGAAAGAAAAGGATGTTGTTTATGTCCTGAAGATCTGAATTCAGAAAAACCAGTAGAGAAGGTTAATCCCGAGGACATAGAACTTGAACCCTCCTTTAAAGCCTCTGAAGCTCCCACTGATAAGGAAGATAATCTAATTGAATTTCAGCAGAAGAATGAAGAGCTTTTGAGTGAGGTTCCATACAAGGATGAAAATAAAGGTGAAAAGGAATCCACGTCTGAGGCTGCTATTGTTGTTGATGAACTTCAAGTTACTCTTGAGGTTTCAGAAACTCTAGTTCATCTGGAGAGACCTGTGGAAAGTTTTCAGAAGTGTGTTCTAAACACTAACCTGAGCTTAGAGATTGAGATTCCAACCAACAATTCTTTTGGGCTTCTAGAGAATGAGGAAGAATTTTCACAATGCTCAAAATAGGAGTCTGAAGCCGAAGTTGAAGAGGTTGGATAGTTATTGAACTCTCCTTCGAGAAGTAAATCTCTTCAGAATCTGAATTTTAGAGGAAAGTGAGAAAGAAATTGGTGGATTTTAAAATAATAAGATACCCAAAGTTCAGGAAAGCTAAGGCCAAAGGGAACACTGCAAGAGCGATTAATACCCAACCGATCCAAAGTAAGACGGAGGCATCTCAAAATCCAAAAATCAGTTAATGTCTCTTTTAATATGGAATTGTCAAGGGATTTACAATAAATCTACTTTATCTCATCTGACCAATTTAATCATACCAAATAATATCTATCTTGTTGGGTTAATTGAGCCTCTCGTGGATGCAACCAAAGTTAGAGCGGTTTCTCTTAATCTTGGAATGCATTTTTCAATTCCAATTCATTGAATGAAAGGAATATTTGGCTGTTGTCTAAGGAATTCATAAATGTTATTCCACATAGTGAATCAGAGAAAATGTCAAACTTTACTATAGAAGGTCTTCTTGAGAACATTTTTTTTCTTGTCTATTATTTATGCTTCCAATGACACCTGTACTAGAAGAATCCTGTGGGAAGAACTGGCGAACCTTTCAGAAGAGTTTGCAGATAATCCTTGGCTTTTAGGAGGTGATTTTAACTGCTTTTTTAACAGCTCTGAGAAGATCGAGGGAGTTTTTGATGATTCTGCTGCTAATGAGTTTAGAGAGGTTGTGCATGGTTCAGGGTTGATTCTGCCAGAACATGTTGGTGATGTCTATCTTGGTGCAATAACCAATGGGGAATAAATAAAATCTATGAAAGATTGGATAATGTTTCACAAATATTTCATTTAAGGCTAATATTAGGGTTGGCTACTTGTCCAGAGTCTTGTCAGATCATTCACCCTTGTGAAAGTTGTTGAAGAATGAAGAACTTTTCCTACCCCTTTCAGATTTCAGAAAATGTGGCTTCTTCATTAAAAAAAATTAGTGGAGGATTCTTGAAATAATTATTTCTTGAAATATGTACTTACTACTTTAAACTCTAAACTGAGGCATCTAAAGATGATATTGAAACAATGGAAGAAAGAGTCTTTTCGGAATATTATTACCTAGCATGGAGATCTCTTACATCAAATAGATTTATCGGAGCAATCTTTGGAGTTGGGATGAGGAAATCTGGTCTACATTGAATAAATTGAAAAAGATTATATGTATGTGGTAAGAAAGTACGAAACCTTCCTTAAACAAAAATCTAAGGTTCAATGGATAGCTGAAGGTGATAACAATGTCGAATTCTTTCATGATTCGGTGAGAATGAACATAAAACATAACTCATTGTCCTCACTATTGAACAATCTTACCTTCGAAAATTCTTGGGAAAGGGCAGCTGAAGCTGGAGTTATTTTTTTTAAGGATTTGTTCACTGCTCAACCTATTGACATTACAGATCATGGACACTATTCCAATTTAGTGAATGAGGAAGAGAATAAGTTCCTGCTGGATGTTCCTTCTGAAAAGGAAATACTTGATATTATCAATGCCTTTCCTGATAATAAAAGCCCAGGGCTTGATGGTTTCATGGTGGAGTTCTACAAACATTGTTGGGATATTATCAAAGAGGATGTAATTAGAGCTATACAAGAATTTTTTGTTACTTTATGTGTAACGTTTCGGACTTAGGTCTTCGGTCCATTATCAAGGAAAACTGGCCCTAACAACTTGTTGGGTTCGGATCCAAATGAAAATGTTGACAACCACCCAAAATGCTTAAGTCCAAGTTATCAAGTAGCAATCCCCACCATTTATAACCCACCCTCACACTTTGTGAGTTTTAGATGTGGGGAGTATCTTTTTGGGGTAAGGGTGTTACAACCTCTCCCACTAGTATCGTCAACGTCCTTGTTACGACATGACCCATCACTTATTCCCAGTGACACTGGCGGCTGCACGCTCCAGGTAGCAATTTCCTCCTATCTCTTTATAGGGGCGGCTCCACCTCTCGGGTAGCCCTTTCTACTCTCAGAGGAAAATTGGCTCTATTACCATTTATAACGTCCTAGGCTTAGGTCCCCGGTCCGTTATCGATAAAAACTGACCATGACAACTTGTTGGGTTCGTGCCCAAATGAATCCATTGACAACCACCCAAAATGTTTAAACCCAAGTTGTCAAGTAGTAATACCCACCATTTATAACCCACCATCACCCTTTGTGAGTTTTAGATGTCGAACTATCTCTTGGGAGGATGGGTGTTACATTATGGATGCCTGATTTGATGAAACCCACTTCCTTGGCTCTTATCACAAAAAAAAGATAGACCATTGGATTTTACAGATTATAGACCAATCAATTTATGCAATGTGATATATAAAATCACTATTAAAATTATCACAAATAGGATCAGTCCGATGCTTCAGAAGCTTATTGCAGTGAATCAAGGGGGTTTTATTTCCGGTAAAAGCATCTTTGATAACATTGCTTTAGCACAGGAATTAGCTTAAAATCTGGAATAGAGTACCAGTCGTTCTAATGTGATTTTGAAAATAGACATGCATAAAGCTTATAATAGATAGGAATGGGGTTCTCTCTTCTCGGTTTTGAATAAATTTGGCTTCAGTAGTCTATTTGTGAACTTGTTGACGTCCGGTATTTGCAAGGTGCCATTTTCTTTACTGATTGATGATGGTTCTTCTACTGGTTGGTTCAAAAATTTAAGAGGGCAAAGGCAAGGAGATCCCTTACCTCTGGTTCTCTTTAGTATGACTGAAGAGGTCCTTAGTTGAGGTTTATTAAAGCTGCTACACTTAAAACGAACACAACCCTTCTATTCTCATTGGAAAGCTCATGTAATTTCTCTCTTATTATTTACAGATGATAGAGTTGTCTTCACAAATGGCTCGAAGGAGGATTTGCAAAATCTCTTCCTCTTTTTAATTGGCTATCAGAAGGCTTCGGGTCAGTTGACTAATTTGAATAAAAGTTATTGCTATATTTCTGGGAAGGCTTCTAGAGAAGTAAGGGAGAATGTGCTTCATATTTCAAGAATGAGGGAAGGTCTCTTTCCTTTTATCTACTTAGGATATCCTATTTATCGATGTTTAACCAAAATTTTATATTTTGAAAATCTGATCCATGGCATTCAGTTAAGGTTGGTAGGGTGGAAAAGCAAAATTCTTTCACCAGGGGGCAGAATTGTGTTAATCAGATATGTGGTGAGCTCAATTCCAATACATATGATGCCTGTATATGACATTCCGAAGGGTGTGCTGAATAGAACGGAGAGAATAGTCTCCAAGTTTTACTGGGAAAACTCTGGTGAAAATAAATGCAAACACTGGGTGAGCTGGAAAACAATCTGTGAACCCTTAGATGAAGGATGTCTAGGTATTATTGGAAGAAGAGAATGAATTGTTTATTCCAGAGAATCCTAGGGTATCTTATATAGAGAAAGTTTATGGGTAAATTATGTAAGATGGAAACAAAGAAAGTAAAAGTAGAAGAAAAAGGTACATATAACATATAAATATCTCTACACTCCCCCTCAAGATGGAGCATAGATGTCAATCATACTCAGCTTGGAAGAACACTTCTGGAATGGCCTTCTTAGTAATGGTTTGGTAAAAATTCGGCAGTCTGCTCTCCTGAATTGACATGAGAAGTAGAGATCAAGCCCTTCTGAATCATATCTCTAGTATAGTGGCAGTTTACCTCAACTTATTTTGTTCTTTCATGGAATGCATGATTATTAACAATGAATAACGCTGCTTGATTATCACTTTTTAACTGCATGGGTAGATGTACATCTATATGCAAGTCTTCTAGCACAGCTCGAATCCACATCATCTCCGTACTTGCTTGCGCAACGGCCCTATACTCAGATTCTGCACTAGATCTAGCCACCACTGTTTGTTTCTTGCTTTTCCAAAACTAAAGAACTACCAACAAATATTGCAAAACCTGAAGTAGACTTCCGATCATTAAAGCATCCTGCATAGTCAACATCATCACATGCAGAAACCAAAATGTTAGTATCTTTCCTGAATAGTAGTCCTGCACCTGGAGAAGACTTTAGATATCTCAATATCATGTATATAGCATCCATATGTACTTGTCTGGGCTGCTCCATGAACTGACTCACCCGACTTACTGCAAAAGCGATATCAGGTCTAGTGATAATAATATAGAGGAGCTTTCCCACCATCTCTTTATATCTTCTTCTGTCAACCTCATATGTATCATCCACATATAACTTCATGCTAGGATCCATAGAAGTAGTCGAGGACCGACACTCGATCATGCATGTCTCAACAAGCACGTCTGTAATATACTTCCTTTGGGTCATCACAAGACCCTGCGCATTCCTAGCAAATTCCAACCCTAGAAAATATTGTAAGGTGCCAAGATCTTTAGTAACAAACTGATGGCCAAGAAATGCTTTTGCCATCTTTATCCTCTGCATATCATCTCCCGTAACAAGTATATCATCAACATAAACCATGATAACAACAGTACCTCTGGAAGTCTTCTGCACAAACAAAGAATGATTTGCATTTGATCTTTTGAATCCTTGCCTTTCAATTAGGTAAGAAACCCGCGGGCTTTGCTTAAGGCCATATATTGCCTTATGAAGTCTACACACCATCTGACTCTCCCCCTCAGTAGCAAACCCCAGAGGTTGCTGCATGTTGACTTCTCCCTGCAGATCCCCATATAAAAATGTATTTTTAACATCAAGATGAAAGAAGGGGCAATCACGTACCACAACAACTGAAAGGAGGACACGCAGAATCGAGTGATGCGCGACTGGAGAGAATGTGTCCCTATTATCCACGTCGTATGTTTGAGTGAATCTTCGTACCACCAACCTTGCCTTGTAACGATCAAGGCTTCCATCTGCATGATATTTAACAGTAAATACCCACTTGCAGCTGACAATAAATGCACCGGGGGAGCAGAGACCAAGCTTTAGGTACCCCACGACTTTAGAGCAGCCATTTTCTCCTCCATGGCTGAGCGCCAGCAACTATCCTTCGAGGCATCCTGATACTTCCGTGGTATGCCCACGGTAGATAGTGCAACAGTAAACCTCTGAAACTCCCTCGTAAGACGGTGAAAGGAAACCTGTGAAACAAGCGGATATGAAGCACATGTACGGTTCTGCTTCCATAAGGCAATAGGTACGTTCAGATCATCAGAAACAATAGTTGTTGGTATGCTAATCTCTTGCAAAGATCCCTACACTGGAACATCGTCAGATCCATCGTTAGTAATATTATTCGGATAAACCTCCGGCATGTTGCATGATGGACGAGTAGCATGAGCAGGGACAGACCGACATATATAGAATTTCGGTAAAGGTGAAACTAGTTATGGTGATGGTGGTCGAGATAATGATGGTGGTGGTGAAACAACATGAACTGGTATGGTAGAAGATGGACGCAGAGGAGGAGGTGGCACATATACCTCATCATCAGATGTAGATGAAGCCAACCTATCACCTGTAGGAGAGAAATACATCACAGAGTTGAAAAAGGTGACATAAACACTGACGTAATATTTCCTTTTCAAAGGATCATAGCATCGGTAACCCTTCTGAGTCCGAGAGTACCCAATAAACACACATTTGACAGCCCTAGGTGAGAGCTTGTCAAGTCCTGGATTCAGCTGGTGGATAAAAGCAACAGATCCAAAGACACGAAGAGTGAGCGAGAACAACTCCATGTTAGGAAAAACAATGGAAAGAGGAACTTTCTCACCTAAGACAAAGGATGTCATACGATTCACCAGATAACATGTCCTAAGGACTGCATCACCCCAAAAGGAATGTGGAGCACCACTCTGAATATGTAAAATCCGAGTGATATCAAGAAGATGACGATGCTTTCTCTGTACAATACCATTCTATTGAGACATGTAAATACAAGTTGTCTGATGGATAATGCCTCGAGACGAGAAGAAATGTTAAAGACTACGAGTGCAAAATTCCAAAGCATTATGCGTTCTCACAAATTTGATAGTAGACGAAAAAAATTATGCACTTCATTTATAAGATTTTTAATTGCATCCCCTTCTTCAGATTTATTCTTCAACAAAACACCCATGACAAGCGAGAAAAGTCATCAACAACAACAAGGTAATAACGGTGTCCTCGGTGATCAGGGATACGACTCGGACCCCAAATGTCAACATGAAATAATCCAAAATGGGAGCTACTGCTCCAACACTGACGGCTAGGAAAAGCATATCTGTGATGCTTTCCCAACTGACACGCTTCACGCTGAAAGAAAGAACACGGTGAAATCTGCAGCAAGATATGGCATATCTTCTGAAGAGAGAGGTGGCCAAAGCATAGGTACCATGTAAATGGAGAGACTGATCCACTTGACTAAGAGGATACACTAGCATAGGGACTTCAGACCATGAGATAAAGACAATCCTACTTACGGCCATAACCAATCACCCTGCCCATAAGAATATCTTGAAAAACAAGAGACGATGGATCAAAAATAGTGTGACAATAGAAATCATTCATGATCTGACTGATACATAATAAATTCATCAAAAACTCCGGAGCATGCAACACATTCTGGAGCCGCATAGAAGACGTCAAACTAATCTCCCCCTGTTCGATGATGGGGGAATGGGTCCCATCTGCTATAACAACAGTACTTCCTGGTGGAACCGTTCTGTAGGAATGAAGTCTATCCTTACCCTTGCAAACATGATGTGTCACGCTAGATTCCATAATCCATTATAAAATATCATATCCATGACAGGAAGTAAAAGCATAAGAACTACCTGAGGTGCTAGCAGTGGCTGACGTACTGGCAGAGGCTAAAGAAGAAATATCAGAGGTGCCTCTCGGAGATGTTGTAGAGATGGAAGGCATGATATCTCGCAATCTGGCAACGAGTTCCTCAAACCTCTGGTATGAAGCAGGTGAAGGTGAAGATGCAACGTGCTCGGCTACACGCGTTGATGTCGAAAAAACATGCTTAGAGTAACATGTATCACCCATGTGGCATGGGCGATGACAGAATATGCATGGCTGACGGATGCGGCCACCTCTACCTCGAGGTCCATGATCACGAAACAAAGAAGAGGCTCCTCTGCCTCGGAGGCCGCCATTACCGACGGAGGTTGAGCACTAGCAGTAGATGAGACTATGATCCTCTAAGCTTGCGGTACACTTCCTCCATTGGAGGAATAGTAGCATCCACAAGAATTTGCGAGTGAGCAACATCATGTTAAGGGTCAAGTGCTTCTAGTAAGACTTCATCATGGTAGAATTCCAAAAAGTCTTTTGCTGCTTGAGAGTCGTCGTAAGGGGAATGATGTTGTAGATCTTATTAAACATCCTCCGCAAAGATGTATACAAGGAATGAAGAGGTCGTCCCTTTTGATTGACAATAAATATGTCATGTTGGAGTTGAAGGATCTTGGTCTCGTTCCGCACCGACGAGTATGTTGCGGCAAGGATGTCCTATATTGCCTTAGCAGTAAGCTGATGGAGTACATCAAAACCAATCTCTATCATCAGGATTCTTGAAAGTTAGACTTTGGCATACGAATCATTGGCCTCCCATGAGGCATAAATCCTAGTTTTCTCTGTCGGCTCTTCTTCTGTAAGAATGTGCTTCTTACCATTTGACGTCATGAGACTCATGAACTGCATAGCCCAGAGCTCGTAGTTCGTCCCATCCATCTTGACAATGGGCGTTGGACCTTTGAAAGTGTCTATGGAGGGCATGTCGACATTGTTGTCTGACATCTTGCTGAAGATAAAGAACTAGGATTTTGTAGATCAAGAAATGAATGTCTACAAAAACATATGAGGATTTGAGTGCATATATAGACCTATGCACTCAAACCCATAGGTGGCGAGAGAGGAGGGGTGGGTAGGGGTGCAAGGGAGAGAGGGGGGGAGGGTGACGACGGCGAGAGAAGGGGGGCTGCGGCAGCGAGAGAAGGAGGGAGGGGACGGCGGTGAGAAAGGGAAGGGTGGTGGGGTGGCGATGGTGAGGGGATGGGCGCATAGGCTTTTGGGTTTTAGGTTGGATCTGAAACCGTGTTGGGAGAAGAGAATGTATTGTTTATTCCATAGAAACCTAAGCTCTTTTATATAGAGAAAGCCTATGGGTAAATTACATAAGATGGAAACAAGAAAGTAAAAATAGCAGAAAAAGGTACACAGAACATATAAATATCTCTACATGTATCAAACACTCTCTGAAATGCTCAAGGCTCTTTGTATCAAAATGACCTGAAAATATTGTAATGAAGATTCTCTTTGGACTTCTTTTATGAAGACAAGATATGGTGATCTATATGATGGGACCACCGATGTCATCTCCTCTCGGATAGCGGTTGTTTAGGATACAAACTTCCTTGGATATGGAAGCAGATATGCAATCATCCACTACCACAGAGGTACGTGAAAGAAAGAACAACTAGATATAACGGTGGTTGGTCACTTCTCGTGACCACCGGAGAAGAAAGATCACTATAAATTAGAACAAGTAAAACTCTCTCCGTTCCCTCGCTCTCTCATCTCTTTCTTTCTTCTCTCTCCCCCTCTCTAGGGGTTACATTGTTCTTGTGCTGGTGTAGAGGCAATGCCTCCACTGCCCTCAATATATAGCCCTGTTACAACCCTATAGTCCTATTCCTAATAGAACTATAAATAGAATACAACTCAACTACTATTAGGATTATGAGTCCAACCCAATAGGATTACTAATCCTAGTTTGACTCTAATCCTAACAATCTCCTCCTTGAGTTGAATTCCATCATGATCTCTTCATCGTCTTGAGTCTGCACTGGGTCATCCTCATCATCTACATGTTTCGTCAGTAGGATCTCACCAACTCTAGGTGACGCACCCGTTACTAGACGCCCTCGACATCGTGCTCCCTCTCGGACACTCACACAACTCATCATTGTGCCTCATGATGTGGCACCACAAATCTCTCGTGACTAGAGATTGTGCTGACATCCTCTGGTAAAGCAAGTCACACTCGTTTTTTCTTGTTGCGCATTTTTGCAACAGATATGCTGATAACCTGCGACTCTCTTATTGTATTGCTCATCCTGGGAATAAATGAAGCTCCATCACATGTCACGACCCTTCCCTCGAGCTTATACACCTTATGCGACATTTTCGTTCCAGGCATCACCATGCATGCTCCATGATGTCAAATTTCGCTCTAATCTGCCATGTTGTATCCCTCACTGTCCTCGAACCAAGCTCTGATACCAATTGATGGGACATGATCCACCGATATCGTCTCCTCTCAGATACCAATTGATGAGGATACAAACTTTCTCGGATATGGAAGTGGATGTGCAATTACCCACTACCACAGAAGTACGTGGAAGAAAGAACAACTATATATAACAGTGGCTGGTCACCTCTCATGACCATCGGAGAAAAAAGATCACTATAAATTAGAGCAAGTACAACTCTCTCCATTCCCTCGCTCTATCATCTCTTTCTTCTCTCTCTCCGCCTCTCTAGGGGTTGCATTGTTCTTGTGGTGGTGTAGAGACAATGCCTGTACCCCCCTCTATATATAACCTAGTTACAACCCCATAGTCTTATTTCTAATTGGAATATAAATAGAATACAATCCAACTACTATTAGGATTATGAGATGATTCTCATTAAGATTCCTAATCATAATTTGACTCTAATCCTAGTATTATATTCAGATCCGAAATATAAACCTGCAAGATGGAGGAGCCTAAATAACATGAAAGGAAGCTGATAAAAATTTCATAATGGAGATTGGCAATGGAAATTTTAATTTGTGGAATGTCAGATGGCTGCAGGAAGGACCTCACCAAGAAGATGATAATATTGCGATGCAATTGTCAAATATCATTTCTAGAGACATTTACGCTGATGGTTCTCCACTTTTGAACCTTAGGGAATTATGCTTAAATGAGTATTATTGCAGAAAGATTGTGGCAAAAGACATCTTTCTCAGTGATAATTATCCAAAGTTGCTTTGGCAAGTAGATAATCCTAGTGGAATTCCTACTGTAAAGGGTGCCTGGGAATTCGTAAGACAAAAGGTTGATAGGATCAGCTGGGGAAAGGCTATTTGGGATCTTGGAATACCTTCAACGGTATCAAACTTTTTATGGCGTTTATTTAAAGAAAGACTGCCATTTGATGCTAACTTCCAGAGAATGGGTTTCTACTTCGCATCCAAATGTTGCTGCTGCTTTCAGAATCAATTTGAAGATCTTGTTCATGTCTTCTTCTTTTTTTCATCATAAACAAATCACTATTAGTCATTACATAAAAATTGATGGGAGACGGGCAACAAGCTGCGCCGCCAATCCCTTTTGGATGGCAAATCCAATCCTTCGAAATACAACATTCATTGATCTAGGAACCATAACATTGCTATGCATAATTTTTTGGATCCTCTTGAGGAACTCCACTGCTTCACTTGCTAATAACCCAAATGTATCAAAATCAAAGGGGATGAATACATGGTGATTGTAAATACAGACCCTCTCATGCTTAGCCACTTTAGCTGAGGCAACTTTTTGTACAATGTATCCTGCAACAAAATCACTCTTTATCGGGCCCACTAATGGAGAAACTCCAGTCAAATCAGCACATGCATGTTTTCCTCCAACCCATCCAAATATTAAAACATCTGTCGGTCTAAGTGTCGATCTCCCCTCCTTTAGATTAGTCAAAAAATTCACTGATGCTTCTTTTTTTGATGCAACCCCCGCATGTCTGAGTACATCAAAAAGAGCATCCCAGACAAAATCATGTCTATATTTAAAACCTGGAAGTTCGCGACAATGAACATGCTCCCCAAAACCATCTAAGCCAGATTTACGGCATAGTGGACAAACCTCATTTGTTGGGAATAGAGGAATCATGAGGCGGTACTTGAGAACAGTACGATATTCAATGGGTGACATATGCATTGCAAGCCCCTCAATAGGAATGGCATGAAGGAAATCTTGAGCATGTTTAGCTTGTAAACATCGGAAAATTACTTTTTGTCCAGCATACTGTTGACACTGGGATTTGATTTTTCAGTGATCTCTATTAGACTCCCTAACCCTCCTTATATAACAAGAGGATTGGGGTTAGGGTTTTACAAAGGAGGAACAAATTAGGTCTAATGCCCAAAATACCCTCTATAGCTATCATTATTCTCTACACTCCCCTTCAAGCTGGAGCATATAAATCATACATGCTCAGCTTGTTACAACATTTCTCGAATTGGGCTCGTGCTAGCGGCTTTATGAATATATCTGCAGCTTGCTCAGTAGTTAAAATGCCTTATGTGCGTAATAGCCCTTTTCGTATGAGATCTCTCGTATAGTGACATTCGATTTCCACATGTTTTGTTCGTTCATGAAACATGAGGTTGTTTGCAATGTACATTGCTGCTTGATTGTCACATCTTAGTTCCATAATGTCCTTGGATTTGATGTGAAGGTCAGCTAGTACGGACTTGATCTACATGAGTTCTGTTGCTGCTTGTGCCATGGCTCTATATTCGCTTTCAGCACTTGATCGTGACACCACTGCTTGCTTCTTGCTTTTCCATGTGATTAGATTTCCTCCCAGATATGTGCAAAAACCTGTGGTAGACTTTCTATCTTACAAGCATCCTCCATAGTCTGCATCAGAATATGCTACAAGATTGAGGTTGTTGTCCTTGCGAAATAGTAGTCCTTTTCCAGGGGACTGCTTGATGTATCGAAGGACCATCTTGCAAGCCTCAAAGTGATTTATAGTGGGAGAATCCATAAACTGACTTAGTCTTCCTACTGCTAGAGTAATATATGGACGAGTGATAGTGAGATAGAGCAGTTTGTCAATTAAGCGTCTGTATCTGCCAGCATCCTCTGTTGTTCCTTCCTCGAAAATTCGTCCTTTAGGGTCCATAGGGATCTGCGCCGGCTTACACCCAACATCCCTGTTCCTGTTAGCAGATCAATGGCATTTTTCCGTTGAGACATAACCAATCCATGCCTTGATCTGACAATCTCAATTCCCAAGAAATATCGCAGTGGTCCCAAATCCTTAATTATGAACTGTTCTGCAAGATGCTTCTTCACTCTGACAATCTCTTCATAATCATCTCCTGTGAGGATGATGTCATCAACGTACACCAGCATTGCTACTGTGCCCTTCGAGCTCTTTTTGGTGAACAAGGAGTGATCGGATGACGATCTAGTGAATCCAAGTACATGTAACGATTCAGACAGCTTATGAAACTAGGCTCGAGGGCTCTGTTTCAACCCATAAATTGCTTTGCGCAAAAGGTATACCTTCTGACACTCCCCTTGTTGATCGAATCTTGGTGGTTGTTGCATATAGAGAATCTCATGAAGATCACCGTATAGGAAAGCATTCTTGACGTCCAGCTGATGTAAAGTCCAATCTAGCTGAACTGCGAGAACAATGAGAATTCATATCGTGGATAGTCGAGCGACTGGTGAAAAATATCGAATAAATTAATACCATATGTTTGTGTAAACCCTTTTGCGACCAAGCGAGCTTTGTAGCGTACAATAGAGCCGTCGGGATTGTACTTAACGGTGAAGACCAATTTGGAGCTGATGATTCATCTATTTGTGAAGGATCCACTAGTGTCCAAGTACTTCTTGATTGCAAAGCTGACATTTCTTCTTGCATTGCTTGATACCAGCGGGGATCTGTTAGTGCATCAAGGTGGTTTGCCGGGATGTCAGTATTATATACAACCCTTACAAAATTCTTATAAGCTGGAGTTAGTCTGGAGAGAGACACTGCTGCAGAGATTGGATGCTTAGTACGATATACAGATGGACATTATCGTGCTGAGCGGCATTGAGCTATTGGGAAATCCACCAGGTTATCTGCATTGTCATTAGTTTCCAGGTCTTCAGGGGGGAGCATACCTGTGGAGGTGGCACTGGCTCAGAAGGGGGGGTGTGAGGTTGTTAAGGAGTTGGAACTGGTAAGGGGATAGTGGGGGCTTGTTCGCAGATGGTTGGTAGGGAAATATTGGTGGTGGATGCTGAAAAATAGGGTATTAACTCGAATAAGGTAACATCTGCGCTTACAAAGTGTTTACGTAGTCTTGTATCAAAACATCGATATCCTTTTTGATTCGTAACATAGCCTAAAAAGACACATTTGATAGCCCGTGCAGCAAGCTTATCTCTACCGGGTGTACGTAAATGAACGAATGCAGCACACCCAAAGATCCTTTGCTGCATAGGATAGATAGGTTTGCCTGGAAAAAGAATTTCAATTGGGATTTGTTCATTTAAAGTTGTCGATGGCATTCTGTTAATGAGGAATGTTGCAGTTAGGACAGCATCACCGCAATAGATTGATGGGACATGATAATTGATGAGCCCAAAATCCTACTGATCCGGATCAGGTAGAAATATCACTCGGGTCGTTGCGACCCGGATCGATAAGAATCTCGGCTCAATCAAGAAAATAAAGTGCAGACCACCAAAATAGGATAAAAATCAATGAAAAACGATAGCGGTCCTGGCTATTGGATTAGCCTGGTATAGCGACCAGGGTCGGACTCAGGGAGCACGTGATGGCCTTGCGGCCTACGAAGTAGTCAAACATAGGGAAAATATAAACAAATGTTTTTTTTTGGTGGATTTTTAATATTTTTATATTTTTTGGATTTTTAAATAATTAAGAAAATAAGAAAAGCAATAAATCAAAAAACTACAAACAATTATTTAATAACTTAAAAAGCATCCAAAAATTCAAACAAAAATATTTTTATGTTTTTTATATTTTTTACTGTTTTTGGTTAATTTTTGGTACTTTTCTGATTTTTATTGAATTTTATAAAAATCAAACAAGGAAAGAAAATAAGGGTATTGTCCAGTCAGATTTGGAGGGCCAATTTAAAATAAAAATGGCCATATCAAGGTCTGAAGGTAATTTTCCTGTAACGAAGAAAATACAAGGAAAATTTAGACACCATAATTATTAATTTCTGATTTTCCTTTTAATTATTAGAATTTTTATGGGTTTTTAGGGGTTTTGTAATTTTTGTTGGTTTTATAAAGCCAAAACTGACCAAAATTGGTCAAAAAATCAAACAACAAAAAAAAACACTATATAATTTTTTTGTAATTTTTAGAGGTATTTCAATATTTTTATGTGATTTTCAAAGTTAGAGAGTAAAGAAAATGCATGTTTTTGAATTTTTAAAAATATCAAAAAGTATCAAAAATGTCTCCAAAATTTATAGAAAATTTTACACCATGTCAGGAGCCACGTATCCAATTTTCATCAAATTTAGAGTTGATTTGCTATTTTATTAAATTCAAACACAAGGGTACAGTACATAGGGACCTAAATGCAATTAAAACAAGTTCCAGGGGTTCCGATGCAAAATTCCCAAGAGCTCACGTGCAAAGCACGTGACCTGGGGTACTTAGGGACCTATTTGCAAGAAAACTAAAGTTCCTAGACTATTTAGTAACACATACTAAAAGTCCAGGGACATCAATGTAAATAACCCACTATATCAAGCGCATGCGCAATTAAAAGCATTCACAGGGGTATTTATGCAAATATCAAAAACATAAATTCATTCATTAACAACCGGAAACCATAAGTCCATACATGCAAATAACCCACAAAAGCACGTGTCGAAGCACGTGTCCCACAACACACAGGGGCATAAAAGCAAATACCATAAAAGGCAAGGTCCTCTATGCAAATTATCCTACGCAAATAAAAGTTTTAAAATATTTACAGGACTACAAAGTAACACCTAAAAAGCTAAGGGCCTAAGAAGAAATTACCCTTTATTTAAGTCGAGGGCCAGATGGGCGCCACATATGAGATCCAACGGTCGGTGAAGGGTGGCGCCTCAACGAAGGGTCCTCGGGTCAGATCGATGGATGTGGGCTCACCACGTGGCTGATCTGACGGAGGGGAAATGAAGCGGCTAACCCTCGACGATCGGATGGTTCTGATCCCTCCTCTGATGATCGAACGGCTGGCTTGGCTCCTCTAATGGACGTCTGGGATCTGATCTGGAGCTGGAGGAGGATCGAACAGCGGCTGAGGATGCTCGAAGAACTGGGCTCCGGCGAGGTTTGCCGGGTTCGTGTGGGCGCTGGAGACCTCCTCGGAGGCTGCTGATGATCTAAGAAGCTACGCCTTGGCCTCCCACGTCGAATGGTCCTCTCCGATGACGGCGAGGAGCTCTGGAGAGCTCCGGCGGCGCTGGCGGAGGGAGAGCTACTGCTCCAAAGAGTCAGAGCCCTCAGATGAGCTCGGATGAACCTGAAAAGCACGACAACAGACTCGCGGGTCGAGGGCAAAGTGCCTCGATCCTGTAAGCAGAGGTGAAGGTGATCTGTGCGTCGGGGCGGAGGGGCTCCGGCGAAGCGACGACGAAGGAGCCCCAATCCCAGCTCCTGTGCGAGCTGGGTTGGATGAGTGGGTGGAGAAGGTGCGCAGAGGAAGGGCGATCGTGATGGGCGACTCCGATGATCGGGACGAAGGTGGAGATGGTCGGAATCAGCGATAAACGACGATGGGTCGATTTGGGAAAAATGCAAAATTAAAGAAATAGGGAAAGGGAAAGGGCTACCTACTGGATGGAGTCGACTGGGGACGAGCTGGGGTAGCTCTAGGTCCTTGCCTCAAGGACCGTCGGTGTTCAAGGCTTGAGCACCACCTCCAGGCGGAGCACGGCGGCGCAAAGCTGCCGGATCAGAGGTCTACACGCTCCCTCCTCGCTGCGACACCACCGGCCGACTGCTGTCACTCAGGCGGAGATGATGGAGGTCCTGGGATGGAGAATGATGAGCCAAAGATGCTTGAAATGGGAGGCGGAGCTCAGACTAAATACCTCTAGGGGTCCGGCTATCGGGGAGTCGGGCGAGCAGCTCAAAGCGCAGATCCCCAAAATCCAACCCGGGCGTGGATAAGGGATGATCAAGCTCGGATTAGGACCCGCGGTTAACGGTTTTGATTGTCAGATCGAGCGTGGAAAATTCGAGAAGTCGGGTTGCGGGCTCGGATCCGGGGCTCGGTGGTCCTGGGGGGGGGGGAAGTTGACCGGGGGGTCAACGTCCCCGTGGACCAATCAGGGCTGACCACGTGGAAATGTTTTAAAAAGTGATTTAAAAATATAAAATGGCCGAATTATTAAAAACTCAAAACATAAAAAATGTTTATTTTAATTTTTCTATTTTTTGTGATTTTTAATTATTTTTATGAAATAAAAATAAGGTATTTACACTATAGTGCTATATATAGGTGTATATATACAATATAGCTTTTTAATTTTTGATTTTTAATTTGTTATTTTTGTACATTTCTTTTCCCATTTTATATTTTATTTATTTATAGCATAAAATTAGGAATGAAAAGGTTTTTTTTAGTTTTATTATTTATATACACTGGGTAAATAATTAGATATATACATATATATATACATGGTATATATACAATGTTCTTTGTGGTTTTTAATTTTGTTCTTTTTATTTGATTTTTGTTTTTGTAGTTTTTATTTTATTTATTTACATCATAAAATATAGAATATATACAAATTTTTAGGGATTTTAATTTATTTATTTACAAGGCTAAATAAATATAAGAGTGGTTTTATATACATGTGAATATGTACACGGAAGGCTAATTTTTTGTTTTCTTTTTAATTTTTCTCTTTTATTTCGATTTTGTATTTACAAATACTTACAAATATATACAAGCTCATTTTATTCTATTTTTGGAGGAAAATATTTTTTTGTTATATTTACAGGTATATTTACACACATGAGCTCCCTATCTCTCTCTACTTTGGCTTTTATGCGGTCAGGCCCATGCTGAGCCCTCCCATGGGATTAGGTTGCTCAATATTTATTCTAAATATCTCCCTCTTTTTCTTTTGTCTCTTTATTCTTTTAGTTTTGCACAAAAAACATGCTAATTATTAGTTTTTACACAATGCATGCCTTTTGTTAGTTATTTGTATTTACACATATCTACATGCATTTGCAAAGGTTTTTTGTAGCTAAAATATAAGAATAAAAAGTGATGAATGGGTATTCATAACCCCCCTGTACTTAACTTTGCTAGTCCTTTAGCAAACACTTATTTGAAAAAGAAGTGAAAAAGAGAAAGAAAAAGAAAAAGAGGAGAATGTACATGGATTAAGGCTGATTAATGTGTCGGAACCTTAATTGGACTTAAGCTTAAAACTTAACAGCCTCTAAGTTCCACCAATCTATGGACAAGACTCCTCAATAAACCAGATCAGAACAAGTCTACATACACAAACTCTAATGACCATGAATCTTTCCATGCGGTGTGAGATATAGCTCCCCACCTCAGAAGTAACAAAGAAACAACCTCCTCCAACCTGGTAACTCTAATGCCATGGTCTAGCAACTCTTTCCTCGAGAAGCGGGGTATTCCCTTCTAAGTTCAAGTGCAACCGGCTCAAGAAGAGGGGGAAGAAGATGAAGAATGGACCATGGCCAGTGTAGCCACGTATCCCTGGGAGCCTAACCAGTGTAGCTAAGTCTCCCGCTGCAAGCTTCATGAGATGTAACATGGATACCATAAGCTTTTGCTTTATTTGACTATATACACTCCGGTGGGGTTATTAAATTTTCAATCCGACCCACCACTTTTTTGGAGTTCTTTTCTTTTTGCACATTTTTTTTCATGTGCAACTGTACGACATATCTACATGGTGCAGCATATATACAAGGAGTTTTTCCTCTTGAGCCAGTAGACTATCCCTCTTTTGAAGCTTTATTGCAACCCACGGCTTTTGTCTTTAGCCTTCATCACCACTAGACCAAGTTGAGACGCACTTCCTTCACTAGAAGAAGAAGAAAGGTTCCGCCTAGAAGTACTGCCATCATATGCTACCCCAAGCCAAAGGAAACTGCCTCCTCACCACCTCATCCGTGGAGAGCTATGTGTAAAGTGCTGGTGCAAGTCAAGCCATTGTCTCTAAGAGTCATGCGTGTGTTGTTAAGTGCTCTACTTAGGCTCATCAAGATGACATATGCTCATAGCCTAGTGGACTCAAAGAATTAAGTCTCAATGGACCTGAAAAGCCTTAACCATAAGCCCTATAAGGTTCCTCTTAGAATTAGGTGGATTAAGATCTTAATCAAGCTCCATTTCCCAATTTAATTCCAGGCTAGTTTAAATGTCAACTATAATCCAGGAAAAACTAACAAATATTTACAAGGATGCTATTTACAAACATGCACTTTACAAATATTTACAATCGTGCAAAATTTTTGAAAAATGTTTAAAAACATGGATGTATGCATGAATGCGAGTTTTGCAAAATATTTACAAACATTTACACAAGGTTTTTGCAAACTTTTTGTTTTCAGAACATTTTGGAAAAATTGTGTACTATATACATAATTTTGATATGAAAATATTTACAAATCCTTTACACAAATCATTTTATAATCATTTGTACACAAATAATTTTAATAAATAAATAGGTATGTGCAAGGTGAATTTTATATACAAGGGAGAAAAATTTTAAATTTTGTGGGTTTTTAGCCATTTTTATTTATTCACACACTCACACAAAGTACGAGTTATGGCTAAAGTATATATGAAATATATACACACCCCCCTATACTTAGCTCGAACGATGTCCTCAGAGTGATCAAGAGCGATGAAGAAGACATAACTCGTGCTTAGTATAGGGAAGTGAAAAGGAATGGCTATGTACAAAGATGAATCAAATAATAGAATGAAGAGAACTCGGTGGTTTCCCCCTATACTTAGGATCAAGTAATCCTAAGTATAGCAGCTGTACATGAAGGGAAATCCGAGTGAAGGATGTACAGAGTCTACCCCCCCTATACTTAAGGTGAAGTATCCCTAAGTATAGGCAGCAAAACAGGGGTAGCAAGAATAAAAAGAATACTCGAAGGTCCTACATCCCCCCTATACTTAGGGTAAAGTACACCCTAAGTATAGCATAATCATAAGATGAGAAAAGGGATGTGGGACTAAAGAATAGAGTGATATGGACAACTGGATCTATACAGGTCGGGAGAACAGTGATAATCAAGCGTGAGATGCAATAGATGTGAGTCAAAAGACCACATCTCACGCAAAATGAATAGGGGCAACATCAACGACCCGCGACTCATGATCTAGAAATGACTTGAGTCGCTGGCCGTTCACTCGAAAGGTACTCTCAGAATACAACTCGGATATGTCAATGCTACCATTGTCGTGTACCTTTCTCACCAAATAGGGTCCCTTCCATTTGCTCTGTAGCTTCCCTGGAAATAGACGAAGCCTAGCATCAAACGACCATACTCTCTGTCCAGGCTCAAAATGCTTGTGACTGATATGAGAATCATGCCACTCCTTCACTCTCTCCTTGTAATGTAGGCTGTTTGAGAAGGCGGTATCACGAAGCTCCTCCAGGGCTGCTAACTCTGCCCTTCTCTGGTCTCCTACACTATCTGGATCATCAAGTATCTCAATGACTGCCCAAAGTGACATGTGCCTCAATTCAACAGGTAGATGGCACGGCTTGCCATAAACGAGGAGAAAGGGAGATGTACCCAAAGGTGTCTTGAAAGACGTCCTATATGCCCACAAGACCGAGTCCAAAAGCTGTGACCAATCCTTTCGATCAGGGTGGACGACTTTCTGCAATATAGTCTTGATCTCCCTATTCGACGCTTCGGCTAGACCATTTGTCTGTGGATGGTATGGAGTGGCAACTCGATGGTCTATACCGAACTCGCTAGCAAGAGCCTTCACATGGTCGTTGATGAAATGAGACCCCCCATCTGAAATCAATACTCGAGGTACCCCGAACCGTGTAATGATGTGCTTCCTCAAGAATCTGCAAACTGTCCTGGCATCAGCAGTTCGGGCGGGTATGGCCTCAACCCAACGACTCACATAATCCACAGCCAACAGAATGTACTCAAATCCCTGACTCTTAGGGAATGGACCCATGAAATCGATGCCCCATGCGTCAAAAACCTCAGAGAAGTGAATGGGCTGCATCGGCATCATATCACGTTGTCCACAAGTGCCCATCCTCTGACAGTCAGTACACCTCTTCACGAACTCATCAGAGTCCTTGAAGAGAGTAGGCCACCATAGGCCGGATTGGAGCACTTTCTGTGCCGTTCTCCTCCCATAGTGATGTCCTCCTGCCTCAAGCTTGTGGCAGTAAGTGAGGACGCTATGGTGCTCCTCCTGAGGAATGCACCTACGCCAGACGCTATCCCCTCCTTCATGGTAAAGGATGGGATCCTCCCAATGGTAGGACTTGGCCTTCCCGAGGAAGGTCTCAAGCCTCTGTCTGGGCCAATCTTGTGGGACTTTCTTAGCAACAAGAAAGTTCACAATATCGGCATACCATGGGAGAGAGGCGATAGCAAGGATCGCCTCATCTGGGAAGGTCTCACAAATAGGGTCAATCAAGTCAGAATCCTCGAGATGCTCTAATCGGGAGAGATGATCCGCCGCCACATTCTTGACTCCAGGCTTATCCTTAATCTCTATGTCGAACTCCTGGAGTAGAAGGATCCATCTAGTCAGTATGGCCTTGGCATCCTTCTTTACCATGAGGTATCGGATGGCGGTATGATCAGTATATAGGGTCACTCTCGATCCAATAATGTACGATCTGAACTTATCTAGGGCGAAGACTACGGCTAGCATCTCTTTCTCTGTGACTGTGTAGTTCCGCTGCGCGGAATCCAATGTGCGGCTAGCGTAGTGAATAGCAAATGGAACTCCATCCCTCCTCTGTCCCAGCACGGCCCCCACGGCAAAATCGGAGGCATCCGTCATGATGATATGCCATGACTCTTTTTCTAGGGGAAAATGGACTTGAGAAAGCGGCGGTCGTCTTCTTGGGTAGGTCAGTGACGGAGCTGAAAACTAGGACTATCAAAAAGCCTCTCATCGCTCAATGCAAGCGGGCTCGAGACCTCTTCGTGAGTGAATCTCCTTCGAAAAAGGGTGCTTCAGGAGCGATGTCGACGTATTATATTAGCCTTTGTTAGTCATCCTCTCGAGACCTCGTTTTGCTAGCGAAGTCAATTTCGAATGGGAGAGACCAAACAGGCGGCTGTAGAACAGGAGCCTCAACAACACATCTCTTGAGAGTCTCAAACGACGAAAGACACTTGTCATCGACAAGGAACTCGGTGTCTTTCGTCAGCAGGTCAGTCAACGGCCAGACAATCCTACTGAAATCATGAATGAATCGTCGGTAGAAACCGACATGCCCCAGGAATGACTGTAACTGCCGCAAATTGGACGGTGGTGCGAGTTTTCTAATGACATCAACCTTGGCCGGATCAACCTCCATGCCCTGTTGGAGATGATATGGCCAAGCACCGTCCGTTGAGTCACCATGAAGTGACTCTTCTCCCAAGATAGAACCAAGCGAACCTCTATACATCGTTGAAGTACCCGGTCTAGGCAGTCAAGACAGGAGTCGAATCCGTCGCCGTAAATCGAGAAATCATCCATGAAGACCTCCAAGCAGTCCCCTACCATGTCCGAAAAGATAGACAACATGCATCTCTGAAAAGTTGCAGGGGCATTGCATAGCCCAAATGGCATGCGTCGGAAGGCGTATGTGCCGAAGGGACAGGTAAAGGTGGTCTTGTCCTGGTCCTCGGGAGCGATGGCCACCTGGTTGTAGCCCGAGTACCCATCCAGAAAACAATAGTGTCTCTTCCCTTCCAGTCTCTCAATGATCTGATCAATAAATGGCAGGGGAAATGATCCTTCTTGGTGGCCTGGTTGAGTCTCCTGTAGTCAACGCAGACCCGCCAAGAAGTGGGTACCCGTGTAGCAATCTCCCCTCCAGACTCGCTGACCACTGTAGTGATGCCCGTCTTCTTGGGCACCACATGCAAAGGGTTGACCCACTTGGAGTCGGAGATGGGGTAGATAAAATCGGCGCTCCACCATTTCGAAATCTCCTTCATGACAACCTCTCTCAGATTCAGGTTTAGGCACCGCTGGAACTCACGCGACGGCTTTGCCTCATCCTCGAGATAGATATGGTGGGATCACAGAGCCGGACTGATCCCCTGAAGATCTTCTACGCTCCATCCTATCGTCTTCCGGTTCTTTTCGAGAACCCCCATCAGACGGGATTCTTGCTCTCCAGTCAAATCGGCGGAGATAATGACTGGGTACATCTCAGGCTCACCCGCAAGGAATCTATACTTCAGCGAAGTAGGAAGCGGCTTCAACTCTGGACAACTGGGTGCTGGTGGATCTGGCCTCTGGAAAGTCTACGTGAACGCTGCCAAATCCGCATGGGAGAACTGAAACTCTCTGTCAATCTCAGAAACTGGAGAAGGTTGCCCTGATAGACTGTCTCTGCTCTGCTCGGCATCTACCTCCTCCTCAGCTGTAGGCTCAGTGGAAATCAGGTCTGGCATGTAATCCTCACAAACTGCCCAATCAGACTCTGACTCCGAGGGATCTGTGTCATCCAAGGTGGCATCAGCACCACCATCATCACAAGAATATGTCTCGCGGTCGCGAACCGGCTCTGCTGCCTCAGAAGTATCCTGGACAAGGAATGTGCTCTCCAAGCTCTCCTCTGTTGTCGTCTCTGCATCAGCGGAATCTGAAAATGAGAGGATGGCCTGTGCTGTTGGGTCTGCCCAAACTGCCTCGTCGTCTGTGATCACAAAGTCACAGTCCTGGTGGATGTCTAGCCCGGTATCTGTCAACTGCTCTGTGTCTGAAGTGGTCTCTGAGCATGATCTGTCTCTGGCTCGGCTGTCCTCGACCGTCTCTATTTGTACACTTTCGCCCTCGATGCAAAAGTATACCTTCCCACTATCATGGTCAGTCACTGCCTTGGCTGTGGCCAACAACGGGCGACCTAGAATGATGGTGGTATCGGTTACTGAATCAGGGATCTCCTTGTCCAACACTACGAAGTCCACGGGGAATTGCAGGCCCTGAATAGTGACGACAACGTCTCGCAACAACCCCTTCGGCCTCTTGACAGATCGATCAGCAAACTGAAGGACTGTCTTGCTCTGTCTAAGAGTGCCCAACTCGAAGCGGTCAAGAAGGGCTGTCGGAAGTAGGTTGATCGACGATCCGCTGTCTAATAGAGTACGGTCGAGCCTCTACTCTCTAATGTGACATCTGACATAAGGGGCTCCTGAATCTGGCCTCTTGGCCGGCAGTCTGTTCTGGATAGCAAAACACGTGGCTTTCGTCAGCACATGGATCTCTGAGTGGTGGTTCCTCCTCTTCCTCCTGATAGTGGTCCTATCTCTCAATGAACGCTGAAGAAGGGGAATGTGCTGTAAAGCCTCCTGAAGAGTCAGTTGTATGTGAAACCGATCTATCATCTGCTGGCTGAACTCTTCCTGCTCTCTCTTTTTAGGATTTTCTTTTTTCTCCCCCTTCCCCATCTGAAGGGCTCTAGGGAAGGGGATCACAAGGTCCTTCTCAGATGAAGGACTAGGAATGGGTCTAGACGGCTCGACGGCCAGATCCACACATACATCAAGCACCACAGTGGGACCAGAAGAAACCAAACCCCTTCCTTTATTCACAACAAAGTTCCGAGATACATCAGAAGTAGGAAAAACTACAGGTCTCTCAACAAAAGCATGGGTGGCCTCAGTACCAGCATCGGTTGGATCGGTTGGGAGACTCGCGGCCTCAGTACCGCGCTCTGGCCCGGCATCAGGGGTGGCCTCAGTACCACCTCCTCCAACTGGTGAAACGGCGGCCTCAGTACCGCCGATGGGATCAGCATCCATGGTGGCATCAGTACCACCGTCATCATCTCTAGCGGCATCAGCACCGCTCTCCTCCTCGTCTGGCGCTCTGAAAGTGTCCTCGTGGTGTAACTCAGACGAGGGGCCGCCTGCTGGCATCCTACCGCTCCTAAGTGTGACAAAGTCAGTATCAAAAATATATGCAGACATATCACCAAAAGCATCACTCGGAGTGGCATACTCAGTACAAACTACCTGCTCAGACTTCCTCTTCAGATTGTTGGGGTTCGGCTCAATCTGGGTAGGGATGGCGGCCTTCCCTCTCACGATGTCCCGCATCTCCTGGCGGAACTCGTCCATCTCCCGTCGGAAAGTAGCCTGCTGATCGGTGAGAAGGCGGGCTATATCATCCAAGGCGGGGCTCTCATGAGAGCCCGACGGGTGGCCTCTCTAGTAGTGAGGCTGCTGGAACTGCTGTTGTGGCTGAGAGAGTACGGGTGTGGCTGATGCTGCTGCTGGTGAGGCTGATCTCGCCTCCACGGTTGTCCCTGCTGATAGGGACGAGGACCATACTTTGACTTCTGCTGCTGTGGCTATGGGTACATTGGGGGCTGTTGCTGCTGCTGCGACTGGTGATCCCTCTGAGGACCGTACTGGCCACCCTGACCTGATGGCTGCTGCTGGGGCTGGGCACCTCTGGTCCCCCAACGGAATCCGGGATGGTCTCGTTGGATACCGGGCTGAGGGCGGTCATACCAAATCCTTTTGACATCCATCAACGGTTCTGCATCGTACTGGGGTGGCTGGAGTACTACCAGAGGCTGATCCGGCTGGTATACCACCATCTGCAAGTCTGGAGATGGTGGTGACTGGTAGGTGGGCTGCGGCTGCTGGTACGGCTCCGCCTGTACAAGGTGAACCTGTCTAGGCTGCTGGTGGGAGCTGGAGCGTTGGGACGAGCTGTTCCTGCTGTCGGTATCACCTCGTGACTGAAGACGGGGCTGGGAAGCCGTCTGTGCCTCTGGAGACACATGAGCTGTGTCTTCAAGTCACTCAAAGTCTGTGCCATCTGCTCCATCTGAGTGATGCCATGACATTGCTTCTTCTCGATAATCTCCATCCGGTCCAGCTTCTCGTTGATGATCCCCATGTCCGCGGCTGATGACTCGGCCTATGCTGCTGCTAGTGCGGATGAACTGGAAGGACCGGCGTCGACCCGTGCTATCCTCTGGTACTGCACGGTCTATGGCTGCTGGGGTCTGCCCTGAGTATATAACCGAGTCTGGGACATCACCATGTAGTTCTCAGCCATCTCCTCGTAGATGGCCCTGACCTGGTCGTGATCCTTGGTGAAATAAGACCCGCCACAAGAAGCATTCATCAAGCCCTGAAGCTCTGGTGTCAGCCCACTGAAAATGCTCTGCACGAGGTTCGGCTTGGAAATGTCGTGGTACGGGCATCTGTCGGTCATCTCTCGAAACCTCTCCCATGCCTCGTGGAACTGCTCGTTGGGAAGCATGGAGAAGTTGCTGATCAGGGCTCTAGCGGCGTTCGTCCGCCCGAGTGGATAGTACTTGTGGAAGTACTCGGTGCGGAGCTGCTCCCAAGTGTAGACGAACTTCCCCAGATGTTTCAGCCAGGTGGTTGCTCTGTCTGCCAAAGAGAAGGGGAAGGCAATCATCCTGATGGTATCCTGGTCCACCTGACGATCGTGGACAGTACCGCAGATCATCTCAAACTCCTGCAAGTGGAGATGGGGCTCCTCAGTGGCCAATCCATGAAACTGGGGTAGGAGCTGCAAAGTGTTCGAGGGGAACTTGAAGTCCCCCACGATCGCAGGTATCACCACCCAACGGTGCGTCAAAGTCGATCCGGGATTGTGATTCTCCCGCATCGGTCTCGGCTATCTTGCTCCTGCTACTGCGGCTGCAGCGGCAACTGCCGCATCATCGGGTCCTCCTCCGTGGTTCTCGCGGTCGGCTCTCATCTGCTCAAGCTCTCTCCTCATCTCGATCATAAAAGCTCCCTGATCCCTCAACTGCTGTTGCAATGTCTCGAGGGAGGCGATCAGGGTGGAGTTGATCGCACCCTGGTCCAGAACAAAATGCTCGGGCTATGGACCTCTACTGCGATCATCAGAACTGCCGGCCATAGTCTCTGCAAAATCAAACGATCCAAACTCAGGTGCCGATAAATCTGCTAGTCTGTCCTCTAGCACTGGTCTCTCGGAACCGAAAGAAAGGGGATCGAGGGGGAACATGGTGGAATCATACTCGGGTTCGGAGAGCGGGTCTCGGCTCTCGCGAACCAACCTAGATGAGCGGGTAGACGCGCCCGAAAGCGGTGCAGCCAGAGGCTGCCTAAGAGATCGTCTTCCCATTATCTTGATGTGGCGAGTAAGGCGGATGAGATCTGGAAAAACTATGATCACAAGCAAACCCCCAGTTCACCAACGCAACGCGAGCTGAAGACCGTAAAGGTTCGGTCTATTTATCTTGTCAATTTCTTTTTGGTGAACAATCAAGATATCATAGCGATTACGTGACCTGTTGGGATACCCGATACTTTCCCAACCGACTGTCCCGCACAGAACAGTCGGTAATCAGTCGAGAAGAGTATCAGAGGGCTCTACCTAGTGTTCGGGTCACTCTCTCGCACAATCAAACCAATCAATGAGGGGGTTGCTCTCCCCAAGACAAATTTTTAAGTCAGGTGTCTTTTAGGGTCAATAGTCTTAGCAGTCCCAATTTTATGATTTTTCTTTTTAGATTCTTTTTTAATAAAAGCAAAAATTCCTAACGAATTTTTCGGTTCTCCTGGTTATTAAGTCCAAAACTGGGGGGAGAAGACGAAAAAGCCGATGCGCGAAAACCAATGATGCATGCAGAGTAAGAAATGCGTACCTGACTCCAACAGTCTACATGCAAGATGATCTGCGCAGAATTTAAAAGACAGGAAATAAACTAACTAAATGGTGCAGGCGGAAAACCGAGTCCCTAAACAGCAGTGCTACTCGAAAGAACCACTAGCTGACCACCAGCCTCCAATCCAGAGAGTCCGGTCTAGACCCACCCTTCCTCTTCTCGACAGGTTGAGTTTAGGAGTAGCGCTTGACGGGACAGGCTCGCGGCGCGTAGGCTTGAAGGTGGTGAATCAACTATTTTTATTAATATTTTTTGTAGGTCCAATTACCGATCTATAGGTGCAGGCAGATATATTAGGGTATTTGGATCCTAAGTACTACGGCACAGTCAAGCAGAAAATCCTACGGCTAGGGGCTCAAAAATTCGTGTGAAATCGGAAAAGGCAGGAAAGAAAAAAAACTGTGAAAAGCCGCGAAAAACCGAACTAGCTAAGGGGTCCCCGAGCACACCGGTGCTCGGCGAAACAGACCCCGAAAGTCTAAGTCTCTGTCTCTGGTCCCTGTATTATTACAGAAGTTCAAATATTGCGGAAATGTAAATCTAATCTAAGCTACACTAATCTCGCGGCTATTCCGTGGCTCCCGCACTCCTGCTCGCTTCTCGCGTCCTCCTACGGCTCTGTGGAGAAGAGAGACGCCTCCGACTCCCGCGGTTGCTTGGCTTCCGAAGAAAGCTGCCTCGGTCCTCGGGCCCTCGCAAGAAAACAAACAAAAAGTGATCAGACCAGATAAATGTATAAACAGGTCAAATATATATAGAAAAAAAATATATACAAAAAGCGGCGAAAAGAAAGTCGCGGAAAAAATCGAAAATCGATTACTAAGCCGTGCTCCCCGGCAACGGTGCCATTCTGATGAGCCCAAAATCCTACTGATCCGGATCAGGTAAAAATATCACTCGGGTCGTTGCGATCCGGATCGATAAGAATCTCGGCTCAATCAAGAAAATTAAGTGCAAACCACCAAAATAGGATAAAAATCAATGAAAAACAATAGCGGTCCTGGCTATTGGATTAGCCTGGTATAACGACCAGGGTCGGACTCAGGGAGCACGTGATGGTCTTGCGGCCTACGAAGTATTCAAACATAGGGAAAATATAAACAAATGGTTTTTTTGGTGGATTTTTAATATTTTTATATTTTTTTGGATTTTTAAATAATAAAGAAAATAAGAAAAGCAATAAATCAAGCAACTACAAACAATTATTTAACAACTTAAAAAGGATCCAAAAATTCAAACAAAAATGTTTTTATGTTTTTTATATTTTTTACTGTTTCTGGTTAATTTTTGGTACTTTTCTGATTTTTATTGGATTTTATAAAAATCAAACAATGCAAGAAAAGAAGGGTACTGTCCAGTCAGACTTAGAGGGCCAATTTAAAAGACAAAATGGCCCTATCAAGGTCTGAAGGTAATTTTTTTGTAAAGAAGAAAATACAAGGATAATTTAGGCACCAGAATTATTAATTTTTGATTTTTCTTTTAATTATTAGAATTTTTATGGGTTTTTAGGGGTTTTGTAATTTTTATAGGTTTTATAAAGCCAAAATTGACCAAATTGGTCAGAAAATCAAACAGCACAAAACAAACACTATCTATTTTTTTGTAATTTTTAGAAGTGTTTCAATATTTTTTTGATTTTTAAAGTTATACAGTAAAAAAATACGTGTTTTTGAATTTTTAAAAATATCAAAAAGTATAAAAAATGTCTCCAAAATTTACAAAAAATTTTACACCATGGCAGGAGCCATGTATCCAATCTTCATCAAATTTGGAGTTGATTTGCTATTTTATTAAATTCAAACACAAGGGCACAATACATAGGGACCTAAATGCAATTAAAACACGTTCCAGGGGGTCCGGTGCAAAATTCCCAAGAGCTCACGTGCAAAGAGCGTGACCTGGGGCACTCAGGGACCTATTTGCAAGAAAACTAAAGTTCTTGGATTATTTAGTAACACGTACTAAAAGTCCAGGGACTTCAATGTAAATAACCCACTATATCAAGCACATGCGCAATTAAAAACATTCACAGGGGTATTTATGCAAATATCAAAAACATAAATTCATTAATTAACACCCGGAAACCATAAGTCCATACATGCAAATAACCCACAAAAGCAAGTGTCGAAGCACGTGCCCCACTACACACAGGGGCATAAAAAGCAAATACCATAAAAGGCAAGGTCCTCTATGCAAATTATCCTACGCAAATAAAAGTTTTAAAATATTTACAGGACTACAAAGTAACACCTAAAAAGCTAAGGGCCTAAGAAGAAATTACCCTTTATTTAAGTCGAGGGCCAGATGGGCGCCACGTGTGAGATCCAACGGTCGGTGAAGGGTGGCGCCTCAACGAAGGGTCCTCGGGTCAGATCGACGGCTGCGGGCTCACCACGTGGCTGATCTGACGGAGGAGAAGTGAAGTGGCTAACCCTCGACGATCGGATGGTTCTGATCCCTCCACTGATGATCGAACAACTGGCTTGGCTCCTCTAATGGACGTCTGGGATCTGATCTGGAGCTGGAGGAGGATCGAACAGCGGCTGAGGATGCTCGAAGAACTGGGCTCCGACGAGGTTCGCCGGGCTCGTGTGGGCGCTGGAGACCTCCTTGGAGGTTGCTGATGATCGAAGAAGCTACGCCTTGGCCTCCTTCGTCAAATGGTCCTCTCTGATGATGGCGAGGAGCTCTGGAGAGCTCCGGCGGCGCTGGAGGAGGGAGAGCTGTTGCTCCAAAGAGTCGGAGCCCTCAGATGGGCTCGAATGAACCTGAAAAGCACAGCAACAGACTTGCGGGTCGAGGGCAAAGTGCCTCGACCCTGTAAGCAGAGGTGAAGGTGATCTGTGCGTCGGGGCGGAGGGGCTCCGGCAAAGCGACGGCGAAGGAGCCCCAATCCCAGCTCCTGTGCGAGCTGGGTTGGATGAGTGGGTGGATAAGGTGCGCGGAGGGAGGGCGATCGTGATGGGCGGCTCCGATGATCGGGACGAAGGCGGAGATGGTCGGAATCAGCAATAAACGGCGATGGGTCGATTTGGGCGAAATGCAAAATTAAAGAAATAGGGAAAGGGAAAGGGCTACCTACTGGATGGAGTCGACTGGGGACGAGCTGGGGTAGCTCTGGGTCCTTGCCTCAAGGACCGTCGGTGTCCGAGGCTTGAGCACCACCTCCAGGCAGCGCACGGCGGCGCAAAGCTACCGGATCAGAGGTCTACACGCTCCCTCCTTGCTGCGACACCACCGACCGACTGCTGTCACTCAGGCGGAGATGATGGAGATCCTGGGGTGGAGAATGATGAGCTAAAGATGCTTGAAATGGGAGGCGGAGCTCAGACTAAATACCTCTAGGGGTCCGGCTATCGGGGAGTCGGGCGAGCAGCGCGAAGCGCGGATCCCCAAAATCCACCCCGGGCGTGGATAAGGGATGATCAAGCTCGGATTAGGACCCTGGGTTAACGATTTTGGTTGTCGGATCGAGCGTGGAAAAATTCGAGAAGTCGGGTCGCGGGCTCGGATCTGGGGCTCGGTGGTCCTTGGGGGGGAAGTTGACCGGGGGGTCAACGTCCCCGTGGACCAATCAGGGCTGGCCACGTGGAAATGTTTTAAAAAATGATTTAAAAATAGAAAATGGCTGAATTATTAAAAACTCAAAACATAAAAAATGTTTATTTTAATTTTTCTATTTTTTGTGATTTTTAATTATTTTTATGAAATAAAAATAAGGTATTTACACTATAGTGCTATATATAGATATATATACAATATAGCTTTTTAATTTTTTATTTTTAATTTGTTATTTTTGTACATTTTTATTCCCATTTTATATTTTATTTATTTATGGCATAAAATTAGGAATGAAAAGGTATTTTTATTTTATTTTTATTATTTATATACACGGGGTAAATAATTAGATATATACATACATATACATGGTATATATACAATGTTCTTTGTGATTTTTAATTTTGTTCTTTTTATTTGATTTTTGTTTTTGTAGTTTTTATTTTATTTATTTACACCATAAAATATAGAATATATACAAATTTTTAGGGATTTTAATTTATTTATTTACAAGGCTAAATAAATATAAGAGTGGTTTTATATACATGGTGAATATGTACAAGGAAGGCTAATTTTTTGTTTTCTTTTTAATTTTTCTCTTTTATTTAGATTTTGTATTTATAAATACTTACAAATATATACAAGCTCAATTTATTCTATTTTTGGAGGAAAATATTTTTTTGTTATATTTACTGGTATATTTACACACATGAGCTCCCTATCTCTCTCTACTTTGGCTTTTATGCGGTCAGGCCCATGCTGAGCCCTCCCTTGGGATTAGGTTGCTCAATATTTATTCTAAATATCTCCCTCTTTTTCTTTTGTCTCTTTATTCTTTTTATTTTTGCACAAAAACATGCTAATTATTAGTCTTTACACAATGCATGCCTTTTGTTAGTTATTTGTATTTACACATATTTACATGCATTTGCAAAGGTTTTTTATAGCTAAAATATAAGAATAAAGAGAGATGAATGGGTATTCATCAATAATCAAGAAGTATTGTACGGGCGGTATCTAGTATATGATGATGTTTACGTTCGACAACTCCGTTTTGTTGAGAGGTATGAGGACATGTGGTTTAGTGCATAATACCATGATCAGACAGAAAGTTTTGGAAGTCATGAGACATGAACTCTTGGCCATTGTCGGATCGGAGAGTTTTGATAGTACGTCTGAATTGAGTTTTTATTGTAGTGACGTATTGAGTAATGAATATAATAGCGTCTGACTTATTTTTCAAAAGAAATATCCATGCGACTCTAGAGAAATCATCAATAAGAACAAGATAATATCGATGACTCAGACGATCAGGATACCTACTAGGACCCCAAATGTCCATGTGAACCAGATCAAAAATATCGGTAGAATGTTGGTTACTAGAGAGCGGAAAAGTAGCACGGTGATGCTTCCTAACCTGACATGCATCGTAAGTGATAGTAATTGAGGGGGATAATTGTGGTATAAGACGACGAAGCTTGTGAGCAGAAGGATGACCTAATCGTTGATGCCAAAGAGTGGTGGACAACTGGTTTGTAGAATTCCCAGATCTTAATCAGCATCTGCTTTAATTAAATGTAATGAAATATCTCAATTTAGGTGCCTTCTGTCTTGTATTCTTTCGGTGGGGGTGCTCTAGCTCTGCGGTCTCTTTCTTTTCTCGCTGGTCTATAGTTTGGACCCAGAATATGCAACCTCGATGGAGGACTGTTCAAGATGGTAGACGCCCCTTTCTTCACGGCCCGTACCAATCGTCTTCCCAGTCAGTATGTCATGAAAAACACAAGTAGCAGCGTCAAAAATTGCGTGGCAGTGATGATTCTTACACATTTGGCTGACCGAGAGCATACTATGCGGGAAATCCGAAACCAATAGAACATTGTTCAGTTCTATTGTAAGACTAAGACACACATCCCCAACACCTTTAACAGGTGATGATCTACCATCAACGACTTGAACTGTTTTCCCTTGTTGGGTTGGACGAAGTTGCTGGAGAAGGCGTTGATCTCCGAACAAATGGGTGGAGGCCCTCATATCAATAAGCCATTCGGAGTGATTATGATGACTCACAGAGGCAATAACCGTACCTGTCTGGGCGATGGCGGCGATATCTCCGGAACTTGTTGCCTCATCGGGGTGCATCCGGGATAGGCGCTGCATGAGATCGTCAAGGTCTCTTCGAGGGATTTCAATTGATCCTCTGTCGCTGTCTGTGGTAGCGACCCGAGCCGATGGTACTGGACGTCCATGTTTGTTGTAGCACACAGCCTCAGTATGCCCTAATTTGTGACAGAAGGAGCATTGTATTGGCGGTCGACCTCGACCTTGCAAGTGGCAATCGCGGCCACGACCCCTGTATTGACTTCTGAATCCTCTATCAGTAGCTGCGAGAGCTGTTGTTTGGCTTAAGGTCTCTGTAGAAGGAATCAGAGAAGTTGGTATTCGACACAACGTATTATATGCTTCCTCCATAGTAGGAAGAGTATAAGCTGTGATCATCTGATCCCGAGTGGCTGCAAATGTTTGGTCCAATCCGCCCAGAAAGACCATAGTTGCCATATCCTGTCGATGTTGTCATTGCGTGGGACATGTGCATAGAGGGGCACATTCATTGTAACTGGCAAACAGAGATTTGAGAGACGAGAAATACTCTGATAATGGTCGGCCGTTCTGACGAGTATGCATCAACTGATGAAATGATCGATACATTTTGGTGGAGTTATTGTCTTGCCCATAGGTTGCCAACAAGGATTTCTACATGTCGTGCACGCTCTCATAGTATACCAACTCCTAGGCGATCCTGTCAATGATGCTGACCATTATCCATGAGCTAACCATACCGTTGTCTTTAACCCATGTAGCATATTTACCAACCTTGGAGGTTGGTTCTGCTTCAAGAAGGATGTGTTCTTTATCATAGCCTCGAAAAATCATTAGAAAAATCCGAGACCACATCGAATAGTTCGTGGTATATAATTTTGGAATTGATCCAAACGATGGCAATTTTGAATGGCCTCTGCCATCGATATCCGATGCAGTGACCTCGGATGCCATAGCTGTGCCTGCCGTCAACCTTCAACAAGATCCTTTCGCAATATTATTACTCTGCTGCCACCTATTCTGTTTTGTTATGATTATTTCTCTCTCTCTTTTCTTTTCTTTTTTTTCTTTTTGTACATCATTCAGAAATACATATTACACATAAGAAGCAATAGTAATGGAGGATGGAAGCTTTGCAGTAGCACATGGAGAAGGACTGGGGCGCACGGAGCAGGATTGGAGCACGTCAGGGGTTGGAGCACGTCGGGGGCTAGAGTACGTCGGGGCCTGGAGCAGGACTTGAGTGCGCGGCAGGACGGGAGCGTACGACTGGAGCACAGCGGAGGCGGGGATATGCCCGTTACGTCTGGAGCGGATTACGTGCCTGGAGTATGAGAAGAGGGTGCGGAGTTTGGGCCTGATTGAGGCTGTGGGAGAGGCTAGGGAAACAAGGGGCGCGGAGATGTGGGCATCAGGGGATTGAGGCACAGGGGTACCGGGGCGATGGAGTGATGGGGTGCGAGGATGGGGTTCAGGGGTACCGGGGCGATGGGGCGCGAGAATGGGTATCGGGGATGGGGCACGAGGATAGCTATCGGGGCGATGGGGCGCAGGGGCGATGGGGATGGGGCGCAGGGGTGATGGGGATGGGGCGCTGGGGCGATGGGGATGGGGCGCAGGGGCGCAGTGGCGATGGGGATGGGCGATGGGGCGATGGGGATGGGGCGCTAGGACGATGGGGATGGGGCGCTGGGGCAATTGGGCGCAGGGTCTATCGGGGTGATGGGGCGCAGGGGTGCAGGGGCGATGGGGCGTGAGGTTGGGGCGATGGCACGAGGATGGGGAACGGTGATGGGGCACAGGGACGAGAGGGACGAGAGGGGCGCATGGGCGATGGGGCACGGGGATGGGGCGATGGCGAGGGCGATAGGGCGAGAGGGAATCGGGGCGACAGCACGAGGTAGATGGCGGAGATGGAGAGGCGGCGCTCCAACCGAGAGAGGGAGGAGCGGGGGTGGTACAGATCCCTAGGTCATAAACCTAGGGCTCTGATTCCATGTTGACACTAGGATTTGGTTTTTCAGTGATCTCTATTAGACTCCCTAACCCTCCTTATATAACAAGAGGATTAGGGTTAGGGTTTTACAAAGGAGGAACAAATTAGGGCTAATGCCCAAAATACCCTCTATCACTATCATTATTCTCTACACATACGATTTTGCTAAAAAGGGAACTCGCCAAAGCATTCTGGGCTTTAGGGGGGACAATATACTTACTATCAAAATAAGTAAGATCAAGAGATGGAAGTCCGACATGTAGGCCTTCCAAAGCATTAAGAAAATCAGAATCCATACCATGTATCCCGTTGTCTCATAACATGTGGTCTTGGAGCATCTAGGATTGTGCTCTGGAGGCCACAAAAGCATATAAAGAAGCCTCAATAGCCGAATACAGACTTAAACCACCGAGTCTGATGGGCAACTACCCCACTCGTCACTCTTCTTTGAGAGTGAAATTGCAACTATAGGATGGAATTAGTCTGTAGATTTTTGTGGGCTACGGCCAAAACATTCCAGAAATTTTTGTGATTGTTGCTCACTTATTTTTTGTAAACCATCAAAAGAAACTCTTCTTAATAAACCGAGAAGAGTTACTCTCACTTGGGTGCTTTGGTCTATTTGGACTGAACGAAATAGAAGGAATTTTTTTAGGAATATTTGACTTCTATATAAGCTAAAAGCTGATATTTCTTCGGCAAAACCTTTACTCAAGTCCCGGTATGTTAGAAACTTGAAGGAAAGAGACTTTCTCTCCAGCTTGGGATTTAAAGGCTTGATTTGTGAAACAAAGTGGAAATTGGTCAGGTAGATCAAGACACAACCCAAATTTTTCAAACTTAACACTGACAGGGCGTCAAAAGGAAATCCAGGAAGATCTGGAGGAGGTCTTCTGAGAGACAGTTTTGGGAATTTGATTTTTGGATACTCTTGTTATTCTGGTTATGCTACTAATACTGAAGCTGAATTCAGGGCTGCTATTAAGGGTCTTCGTCTCTGCAAACAAAGAGGGTTTTCAAATATTTTGATTGAGATGGATTCTAGTTCTGTACATATCTCTCCTGAAGGGGGAAACCTGCTATATATGGCCTCTCAAGATATGCTGGCCTGAATTCTGTAATTTAAAAGAGTTGATCGGTGGTTTCACTCATCAATACAGAGACAAATTTCTTTGCTGATTATTAGATAATAAGGGAGTGACTGATCAGCAATCTGAAATATATGAACTCACATCGGAACTTCCAAAACAAGGTAGAGGAGCTCTCCTTCTTGAAAAAACTAATTTTCCTTGTCAGATTTTCCTAAAGATCTTTTAGGATTTATTATACCCTCCATGTCTGAATTAATTCCTTGGCGAACATTTGAGGAAGTGCATGTGTGCACAAAAGCTAAGTATATAAATTCTATCACTGAAGTTAATCTCTATTTTTATTTATTCACTGTTTTCCACCTCCATTCTGAAGGTAGTAATGAAAAATTGATTTTTGAAGATCTGCTTTTTAATGCTTGGACTAATTGGCAAACTTTAGTGGAGGTACACACCTCATATTGATCCGAGCACAAAAGCTAAGTTTTCTAACCATTTGTGAAAGAACCCTTTCTCTGTGAAATAACTGCCTTAATGATTCCTTCTATTCTCAGTTCTGGATTCAAATTTTATGATCGTTGGATAGGAATTGCAAGGAACGATTATTGAAAATGAAAATTGGCTTTTCCGACCGTTGGTCTTTGAAGGTTATTTAAGTAGGGCTGGCCCGGATATCTTTACTTCATATGCCTGCACCATGGATGATAGGTTGGGCATTTTCTCTATTGTATGAAAGATGAAGCTAAATCAGCATTACTGGAGTAAAATGCCTGCGGATATATCTTTGGAAGATTAAACATTCTCCTGGACGGGTTAATGTAGAAGGAAGAGTTATTGAAGCAGTAGCCTATGAGCCATATGCAACTAGTTCAAGCGGGAGTCCCGGTATGTAAGCTTGGAAGCCAGGATAGATCAAGCATCAATCTATTGCGTGGGGTGAAGAAGAAGATTCTTACACAGATGGAAGCTTTAACTTTCTCAAGGATTTTTTGTGATTTTGAGAAAGATTGCTTTACCATGGAAATTACCTTTGAAGAAGAATGTCACTATGCGGAGAGGGAAAAGGAAAAATTTGTGAAAGATTTATCCTTTTCTGATGAGGAGGATGCAATGGCGTCATAAAGCTGCAGGTTTTTACAAACCAAAGAAGAGTGATCTTCTGCTCTGGAATGATCATTTAATCCTTTGCAATAGTTCTAATGCAGTTCATCATGAATAAAATTTTTATTATGCCTTTGGAAGACATTGGAAGTGCTGATTGTATGTCTGGATTAATTCCTTGGTGAAACATTGGGGAAGTGCACACATCCATGGATGTGTGCACAACAGCCAAGTTCCATCACCGTATATTCTTATTGTTTGAAATTATAAATATATTTTGCTTATTTGTTAAGCGCACGCAGAATGCTTTGGAAAATATTTTGGAGAAGATATTTTTCTGTGAGAAAAACTGGATTATTACATGATCCCAACTAATTAATTTGAGTAAAGTTTACACCGAAACAAGAGACAAGCGGGCAACAAACTGGATCATGGAAAGTATGGATTGATATCTTGGAGAATCACCTGGGAAGTGCACACATCATACTAATGTGTGCACTAGAGATAATTTTCCATCCTTACCTTAACATTTTTGAAATAATGTTCATCAAACCTAAGGATCATTCAAACTTTACCATGCTTATATCTCATGGGTGTTCACTAAAGGGAAAAGTTATCTCATCCAAAAGAAATTACATTTGCACAAGGATCTGAAGTCAAAGCCTGAGAAGCTTCTTTGGGGATGCATCCATCTCTGGATTTGGAAATCTAAAATTCCATTAAGGAATATCTGGGCTATACCCTTGGTTCTTCTTCTTGCAAGTCCACACATCATTGGATGTGTGCACAGCAGTTCCGTTCCCATTCTTAATCAGTTTTTAACTTTTGAGATTTATGATCTTTTAACTCTATTTGTTGGTTTCGGATTTGGAGGTATTCCTCATTGGGCTCTACTTTGGTGGGCCTCCTTTTAGGTCGCCCATTATGCTTCGGGCTGAGAGAAGAGTTTAAATGCACGTGTTTACAACGTGAAGACACTGGCCTTATTTGCACTTGGGACGCGACGTTCCCCTTCCCAGAAAGTGTGATGAATAGCCATTCATCTACCTCTATTCTTCTATTTTGTATTTAAATCCTTATCAAAACACCTAAAAATATGAATATCTTGTACAAATTAACATTCTTTATTCATCTATAAATGGCACTTAATTATATGTATTTGAACTCAAAATAAAAAATAAAGAAAAGAAAAAAAATTAAGTATCAAAGATACTAAATAATTCTAAACCACGAGAACGAGTCAATACTGACTAGGCTGACAAGGATTAAAATAGGGGGAGATAATGGTCAAATACTGTATATAAAACCATAATTATTTATACTTTATTTTACACAATCCAAATAATAAAGTTTTCAACATAAATTTTCTACATAAAAATATATAGAAATAATGCATAGTGCAATTGGGACACACATATGAAAAGTGGTAATCTGAAATTAACATATCAATATATTCTTCATATGAACTCGAAATTCTCGAAACTCGCCTCCATTGTATTCTAATTTAAAATACATATCTAATGACGGTGGCTTCATTAAAAATATAGTTAAAATGCAAAAACTGACTTTCTTGGATCCCACTGTACTATGTATATGTATATTTTATTCATATATTTTATTTTAATAATTTTACTCTACTTATATTTTTAAATAATTTTAAATATTATTTAAAATATATTTAAAATATAAACATAAAATAAAACAATTAAAATAAACTTGAAATAAATAATACATTAAAGTTTATAGATATATTATACCTATAGTATATACACATACAATTATTTATGTATGTAAATAAATTTATAAAAATAAAAATATATAAATATGGGTTTAATTATATTATAAATATATAAAATATTTCCATGTGATAATAAAATTTAAAAATATAAAATAAAAATAAATTACCCAAATATAGGTAAATATACATATATGTGTACATGTAAATATTAACATCATATAAATAAGACCGTAAAAATAAATAAAAACACCATAAAATAGTTTATGAAATCATAAACATTTTTCATGTTTGTATATTTAATTAATAAAATCATGTATTATTTATTATAGAATTAATAAAACATTTGAATTATGTTTTGTCATCATCTGGTCCTACATGGACCAATGAGGAGTCTCCAAAAGTTGACCTCCGATCAATTGTCCTGCCTTTAACTCTGACTTTGTCAAATCTCACGAGAAGCACATCTTCTTCATTTTCTCCGCCTTCCTCTATGCCTTCATTCTTATCGAGCAAACCATCAATCTGCAGCCACCTCAACCCTCATCCACATCCATCTCTCAGCTTCCACCTACCCTTCTCCTCCTTTACGCAATCCTCCTTCCAAATCAGCCGATCACCCATGTTTATAAATAACAACCTCCACCACGTTTTGCCTTTCTATCCTCTTCTAGCCTTCTGTAACCCTAATCCAGGTCTGAGAGAATGAGCTAGTGACAGGAGATACAACCTACTGGTGTTGGCATGGAGAAAGTTGTTGGACATGCGAGCCCATGGCGAGCCATTATGTAGTAAATGTTATTATGAATATCATTCCCTTATCTGAAATGAAGAATAATTAGTTTGCATAATAGGTCCATTAGTACAATTGGGGTTATGTACCATGGCCATCTTAATGATCATACAATTATTGATTCACTTGTTGAATCATAGAGGTTGGTGCTTGGATGAATATCTAAAGAGTTAGATTGAGGACTCATCAAACACCATCAAATGATTACTAAGAGATGATCTCCATTCTGAGAAGGAGATGCCAATCCTTTATCTAAAGGATGATATCTAACCGACTTCTTGATGCAGGTCCTGTTCATAGGAATAGAGATTCGGAGGTGTCAGATAAGTTCGGTCAAAGAGTTGACTTAATGAGATCGAGACAACCAAAGACGTATGTCATATGATGTCACGATATAGGCACGCATCCTCTGACTGGAGACAGATGTGGTACTATATGTCTGAGTATGTACATTTGGTGAAACAATAGTTAATGACCTAATCAATGTATATACACCGACGCGTTGGTGTGCATACAAGGGCATATGAGTAATACGATCTCTCAAAGGGATCATACAGGTTCATTTCTGAACCGGAAAACATGAGCTCACTCATGAGATATTGGGAAGAATCAAATTTCGTGCATGGTCGTCTTGTTTTGGAGGCTTGACTGAATTCGTAGGTTTGATATATGCTTTTAGAAATTATATGATCAATATCTGGGTATGATATACACTTTTGGAAAGTATATGATTTATACCAACTCCCAATGATGGAATGAAAACCTTAATGATAAAACCATGAAGGAGACAGTCTAAATATATCTAAAACTTCAGGTTTGTTCTTGGTCTTCCAGTATGTAGGATCTACGGGTATTAGGAATACCTGAGGGTGATGTAATCATAAACGATTGTATAACCATGATGCTTCCATTCCTAGGGAGTGATGAAGCGGGTCTTGATTTTAGTGACTCATCTTAGTAGAGAAGTAATCTGATCTTGGTCTAATGTTTCACACTTTCTGAATGTGTTTCAGATGCAATGAGAAGATTAGATTTGCAGTCTTGATTTAATCAAGCATCTATAAGAGGTCCGCAAGATCTAAATTTAAGATTTGATCTCAATATCCAAGTCACTATTTGTAGAACATACAATCACCATGTCCTTATCTCCAAGTATCTACAGAGAAAGCGCATTATCATTAAAAGAGTTCAAGGATAATTTCATTGTTGATATATGTATCCGAGAATTGAAAGTTGATAATTAAATGTGATTTATTTATCATGAATAATATGAATTTGATTCATATTATACGTAAGTTATCTAAGATAATTAAATGAGATTTAATTATCAAATATGTGAATAATGTGAATATGATTCATATTATTTGAGCACATGAGAATAGAGATCCAAGATGATTAAATGTGATTTAATTATCACAGACACGAATAATGTAGATAGCAATATCCATATTAATAATACATATTATAAATATGATTAATAATATATAAGAGATAACTATTTGTAAATAACATTTATGATTTAAATGTTGATGTGAATTGGATTCACATTGGACAATTAATTGAAAATGTAATTTTTTGGGTTGTGGATGTGATTCACAAATTTCCAATGGCATTATTGCAATATTCATAAGATAATTATGAATTATTTTTGTGAGATAATTTACAACAAGTGTTGTGGTAATTATTGTGAGATAATGTCGGCAATGAGATAATGTAATCTCATTGGAAGAAGATTGCCATCCACCAACAAAGTTGGTGGATGATTATCTGCTTCCAATTATTTCCAAAGACAATTGATTTAATTTGAAATTAATTTATATTTATTATGCAATATATATTTAATTAAATTAAATTAATCATTTTTATGTTTTTACAACAAAATCAAGGCCACTGGAAGAAACACAAATTAATCTCATCCATTGGATTTGTGTGTACATGGATTGGGATCCATGGACTCCGAAAATACTAAATAAGAAGAGTCATCCATTTATCTTCAAAAACACAACAAGAGAACAACATATGCAGTCCCTCTCTTTACAAGCTAACTATTTCTCTCTCATTGTGGGCATCCACCATAGAGCCCTACAGAGAGCTGCCATTGTCGCAGCATCGTCGTTTTGCTGTCAGATCATTTGCTCGTAGATCTCTGTCTCCTTTGTACACCTCGCTCATGAAGAAGATGTTGGATCTCATGTAACGAGATCTAAAGATTTGCCTCTTGGATAATCAACATGGATTACGAGGAGCATGTGTTTCGTCAACACGCTCGCAAGCGTCTCTTCCGTCGGATCGGAAGTGAGATCTGAGTTCGCTTCGTTTAGAGACTCGATCACAATCACGCTTAAAGAGATAAACCTAATACTTGTTTGTTGTTTAAATGAAATGATCTGAGAAGTGTTTTTGGATCATGTGGTTTCATCGGATTAAAAATTTTAAATTCCGCCGCCTCGAGCAACTAGTGTGACTAGTCGCTCCCGATCGCATATGATGCGATCCTTAAGCTTCCGTGATTCACTTAAGGATTTCCCGTATTCTTCATATGGTAGACATAGATCAGAGGTTTTGGACATGATCCATAAATCTAAGATGACTTGGGCAATTTTTAATTGTGTGATGTTTCATCGCATTTCATTCACGTAACCTTGTTTAGTGTATAGTTTAGCCCCGTTTAAAAGTTTTTAAATTGTGATTATCTTGGATAATGATACGCATTAAATAAGTAAACCATGGGATATTATTTTACGTGATTGTAATTTGATTGCTCAAGTTATGATCATTTTAATGAACATGTATCCACTGTTTCAGGGAGGACGAATCTTGACGTAATTAAATAGTTAATTATAGTTTTATAACATCTGAAAATACGTGAATATCACTTGGGTTCTGTTGTAAATCAAATTAGTAAACTATGGCAAATTATTTTTCTTTATTTTGATTTAAATTAATTGAGATATGATATTTTTAATAAGTAGGGTTCACTGCTGGAAATTACATACTTGATCATTAACCTTGTGATTGTCATCCAATTAAATTAATGTTGACGGTAAATTTTTTGAGATAATTATTGATGAATATTTATGAAATATTGAAAGATGATGATTATTTCTTTGAATGACATTGATCATAACCAAAACTTGATTAGATATGATCTAGATCACAATTGGTTACATGAACCTTCCAACAAACATTGATGCTTGAATAGGATTGGAAATTTGTTGATCTCAAGTACAAAGTGATCAATTGGCGTTATCATGACCTGAGGTAGATTTGGTGTCTAGTCGGGGAGCATTGGGGTAGCAGGTTGCTCCGTGTGCGATCTGTCCCACTCCCTTTGGCACAAGCCATGACATCGAGTAAGGAAGAGATAATGTTTAAAAGGATCATGATGAATTTTTCTAATTATTAAAATTTGAATAATATCATCCTTCAAGTAACAATCAAGTTTGTTGGTTGATTAGTTGGATAGATAATTGATTTAATATGATTAAATGAATTAGATAAACTAAAATTAAAATACTCTATTATGAATAGAGTTGTTATTTCCCTTGAAAGAATTAATTATGTGAATATGATGCATAATAAATTAATTAGAATTTGAACATGATATGGAGGATCACATAAGTGACATCCATGATCTCCTGTCAAGGCGAAGGGTTCCATCGTCATGGATTGTATGTAGGAGACGCATGTCCGACGTGACAGATCATACATACTAGCACATCTGGATCGGGCTCTTTGCTTCTCGAAAGAGTAAGGCCGTATGTGTAATAATCCAAATATCAGATCCTCATATTATTGAGGTGATATTGGATTGCGCATAGCGAGTTCTAATCTTGGTGATCGTTGGTTCAATTAACGACGGGTCAACATCACCTTAGGGGTGATGAGCTCGGGTGTTAAAGACAGAATTAGGAATGCAAGTTGGACTTGTAAGGCGGAATGTGTTATCCTTTTTTTATCCGAGTTAGAGGTTCTCATGTTATTGGGATGTGACAAAGATAAGAAAGGAGATCCCAGCTCTTGCTTGAGATATAATGGTAAGTATATCTCTTACATTGAAAGTGATTAAGGGAATGAACTTTTAATGTTGAAGGCAAGACAATTTTGATATAAAAATCCATAAATCAAAGTAAAATATATATATATATATATATATATTTATATATATTTATGCGAATTATCTTATTTCAAATAGTTCTCATTAAACCCACTCAAAACTATACTCAATAATAACTAGTAAAATATCAAGGATTGGATTCATGATCAAGATATTGTACTTACAGTTGGACACATAATGTATGTGATTACAATGTGCAAGGTTCCTCGTAATAATAAGGAATGACATTAAATAAACAACATGACTACAACCCTAGGGTTTTTATATATCTATAATCTAGATCTCTCATCGAGTGTGCTTTGGAAGTGACATGTTGATGATGATCATAATTGTCAAATAATCCTTAACATATGTACTCTTGATATTTAATCATGAATGACATGGTTCACTGCATCATGCAGAATGGTGACTATATAAGAGATGATGTATTCAAAATGTTTGAGTACCTATATGAACCAAAAGTCTTTGAGAGTGAAGATTGATGTAGATACGATGAGTATCATCATTCTACTGTCTATACTCAAGTCATTCATGAAGCTTCATAGTATTCATATTGTACGAATTGAGTGAAGCACATATAAATGTTGAAGTACTCTTATATTGAAATCTTTTGAATTCAACATAAGAGATCATTTATCTTAAGTAATAGTTGTCTATAGATGAAGGGCACAGTGGAAGTATGAGTCTGACCCAAGCAAGAAGGAAAGTCAAGGAGTTGACTATACATCTGTAATTTCCATATGACATCCTAAAAGTTGGATAAATGTCAATACTGCAATAAGCTGATATGGTGATAGTATGACTATCAAGTCTATCTAGAATCCTCAGAGAACGACTTGGATAGTGAATCAGAATAATATATAATCTACTTCTGATCATTAAAATTTACTTGCTTATTAGATAAGATCAAAGTCTAATAATTGTATCTCATTCTTCTGATAACACATGCAATTGGTTGCGTATGATTTATAAGACTGAAAAATTTGATCTTAAGGTTTAATAGTCATCCATGTGGATATTGATGCAATTGTTGCAACAATCTCTATTAGATAGATAGGCATCATAACTTCAGTGGGAGAGCCCTTAGTCTTAGAGAATGTCTCTATGACCTAGATATTAGAATATACTCATTGTTTATTTTTAAATGTTGGAAATAAACGTGAATTCTAGAATAGACCTAATAGATGTCCGAGGTTTGATGATAGATCATTCGATAATTATCTAACATCAAACCTTGGACATGTGTCTGTTGACGAGATCAATAGACTGGTAAGAGATGAAACTTTAGAATGTCTGAAATTTCAACTATTACATACTTGTGAATATTGTATTCAAAGAAAATGTCCAATGCACTCTTCTCTGGGAATGGTGTAAGATGCCAAGATATTCCAGATTTCATACATATTAATGTATGTGGATCATCTATATCATAATTAACATTAATGATATTGTTAGCAATGTGAGCCTGAGGCGAACCATTCCTACAATAAATGTTATTGCAATAAATGATTTATCAATAAAAGGTTATTGATTATTTTCACTCCCTTTCTGAGATTGAATGAATGAATGCACTATAAGGTCCCTCTGTACAATAAGGGTTATCTACCATGTCCAACTTGATAATCATACAGCTGTTGATTCATTGATTGAATCATAGAGGCTGATGCTTTGATGAATATCTAAGGAGTTAAATAGAGGACTCATCAAGCATCATCAAATGACTGTTAAGTGATGATCTCCAGTCTGAGTAGGAGATGGAAATCCTTTCTCAAATGACTGATATCTGTCCGACCTCTTGATGCAGGTCCTCTGCATGGGAATAGTGATTCGGAGATGTCAGATTAGTTGAGTCAATGAGTTGACTTAATGAGATCGAGATAACCAAAGACCTATGTTGAATGTTGTCACAACATAGGCATGCATCCTCTGACCAGAGACAGATGTGTTGTTATATGTCTGAGTATGTACATTTGATAGACCAATAAGTTGATGACCTAACCAAGGTCTATACATCGGCGAGCTGGTGTGCATGTAAGGACATATGAGTAATACGATCTCTCAAAGGGATCATACAGGTTCACTTGTGAACCGGGAAACATGAGCTCACTCATGAGGTATTGGGACTGATCAAATTCCATGCATGGTCATCATGCTTTGGAAGCATGACATGAATTTGAAGGTAAGATTTATGCTTTGGGAAAGCATATGATCTAATACCAATTCCCAAATGACCAAGATTGAGAAACTTGGTGATCAAACCATGTAGATGACAGTGCAAAAGTGATTTATATCTTCAGGATGATCATAGGTCTTCCAGTATGCAGGATGTATAGGTGTTGGGAATACCTGAGGGTGATGTGATCATAAATGATTGTATAACCATGACGCTTCCATTCCGAGGGAGTAAAGAAACAGGTTTGGATTTTAGTGACTCCTCTCAATAGAGAATTGATCTAATCTTAGTCCATATATTACACATTGATCTGAGTTTTGTTTTGAGTTGTGAATGTGATTCATAAAATTAAAATGGTAAGATTGAAATATTCTCAAAATTAATTTAGGATTGATTTATATTCCAATGGGAGATAAGATCTCCATGGTAATTGTCTCCTTATTTATTTGATTTAATTTAGGATTGATTTATATTTTATTTGTCAAATATATTTGATCTAAATTAAATTAATTGTTGATTGGTTTTTACCAACAACAATCTTGACCATTGGATTAAACATACATCAATATCATCCATTGATTTTTATATCTCAAGGATTGAGATCCATGGATCCCAAAACCCTATAATAAGAGAGGCATACCATGCGCTCTAAGGTAATGTTTTTTAAAGCACATCTCTCTCTTTCTCATTCCACGTGCCAACTCTCTCCCTCTCTTTCTTGGTAGCCGTCCACCAAACCCTAGAGGAGAAAGCCCTCCACGCCTTCACCATCGCGTCGTGGCTTCGGCATTCTTCGGTTCTCCATCTTCTTAGAGTGCTACGCTCACGAAGAGGACGTTCGATCTCGTACGATGAAATCATGAGTTCACTGTTCTTAGATCATCTTGTTGGATTACGAGGATCATGCGGTTCATCCCTGCGCTTGCAAGTGTCTTCTCCGACGATCGGACTTGAGACAAGAGGTCTCTTTTTGTAGAGACTCGATCAACCACACTTCAAGAAGTATTCCTTTATACTTGATGTGGTTCTAGATGAAACGATCCGAGAATCGTTCTTGGATCATGTGGTTTCATCGCATGAATTTTTTTTAAATTCCGCTACATAGAACAACTAGTTCGACTAGTCATTCTACGTCGTATTCGATACGACGATCACGCTTCCGTGATGCGCTTGAGGATAATACCATATCCTTCAGATATGTGATATCATTTTATGATTATTTGTGATATGAAATTTCTTCCATTGAAAGTTCAAAGTTTTCTTAATTTTGCTTTATAACCAAAGTCTGAAGGAAGAAATGAATTTGATCTAAGCTAGGTAGCATGTATATATTAGATGAATTCATGGAATACCTTATGGAGAAAGGATATCATTTCTATCTCAGTCCTCCCAATACACATAAACTCAATAGATTTGTAGGGAGATACAATTGGATCATGTGTGACATGATTTGATCAATGATGAATCTTGGCATAATTATCTCTTAGTTTCCAAGTATATATGTAGTAGAGACTACAACATATATCCTTAATAAGATTCCATGCAAATCTAAACCTGAACATCCTCATAAGCTATGGTTTGAACCTATCCTAGTGTTGGACACATGAGGATTTAGGGTGGCTTGGTCCATAACTTTGTCATGGATGCAAGTAAGCTAGAATCTAGCACAAGAAAGTATTACTTCATTAGGAAAATAAAGGATGGTATTGGATACCTACTTTTATGACCTTGAAATTCATAAAAAGATTTCATCTATAAGGATAAGATCCTTATAGAATGAGACTTTTGAGAATCAAGATAAAAATGAAGTAAAGAAATTCATCGAATCTTGACAAGATAATGAGGCTCCTGAAATCAGAAACTAAAAAGGATAATTAAAGATGAAATACTCATACATCTTCAAATGATTTTGAGGATGTATTCCATGTGTCAGTTATGTCTGACCATGATATGACTTCATATGATGAAGCTTCTAAGGATCATGATATGTAAAGATGGATGTTAACAATAAAGTATAAAGTAGACTTCATATACAAGTGTTGTACATGGACTTTCGAGGATCCACCTATAAGGGTAAAACCCGATAGGTGTAATGGATCTTCAAAAGAAAGAAGGAACTTGATGAGAAGGTACAAACCTTCAAAGCACGGCTCGTATCCACAAGATACACATCGAAGAGAAGACAACGCTTGCGATGAGACTTCCTCTCATATGACAATTCTTAAAACCATCAGAATATTGCTAACTATAGCTACAAAACTTGACTTTGAAATCTTCAAGATGGAAGTCGATATTACATTCCTCTATAAATACCTTTCTGAGGATATTCATATAAAGTAATCCTAGGGCTTCATGGTTGAGGAAAGGAAGGTGTGCAAGCTAAAGAACTCCATCTATAGACTAAAATAAGCTTCTTATAGTTGGAATATAAGATTTAATGAAATTATAAAGGTTATGATTTTAGAAAGAATCTTGATGAATCGTATGAAGCTTAGTGGGGGTGCCATGTATTCATCGTGTTAAATGTAGATGATATCCTAATCATTTGGAATGATATAAAGATGATAATAAGGTTTTATAATCTGATATTCCATATCCTGAGATAAGATCTCAAGGATACCTTTTAAATCTTACTTCTGAAGATGTTCATAAGCATAGAGAATAGGGTATTAGGATAGTCACATTACGGGTACACCTTGGACATAATCCATTTTTTTAGAAAACTCCAAGGAAGGCTTCTTTCCCTTAAGATATGATACGGACCTATCTGAAGGGATAGTACCTCAAGGAATTGAGGAAGTGATTGCTAAAATTGCTTGCCCTTGTGCATCCGTTATGAGAAGCTGAGTGTATGCTATATGTGTACGAAAGCCATATGTCTACCATGCATTTGGAGTAGTAAAGTGTTACTAGTCCAACTAAGGAGATAAAACACTTAATTCTAGTATGACAATATCTTCAAAGAGGATAAGATTTTTGAGATAGTGATCTCAAAGTCTTATCTTCAAGAACTTAAGACTTTATAGATAGTGATCTAAAAGGTCTTAACTGTAGATATCTCAGGAGACAGAGATCTCCGTGGATAAGGGTATTCTGATAAGGATAATAGAAATTACATACTGGTTATAATAATTATTGAGATGTAGTGTCAAGGACACTATAACTAATAAAATTAACTATTGGTTGCATGAGATGCAACATTCGCATTAGATGCGAGCACTGTTACTAGGTGATATGCAAGTGTCATAAAAAGACTTGGCGTAGTCTCTTGGGAACAGAGTGACTAATCAACTAACCTAAATATTTTTCGAAATAGCCTATTATTGACACATGAATGTAGGTCTAAAGATTAGACCATTAATGTCTCTTCGGGCTAGTGGGAAATTGTTGGATATGCGAGCCCACGATGGACCATTATGCAATAAATGTTATTGCAAATATCATTCCCTGATCTGAAATGAAGAATAACTAATTTGCATAATAGGTCCCTTAGTACAATTAGGGTTATGTACTACGATCATCTTAATGATCATCATCTATTGATTTTTTGAATCATAGAGGCTATTGCTTGGATGAATATCTAAATAGTTAGATTGAGGACTCATCAAGCATCATCAAATGATTATTAAGAGATGATCTCCATCTTTAGAAGAAGATGAGAATCCATTCTCTAAAAGGATGATATTTAACTGACCTCTTGATGCTGGTCCTCTTTATAGGAATAGAGATTCAGAGGTGTTAGATAAGTTAGGTCAAGAGTTGACTTAACAAGATTGAGATAACCAAAGACCTATGTCACATACTGTCACGATATATGTGTGCATACTCTAACCGGAGACAGATGTGTTACTATATTTCTGAGTATGTAAATTTGGCAGACCAATAAGTTGATGACCTAATCAAGGTCTATACACCGGTGCACTGGTGTGCATACATGGGCAAATGCGTAATACGATCTCTCAAAGGGATTATACATGTACATTACTGAACTGGAAACATGAGCTCACTCATGAGATATTAGAAAGAATCAAATTTCATGCATGGTTGTCTCACTTTGGAAGCTTGATTGAATTTGTAGGTTTGATATATTCTATTAGAAATTATATGATCAATACCTGGATATGATATACGCTTTTGGAAAGTATGTGATCGAAACCAACTCCAAGGATCGTATGAGAACCTTAATGATAAAACCTAAAAGGAGATAGCCTAAATAGATCTAAAATTGCGGGTTTGTTCTTGATCTTTCAATATGCAGGATGTAGAGTACTAGGAATACCTGAGAGTGATGTGATCATAAACGATTGCATAATCATGACACTTCTATTCATAAGGAGTGATGAAATTGGTCTGGATTTTAGAGACTTCTCTTAGAAGAGAAGTGGTTTGATCTTGGTCCAAATGTTGGATATTTATGCAATGAGAATATTAGATTTGTAATCTTGATTTAATCAAGCATCTATGAGAGGTCTGAAAGATCTAAATTTGAGATTTGATCTCAATATCCAAATCACTATACACAGAACATACAATCGTCCTGTCCATATCTCCAAGTACCCACAGAGAAAGCACATTATCCTTGAAAGAGTTCAAGGATAATTTCACTATTGATATATGTATCCGAGCATTGAGAAAATTGATAATTAAATATGATTTATTATCATGAATAATATGAATTTGATTCATATTATAAGGAGAGTTATTTAAAATAATTAAATGATATTTAATTATCAAAGATGTGAATATGATTGATATTATTTGGGCACATGAGAATAGAGATCCAAGATGATTAAATACGATTTAATTATCATGGATATGAATATAATGGATAACACGATCCATATTAATTATATATATAATAAATATGATTTATAATATATAAAAGAGGGCTATTTGTAAATAATATTTACGATTTAAATGTTGATGTGAATTGGATTGACATTGGACAATTAATTGAAAAAGTAATTTATATTTTATTTTAGGTTGTGAATGTGATTCACAAATTTTCAATGGTAAGATAATTATGAATTATTTTTGTGAGATAATTTACAACAAGTTTTGTTGTAAATATTGTAAGATAATGTTGGAAATGAGATAATGTAATCTCACTGGAAGAAGATTGCCATGTGATTATCTTCTTCTAATTATTTCCAAAAATAATTGATTTAGTTTAAAATTAGTTTATATTGATTATTCAATATATATTTAATTTAATCAAATTAATAGTTGTGGTGTTTTTACAATAAAATCATGACCATTGGAAGAAACACAAATCAATCTCATCCATTGGATTTGTGTACACATGGATTGGGATCCACGGACTCCCAAAATACTATATAAGAAGAGGCACCCCTTGCTCTTTAAAAACATAACAAGAGAACAACATATGCTCTCTTTCTCTATACGCCAACTCTCTCTCTCTCTCTCTCTCTCTCTCATTTTGGCCGTCTACCATGGAGCTGTAGAGAGAGTTGCTATCGCCGCAGCATCATCGTGATGCTACCGGATCATTTGCTCATGGATCTCCGTCTCTTTCGGTGTACCTCGCTCGTGAAGAAGACGTTGATTCTCATGTGACGAGAACATGAGACTTGTCGCTTGGATCATCAACATGGATTGCGAGGAGCATGTGTTTCATCAACATGCTCACAAGCGTCTCCTCCATCGGATTGGACTTGAGACAAGGGGTCACTTCATTTAGAGACTCGATCACAACCACTCTTCAAGAGATAAACCTAATACTAGTTTTGTGATTTAGATGAAACAATCCGAGAAGTATTCTTGGATCATGTGGTTTCATCGGATTAAAAATTTTATATTCCGTTGTCTCGAGCAACTAGTGCGAGTAGTCGCTCTCGATCGCATATGATGCGATCCTCATGTTTTCATGATGCGTATAAAGATCTCATATCCTTCAAAAGTAGGCCAAGAAGAGTGATCCCGCCATTCGTTAGAGCTCCTCTGACGAAGGTTCTCTACTCCAGGTTAATGGAAGTTGACTCTAATTGTTATCATTTTCTCTATCCAAAAAATATGTACTACAAGTAATTTATGTGCTGACTAGAGTTGTGATGATTGAATTGTTTTTGCTGAAAGAAAGTGTATGCATTTAATTTACTTTTCATCGCCATCATTTGTTATTTCTATAGAAATATGGAGTGCATAAATAACTATGTCACACTAATCAGATGTAACCAAGGCACTTTTATCATGGTTGAAGCAACACAACTAAGGCACATGTTCGAGATACTAAGTTCTGCTACGGAATCAAGTTACATGTAGTATAAATTGCTACATTATACATAACATTGTCATAAAATAAAGAATTGTTGATAAAATTAAAGTGGTAACGGTGACATTACATTTACAATTGTAATTTGTAATTATAAAGGTTAAGCATATGCAACGAAATCAACTGTTTGCGGTGAATATTTTGCAAAACAGATGTAACTTATAGCTTGGAAGAGAAGAGGAACACATTCCGCCTTGCAAGTCCAACTTGCATTTCTCAATTCGGTCTTTAACACTCGGGTCCACCACCCCTAAGGTGATGTTGGCCCATCGTTAATTGAACTAGCCGTCAACATGATTAGTACTCGCTATGCGCAATCCAATATCTCCCCAATAATATGAGGACTCAACCCAGATGCGCCTTACTCTTTCGAGAAACGAAGAGCCCGACCCAGATGCGCTTACACACAGGAGCTGTCACTTCAGACAGACTTCTCCTACATACAATCCCTACGACGAAACTCTTCGCCTTGATGGGAGACCATGGATGTCACATATGCGATCCTCCAACTCTTATTCAAATTTAATAATTAATTATCATGAATCACATTCATATAATTAATTCTTCCAAGGGAAATACACATCTATTCATAATAGAGTAGTTCAGTTAGATATAATCAATTTAGTCATATTAAATTAATTATCAATCTAATCTTAATCACCAAACTTGATTATTACATGAATGGAAGGTATAATCTCGAAGTACATATTATTCAAATGTTAATAATTAGAAAAATACGCATTTATTTCTCCGGCATTATTGAGTCCCTACCCGTTGTGATAGCTAGTACCGATAGGAGTGGGACAGACCGTACACAGTGCAACCTGCTACCCTAACGCTCCCCGACTAGACACCATATCCACCTCATGAAAGGATAATGCCAAATAGATCATTGTGTACTTGAGATGTTCATCGGTTTTTCAACCTAAAGTGTACCATATAATAATAATCAAAACCATTTTGATTATAAGTAAATTTGCTAAACAAATTCCAGATCCTATTCAAGCAAGTTTGTTTGTTGATTGTGCAACCAATTGTGATCTAGATCTCATCTAATAAATTATTGGTTGAGGTCATGTCAATTAAGGAAATAATTATTACTAAATATTTCTCAAATATTTTCCATAATTATTTCAGGAAATTAATAATTAATTTCACTAATTGACAATCACATGGTTCTTGATCAGGAACGCAATTTCAGCAGTGACCCCCACTTACTAAAATGAACATATCTCAATCAATTTAAATCCAAATTACGTAAAATATGTTTCCAAAGTTTGATAATTTGATTTACAACAGAAAATAAGTGATTAACACGTATTTCAAGGCGTTTCACAGTAATTAACTCATTAATGTTAATATTCACCGTTCCCGAAACTGTGGATATATGTTCATTAAAATGATCATATCTCGAGCAAACAGAATTCAAATTATGTAAACTAAGATATTACAGTTTCCTTATTTGACGGGGGACAAAATACAAGAATATTTCATGTTTAAACATTTTAAACATGGCCGAAACTACTCACTAAACAGATATGCAAAAATTTAAATGCGACAAACCTTTCGCAACCCTAACGAACCCAAGTCTTCCTAGGTTAATGGATCGTATCCAAAACCTCCGACCTAAGGCTCCGATACCACTTGAAGGATATTGAATAATCCTCAAGCTCATCATGAAATCGTGAGCATCATATCATATACAATGAAGAACACTAGTTTTACTAGTTCTTCTATGCAGTGGAATTAAAAAATTTTATGTGATGAAACCACATGATACAAGAACAATTCCCAGATCATTTCATCTAAACCACATCAAGGATAAAGGAATACCTCTTGTAGCGTAGTTGCGATCAAGTCTATACGAAAAGAGACCTCCTGTCTCAAGTCCAATCTTTGGAGAAGATGCTTGCGATCGTGGGGATGAAACGCGTGATCCTCGCAATACAAGATGATCCAAGCAAGGGAACTCCTGATCTCGTTGCATGAGATCAAATTCCTTCTTCGTGAGTGAAGTGCACCAAAGAAGATGGAGGACCTAGAGTCGTTGAGGCGGCAGCACTACGGTGGAGCGACAATGAGCTCCTCTTCTCTTTAGGTGGACGTGCACCAAGGGAGAGAGGGATAGGGCATGGGAATGAATGGAAGAAGAGAACTTGTTGATGGATTTCTTATTAACCCAAGAGAGCTTGGGGTTCCTCTCTTTATATAGGGTTTTGGGAGTCCATGGATCACAATTTATGGGACACACAAAATCAATGAATGAGATTGATTTGTACTTCTTTCAATGGTAAAGATGTTGCTGGTAAAAACATAACAACAATTATTTTAATTTATATTAAATATATTTGATAAATAAAAATAAAATCAATCCTAAATTAAATCAAGCATACATTGAGATTCTTGGATGGATATTTCACTCTCCATATTTAGAGTGGACGGCTTCCAATTTCGATAGAGAAATCGTAGCTGTCCACCCATCCAATATGGAAGGGTGAGATCTCCATGCAATCTCATGCAATCTTGTTGATATTTCAAGATTCCTTGAAAATATCCATAATTTTACAACAATACTTATTGTAAATTATTCTACAAAAATAATTCATAATTATTTTGAGAATATTGTAATCTTGCCATTGGAAATTGTGAATCACATTCACAACCCAAAATAAAAAGTGATTTTCATTTTCAATTAATTATCCAATGTGAATCCAATTCACACCAATAATTAATCAACAAATAAATCATAATAATCTCTCTCTAATCCATTATAAATAGCATTTATAATATATTATGAATAATTGGACATTGCTATCCACATTATTCATATCCATAATAATTAAATCACATATAATTATATTGGATAATCATTCACATGAATCACAATAATGTGAATCAAATTCACATCATTCAAGATAATTAAATCACATTTAATTATCGATTTCTCAAGGCTTAGATATAATTCAACTATGGAATTATTCTTGAATGCTTTCAAGAATAGCGCGCTTTCTCCGCAGATACTTGGAGCTAAGGAGAGGGCGATTGTATTGTTCCATGTATAGTGACTTGGATATTGAGATCACATCTCAAATTCAGATCTCACGAACCTCTCATAGATGCTTTAATAAATCATGACCACAAATCTAATCTTCTCATTGCATATGAATCTCATTCAGATCAATGTCCAACACTTGGACCAAGATCAGATTACTTCTCTACTGAGACGAGTCACTAAAATCCAAGCATCTTTCATCACTCCCTTCGAATGGAAACGTCATGGTTATACAATAGTTTATGATCACATCACCTTCAGGTATTCCTAACACCTTTACCTTCTGCATACTGGAAGACCTATGATAAACCCAAAGATATAGATCAATTTTACACTATCATCTTTAGGGTGTAATCATCAAGTTTCTCAATCTTAGTCATTGAGAATTGGTATTGATTATATGCTTTCCCAAAGCATATCATACCTTCAAATTCTTGTCATGCTTCCAAAACACGACGACCATGCATGGAATTTGATAGGTCCCAATACCTCATGAGTGAGCTCATGTCTACCAGTTCACACGTAAACCTATATGATCCCTTTGACAGATCATATTGCTCATATGCCCTTATATGCACACCAGCTCACCGGTATATAGACCTTGATTAGGTCATCAACCTATTATTCTGCCAAATGTACATACTCAGACAAATAGTAACACCTCTGTCTCTGGTCAGAGGATGTGTGCCTATGTTGTGACAATATTCAACATAGGACTTAGGTTATCTCGATCTCTTTAAGTCAACCCGATAACCTAACTAATCTGACACCTTCGAGTCACCATTCCCATTAGAGGACCTGCATCAAGAGGTCGATCAGATATCGATCTTAATGAGAAAGGATTTCCATCTCCTACTCAGGCTGGAGATCATCGCTTTATAATCATTTGACGGTGCTTGATGAGTCCTCTATCTAACTCCTTAGATATTCATCCAAGCACCAGCCTCTATGATTCAATTAATGAATCACCAACTATATGATTATCAAGATGGCCATGGCACATAACCCTAATTGTACAAAGGGAACTTATAGTGCATTCATTCAATTAATCTCAGAATGGGAGTGAAACAATCAATAACTTTTATTGATAAATCATATATTACAGTAACATTTATTGTAATAATGGTTCGTCTCGGGCTCACATGGCTAACAAAAACTAAGAGGAACGAACTCATCAGTAGAATTAGTCGAATCACATTTGTCCTCAAGAGTCTCAATCGAGTCATCATTCTCAATAAAAGGTTCGAATTCTAGAATAAAGGCAACCAAATCAACTTCGGCCTTCATCTCATTAATCTCTGTCCTCCACTCAATGGTGCTAATCGTGTAGAACCTGCGGATGTCATAAATGCATTGCCAATCATAGGACGAGGAAACTCCAAGGTCTATGATTTCTGAGTTTTCCTCCATTGAGAGGAATTCTCGGGTCTCATCTTCGATCATAAAGAAAGTTTCTCTGATATCAACAAATAGATCATAGGCTTCAGGATCATCTAACATAGACACACTCTCTTGGGGTGTGGGTCTCTGGCCGGTGGTAGGTAAAGTAATCAACATATCACTCATGACATCAGAACGAAAGCGAATCTCTCTAGATCCATAGTCAATAACGGCTCTCGCAGAGGCGAGAAAGGGTCATCCCAGGATGATTGGAAGACACTCCACGTAGGTGGAGGCCATCATGGGCAAGACAACAAAGTCTATCGTGAAGCTCATGCCCTAAATCAGAATGACAATATTTTCAAGAATGCCCTTCCACCTCTTTATTTATCCATCAACAAATTGTACGATCATCTTGGTTTTCTTGAGGGGCATAAATGAATAGTCTGTACTAATGAGAAGGGTATTATATTGATCGATGCATCGTTGCCAAGGAGAGTGTTATCACATAAATGGTCAGAGATGGTGCAACTCACAAGAGGTTCGACAATGTTCTTTTTCCTAGAAGATGGATGATGGGCGACGGCGTGAGCAATGGTCATGGTCAAGATATGATGCTCAGTTCTGCTACTCCACTTTCTCTTCTTATGATGAGGAGCAGATAACTGGGTCATGGCCTGGCGAAGTGGGGCATCAATGATCTCATGAATAGAGCCCATCATTTCGCGTTCAGTCAACATTTTTTGATTTTTTGGATCTCCTCCATACAAGGGAGGAGATCTGAATCAGCATCTACACGAGGAATGCCAAGAGCATTCTATACAGTGGCATCCTCGAGCTCAAAGGTGGGACAAGATGTGAATGGGTGTGTGGTCAAATGATCTGGAAAGTGGTCCCTCTCCTCACAGTCTGACTCAACCAAAGGTCTCCCGAACTCTTTCTAGATTTTTAAACTTTTCTCATTTTTTGTATTTTTGGTAATTGCAAGCTCTCTCGGAAATCCTCGAGTGAACCCATATCATTAAATGGTGGAGAATCATGGTCGCTCTTATTTATATTAGTGAGGTCATCAATCCTCTATCTCATATGCTCCATCATCTGGGTCAAGTGCTCAAGGGTGGACTCCATGAAAGGTGACTTCAACTTATTAGTCTCGGGTGGATGTGAAAGGAAATGTTGGGTGGAAAATATGAGGGTGGACGTGGATCAAACTCTGAAGATTGAAATTGTGGCTGAGGCGTATATATACAAAAGTCAGGAGCAAAGTCCTCCTGAAAAAAGGGAGGTGGACTGGCTGGAGTGAACGAGGGATCCACAAAGTCCAGATAAAATACACTCCAGTCGGCCATCTCGAAACAAAAATAAAATGATCGAGAGAGCACGAAGGTTAAGTCAAGAGGCGTGAAATGAAGGCACAAAAGCACAGAGATGATCTAGTGAATATAAACAAACAACCACAAGCAAACTTACATAAAACAGACCCTCAATTCACCTACTCAACTCGGTAGAGACCTTGAAAGATTGGTCTTTTTATCTTGTTTGTTTTATAGTTAGGTGAGAATTCAAAATGTTGCGCAAACTCTTAGGATGCTTGAATGGGATTTTGGCACTAATACATAGTGTGTACACGAGCAATGTAAAACAAAGACAATGACTGGATTACTCGCTCCAAGATAAAATTTTCCTTTTTGGTTGATTTTAGGGTCGAGTAATGTGAATAGTCCCAATTTTATCTGATTATCACTTTTTTGGATTTTTAGTGAGAAATGCACATGTCTAACGAGGAGTCAATTCCATGAAGCCCTACGTGATCAAAAATAGAGATAGAGAGGCAGAAAAGTAATGCAAGAAGCAAAAGCGATGATGAATGCTAAAGAGTAAATGCTCGCGTTACCTCCAACACTCTACATGCAAGGATGCTCAACAAAATTTAAACCTATCTATATGTAGATGCAAGACAATGAAATCACCATTAGTTCAGAAATTGCTATTGGCATGAAGATCCAATCCTAATGAGATAGAATGGAACCTAAGAGTCCAGTCTTGGAGTCTCCTCGGTGCCCACAACAAAGGATCCATCAACAGCTGTATGGAGAACTCTTGCAGCATGGGGTTCCGAGACTAAGTGAGAAGCAGTTTGATTTGACTAAGTCCAAACATATCTATAGGAGCATGCAATGGTTATTAGGTGTTTGTCCTTAATCTATCATCAAAGGTTCAATCACATAAAAGAAAGAAAACAAAACCAAAAAGCAAAGGAAAAAAGGTGATGAAAACACGACAAACCGTGGTGAGCCCCCAAGTGAACAAATACTTGAAAATTAGGCTCGGATTTACAGAGTCCAGAGTACTTGTATTATTACAATAATAGTGGTATCTATCTCACTTAAATTACACAAATTGAATACAAAAAATAAAATAGAGTTGTCTTTAAAAACCTCCCCAAGTCTCCTTTGGTGCTAGTAGTCTCACGCCAGCTTTACGTGGGTGCGTAAGAGACTTGGGTAAAGCGCCTCCCTCGATCCACAGTACCTCGCACAAAGTCAACAAAGAGAGGGGTTAGACAGCTCAAACAATTATATCAAATAATAAGAAAATAATAAAGGCACAAAATAGGCAAATAATCACAATCAATTAAAAAGCCGATATGTGTGTTGTTGCTCCCCTACAACGACGCCATTTGTTTAACCCTAAAATCTAGCAGTCTTATGTTCCACACAAGGCGGGAAGTCAGTCGTCGAGGTGACCACACAAAATCCCGACTAAAACAATACTTAACTCACAATGATAATTAAATAATAAAAAATAGTCTGGAGTTAAAATTTATTATAACTCTACAACAAAGATTTGTATAAGTGCAAATATGTGTAGAATGTCGAACACATGAAACAAGCCGGATAGATCGGGGCAATGAAGCACAAAAGTGAAAGTGAAAGTGATATATATGTCTATAAGTGTTAATTTTTGTGCATTTTAATTTTATATTTTTATTTTATATTTTTATAATTTGATTTTTTTATTTTCTAATTTTATATTTTCTTTTTATATTTTATATTTTTATATTTTCGTTTTCTTTTAGAATATATAAATCTATATACAAGATATATATAATATAGGCTAGGGTTATTACAAAAATAACAAAAATAAGCAAAATAAAGAAAATAAAATATTTTTGTGTTTTATATACTTTTTTACTAGTTTTGTGATTTTTCTAGAAATTCTGCTAATTTTTATATAAATTTAAAGTAAAATAGCAAAACATGGTTTAAAATAAATATTCAAAATTAAAATGGAGATTAAAAATATAAAATAGAGTAAAAAATTTCTACAAATTAATTTTAAAATAATAATAATATAAAGAAAAGTCAGGAACATAAAATATATTCTTGGGATATTTTAGGATTTTTTATATTTTTATAAAGTTTTTAAGGGTTTTTCAATTTTTATGGGTTTTCTTTTATATTTTTTAGTATTTGGTATGAAGTTGTAAAATAGATAAATAAATATAAAATATATTTTTTTGGAGTTTTTAAAAAAGGTTTTATAATTTTTATGTATTTTCTTCTGTAAACAGGGATAAAAAGGCACCTTTGTTATTCTTAATAATTAGTAAAGTCCAAAATTGTAAATTAAAAATGTAGCATGAAAGAGAAATGCAACAGGAGGCTATGGCTATTTTTTTGGAATTTTTTCGAGTTATATAGATGTATGAAATAAATATAATCAACAAAGAGAAAATGCACTACTAGCAAAGGTATAAATGTAAATAGAAAGAAATCTAGGGGCCAAAGTGAAATTTTACAAAACTTTATAGTGTGTATAACAAATTACATGACCTAGAAGAAATACTTAAAGTCACGAGGGCTTGCATGCAAAAATGCCAAACTAGCGTGTATGAATACGAGAGCCACTCTAGTAGAGACATAAATGTAATTATCAAAAAGCATGAGGGTTTGTTTACAAATATCCAAAAAATATATAACTACATAAATAGTTTATGGACTAAAGCTAAATAAACAAAACCCCAAGGGGTCATCCGCAAAATTGCCACCTCATGTGATGCGTCACGTGAGGTGGCGTGGCTTGGACCGGAAAGTATATATCACAAGGAACAAGTGTGCATTTGCAAATATTATAGAAATTATATAAAGGAAGATGAAAGTTTCCTGACTTTTTATTAAATACAAAAAAGTGGATGGGCTAAGTAGCAACACATGTCGACACGAGGCACGCCGCTTCATCCCGTGCAGCCCAGATTATATGATCCTCGAGGATCCGATGGCTGGCGGAGCGCACGATCCAATGACTCACAATAAACTGGGGCTTGCTCTTGATCTGACGACAGAGAGAGGATGATGAAGAATGGGGAATAACCATCAGCGATGTGCATTCTCTCATCAAGATCTTCCTCCTCCGACATCCGTTGCGGATCCAAAATTGCCCAATCGTCTCGTGCAGGTTGTCTTGATCATTAAGAGGCTTTAAAAATGACCGGAGACATGCTAGACTCATACACGAAGGTGGAGGAGCAGGCGCACCCCAAGTTCCTCCAGCGCGATCCAAAATCACCCTAGGCGAGCTTTTCTTGCTCTAGGTAGCTACAAAAAATTGAAGACAAAAAATGCGGAGCACGAAGGGGCTCCTTGAGGTGGAATGTACGTAAGGGTGTCTCAGGAAGAGGTAATGGAGGTTCACTAGAGCTCAGCTCCGGCAAACTCCGAATGGAGTTAGTGAGTGGCTTAAATGCTAAAGCAAGAGTCTGGGGATGACCTATGAATAATCTACGCAAGGAAAAAGCAAGAAAAAATGGAAAATAGCATGACCTCTCTAGGGAATCGGGAAGTGTACCTCGACGGCGAAGGTTGGTCAGAGATGGAGGTGGAAGCTCCTCTGCCCTCGCTTGACCTTCTTTTTGGTGCAGGAGATCCCCCTATCACCAGGATCGATCCAGAGCATGCATTAGAGGGAGTCAAGGCTAGGAAAAGGGTTCAAATTTAAAAGGAAAGAGAAGGTGGTATATATACAAAATGGTCGTCAGGGCGAGAAGATCGAAGAAGATTGGGCTGCTCCATAGCACGAGATGATGTTTGGGCGTGTATCATCTGTCCACTGAGAGAAAAAGTCGTCAAGGAAGTGAAGCGAAATGGTGAAAGGGGAAGCCTCGAAAAATCAGAGAAAATGGGAAAAATTAAGGTTTTGACAATGGCAGGAGGCGGATCAGAGAGTTGACCTGCAGTAAACTCTCGGACGCTTCTAGTTGGTCCACGTGGACCAACCGAGAAAAAGTCTGGAAAAATTATTAAAAAATTCATTTTAAAATAGTAAATGAATTTATTAATTTTAGGTTATAAAATAAAATTTATTATTATTATTTGACATATTTTATTATGATTTTTATTTATTTGTTAGAGGTTTATAATTACAAGTTCCTTTTTGAGGGAAATATATAGATATATTCATCTATATATTTTAGTCTTTATTTTGTATTTTTTTATTTTATTAATTTAATTTATTATTTTATATTTTTATAACATAATCATATAAATTTAAATAAATTTTATTTTATTTTTATGATGTAATATACAATTAATTAAAAAGATGTATTATCTATATAGGTATAGATGTTGGTATTTTACCTTTGTATTTTCTATAGGTATTTTATTTTAATATTTTATTTATGATTTTATTCCTACTTTAAGATATATTAAAAAATATATAATTATAAAAGTAATGGATAATAAATAAAATGAATATTTTAAAGGGTAGAAGTATACAATAAGGGTCCAAAACCTAACTTCCACACAATAACTCCAAAAAATATAAAACCACCTTCATTAAATAGATTATTAAAAGTTATATACAATTAAAGTTATTTTGTTATATTTTTAGCTTTTATTTAAGAGATATGGGTCTGAAAAGTTAGGATTTTGGAATCATATTTAGAGAGTATCTTTTACACTATATATTATTTTTTGGTGAAATTAATTTTGTATTTTTTTTATTTTGAATTTATTAATTTTATTTTAGTATTTTATTTTAATATTTTATTTATGATTTTATTCATGTTTCAAGATGTACCTATATATTATAAATAATATTTAGACAATTACTAAAAATTATAAAATATTAAAAATAATTGATATTAAATAAAATGAATATTTTAATGGGTACAAGTATACAATAGGGGTCTGATGAATCCCTGATTCTCACTCTTTATTCTTTTATTTTAGCTCTTTATCTTGGCAAATCATCACGTAGATAGATGTAAATACAATAAGTAAGCATCTTATACCCTGGACTTATTTAGGGTTTTGGTTTAAATGAAATATTTATCGTATTTACATTTATGCCCCTGTATGTAGAGTAATTGACATGTGCATGTTTATATGGGAATTTTGCACTGATACACCTGGACTTTATCTGTATGTTATTATTTGATTAGGAAACTTAGGATTTCTTTAAATAGGTCCATACCACCTGTGTACTTTGTTTTAAATCAGATAATTATCAAATTTACTCCAAAAATTCCCCCAAAATTACCAGTAGCTCATGCTCCTGTGTAATATTTTTATAATTTTTGTGACGCAAAAAGCCCTGAAAATGTGTCTGTCTATTTTAAAAGAATACCAAAAAATTATAAAAATACCCCTAAAAATTCCAAAAAAAAATCATATATGTTTTTTAGCGTATTTTCACTTCAGTACTGTTTTTGTTCCCTTATCCTTTATAAGACCCCTAAAAATCACAAAATACCAAAAATCTTATAAAAATTCTAAAAAAATCGAGAAAATTTAAAAAATGCAATTCCAGTTTCTGTAATTAGGTCTTTTTATCTACTTTTTCATAAAAATCGCCCCCAATCATTTTAGGCAATTTTAGTATTTTAATCTTTCCTATTGGTCACATTTGAACAGTATTTCCATATTTTATATTTATATAATTTAAAAAGGTTATATAAAAATCTAATAAATCTCATAAAATCACCAAAAGCTTTTGTATATTTTAAAAATACAAAAATATTTTTATTTTTAATTTTTGAGCCCTTTTTACATTAAAAAATTTATTATAGTGTGATTTCCTTCATTGTTTTACTCATTTTCTTATTGGAAAATATAAAAGAATTGCAAATTAAACACCACAAAAATATGCATTTTATTTTCGTATTTCTCGACTACTTCACAGGCTTAGCTCGTGCTCCTTGTGTTTGACCCTGGTCGGTATAGCAGGTTGATAAATCGCAGAGACTGCTGCATTTGATTTCGTGCTTTGATTGATTTATTGGTGGTCTTAGTTTTCTTGTTGAGTCTGGGTCTAGTGATTGAGGTCACAACGACCTTTGATATCACTTAACCTCAATCGCTAGAGCGCTCATCAGAATGGCGTTGTTGTCGGGGAGCACGGCTTAGTAGTCAGTTTTCAGACTTTATCTTTTATCTGTTTCTAGATCTATTTGTTATAACTGTTGTCCGACCCATTTTTATTTCACTTTTTGTGCAAGGAACCATCTGAGGACTGCTTTGGAGGAGACCCGTACTCGAGGAGGAGAAGGAGTAGTTAGACTTATAATTCATAGAGTAGCTTAGGAAAGTTATTAGAACAAACACTTTATTATTGTTGTAATAATACAGGGAGCTTGGACAGTTTGAACTTAGCCCTTATCGGGGTCTGTTTCGTCGAGCACCGGTGTGCTTGGGGGATCTCTCTGTGATTTTCACCGGCTTTAATTTCTCACCTTTTACTTATATTTTGATTCTCGATGAATTTGGCCCCTAGACTTAGGGATTTCTCTGATTGTGGCGTAACTGATTAGGACCCAATCCCTAACTATTTGCATGTGTCTATAGTTTGTAATTGGACCTAATTAATAATCATAATAAAAAGTTAGTTTAATCAAATTTGAGTCCACGTGTCGTGAGGAACAACATACATCGCAGGTAGGACCCGGTGTGGCGGGCACCGAGTGATTCCCAAGATCGGACTCTAGACTTAGTCTTATTAGCTAACTACCATTCTTCATGTGTAGAAATTTCTCATCTAAGGTTTTATTCTTGCATCATATAGATAGTTTTATTTCTATCTCTTTAATTTATGTGCAGATCACCCTGTATGTAGACTGCTGGCGACAGATATGCATCTCTGACTTTCCATGCATTATTGTGTTTGATTGTGCATCAGCTTTTTCGACTTCTCCCCCCATTTTTGGATTATAAATAATCAGGAGAATTGAAAATTGTATTAGGCGTTGCATGCTTATTGAAAAATACCTAAAAAGTGATAATCATAAAATTGGGACTGCTAAACACACTTGACCCTAAAAAGATACTCGACTTAAAAGTCTGTCTTGGGAGAGAAATCCCCTCATTTTTTGGTTTGATTGTGCAAGAGAATGTCCCGTACACTAGTCTAGATCCATACCTAAACTCTCATTACACTACTGGTCTTGGGGTTAGTCGTTCTCCAGTAAGGATCACTTTGAATTCCGGTAAAGTGGGCCGTGATATCTTTAGCAGATCTAACTTTGGGATTGGGCCAGTCTCTTGGGAGAATTGGGTTCCTATCAGCTCGCTTAATCGCTCTTTAGACTGAATTATCATCTAAATAAAATTGAGAAGATAAAAGATCGAACTTCCATAGCCATCAGCTCTTAGTGTTCAGTAGGTGAATTGGGGGTTTGTTTGATGATCTTCATTGTTTCCAGATCCTATCCGCCTCTTCTCTAGATCACAATGATGGGTCGGAGATCCCTTTGGTAGCCTGCACTGCACCCCTTTCGATCACTCCATCCCATTCATCTAGGTTGGTTCATAAGATCCCAGACCCGCTCTTTGAACCCGAGTTCGATTGCGCCTTGTTCCCCCTCGACCACCCTTCTACCAGTCCCAAGGTGTCAGAGCATAGACCGAAGCAGATATTTGTTCATTTGAAGGCACCTGAGTTCGGGTCTTTAACCTTTGTAGGGACCCGAAAGATGTCCAACAGTGATGAGCACACAGATGGACATCCCCAGACCACCACATATGTATTAGATTAGGGTGCCATCAAAAACACCCTGTTAGCTTCCTTGGAGATGATGCAGAGACAGATCAGAGACCAAGGGGCTTTCTTGGAAGATATGCACAAAGAAGTGGTGCAGATGTGAGCTGACCGCAGAGAGATGAACCGACCAGACGATGGAGAGATACCAGAGCTCAGAGGAGGAGATGGATCGCACCCAGAGAGAGATAGGAGCAAGTTCGACCATCCAGACCGATGAGAGAGTTGCAGAACCTTAGTGTGACTCTTACACATCATTGGATTCGGCTTCTGACGATTCTGGAGATTTCAAGATCCCCCCTCAGGCGATTCAATTGTTGCCCAAGTTACATGGGCTAGCCACCGAGGAGCCGCATTTGCATCAGCAAGAGTTTGAGATGATCTGTAACACGGTCCATGACAGACATGTGGATGATTAAACCATCATGGTTATGGCTTTTCCATTCTTCCTGGTAGATAGAGCAACCTACTGGCTGAAGCATTTGGGGAGATATGTCACTACTAGGGAAAAACTCCGGACCAAGTACTTGAACAAGTTCTACCCACTCGGTCGGACGAACGCAGCTAGAGCTCTGATCAATAATTTCTCCATGATCCCCAACAAGTAGTTCCATGAGGCGTGGAATCATTTCCGAGAGCTCATTGACTGGTGTTCACACCATGACATATCCAAGCCCAATTCAGTACAAAGTTTCTTTTATGGGCTGACACTAGAGCTGCAGGGGCTTGTGAATGCTTCTTGTGGGGGTTCCTACTTCTTCAAAGACGAAGACCAGATTTGGGCCATATATGAGGAGATGGTAGAGAACTACACCGTCATGTCCCAGACCCGTCTCTATACTGAGGGGAATCCCTCACCCCATGCCATGTCAAATCAAAGGATAGCACGAGTCGATACAGGTCCTTCTACATCTTCAACAACTACAACACAGACAGAGTCGTCGGTCGCTGATATGGGCATCATCAGCAAGAAGCTGGACATCATCGAGATTATCAAGAAGAAAAAGTGCTAGGGAATGACAGAGATTGACCAGTTGGAACAGAGATTGAATGACCCTAAGACCCAGATCATGTGTCTCCAAAAGGCACAGACAGCTTCTCAGCCCCATCTCAGGTCACAGGCTAATCCTAGCAGTAGCAGCTCGATCCAGCACTCCGTCGTGCACCGACAGGTTCACCATATCCAGGCAGAGCCGTTCCAGCAGTCGTAGCACCAATACCTTCAGCCACCACCGTCTCAGTACACTCAGATGGTTGCATACCAGCAGGATCAGCCCCTGGTAGTTCTTCCTCCCCCCTTCGAGTAGGCGCCGTTGATGGAAGTCAACGGGATTTGGTACGACCGACAGTAGCCTGGGATCCGTCGAGATCATCCTCGATTCAGGTGGTCGATCGGAGGTGACTCATCCTAGAAGCAACCTCCAACTTAGGGTGGACAGTACAACCAGACTCAACAGCAGCCCAAGTTCCCGCAGCAGCCACAGGAGCACTACTAGTCAGGTCCTCGTCCCTACCACCAGGGACAACCGTGGAGGCAGCACCAACAGCAGCCTCAGTAGTACTCTCAGCTTCCCCCTCATCCTTCCCAGCAGCAACCTCACTTTAAGAGAGGCAACCCATCTGATTCTCATGGGCCAGCCTATGAGTACCCAGCACTTGAAGATCTAGCTTGCCTTCTTTCCGACCAGCAGGCCACTTTCAGGTGGGAGATGGACAAGTTCTACCATGAGATGAGGGAGATGATCAAGTGCAAGGCTGCCATACCTGCTCAGATCGAACCCCACCAGAATAACCTAAAAAGAAAATCTGAGTAGGTACAGTTCACAGAGATTACCACTCCTAGTTATTTATTGGGTAACATTGCTCCATATACATTTAATGCTGACTATGTTACACTTAGGAGTGGTAGGATGCCAGCCGACAACACCTCGTCGGAGCGACGACACCATGAGGATACATGAAAAGGAGGATAACGATGCTGACATCGCTTATGATGATGATGACGGTGGTGCTGATGCCACCAAGGATGTTGATCTTTCCAACGGTACTGAGGCCTTCATGTCCCCAGATGTAGAGGGTGGTACTGATGCCACCAGAGATCAAGATATTGTGTCAGAGTGCGGTGCTGATGCCATAGTTCGTGATGTTGTGGGTGGTACTGAGGCCACCCCTTCTATTCTAGTTGTATTTCCTCCAGTTTTTGTACCCCGGGACTCTATAGAAAATACAAAAAAATAGTAAAGGAAAAGGTCTTTTATCTTCGAGTCCATATGTGATGTATGGTGATATTTGTATGGATTCTGTTTCTTCTCAACAGCAGGGACCCATTCCTAGCCCTCTATCTAAGGAGGGCCCATCCATCCCCTTCCCTCAAACGCTCCGCTTCGCTAAGGGGAATAAAAAAGGAAATCCAAAAAAAGATCAACAACTAGAGTTCAGCCAGCAGATGATCGAGAGATTTCAGATTCAGCTCACTCTACAGGAGGCACTTGATCACATCCCCCTCTTCCAGAAAAACCTGAGAGAGAAGACCACCATCCGTAGGAAGAAGAGGAACCATAATGCTGAGATCCATGTGCTCACTCGTGCCACCTGCTTCACCATCCAGAATCGTCTGCCAACCAAGAGGCCAGATACAAGAGCTCCCTATGTCAAATGCCATATTCACGAGCAGAGATTTGATCGGACTCTATAAGGCAGCGACTCTTCCATCAACCTCCTTCCGGCAGCCTTACTCGACCGATTTGAGTTGGGTCCTCTTTGACAGAGCAAGACAGTCCTTCAGTTTTCTAATAGATCTATCAAGAGACCGAAGGTGTTGTTGAAGGATGTGGTCTCAAAATTTAGGACCTGAAATTCCCCGTGGACTTCGTTGTGTTGGACATGGAGATCCCTGAGTCTGTGACCGATACCCCCCATCATTCTAGGACATCCATTCTTAGACATAGCCAAGGCGGTGTCCGACCATGATTGTGGGGAGGTATACTTTCGCGTCAAGGGAGAGAGTATACAAATAGAGACGGTCGACGAGACTAGAGCATGAGATTCAGCTTGCTCAGAGCAGCACAATGATTAAGAGAAGATGACAAAGGCAGAGTGAGACGTACACCGGGAGTGCGATTTTGTGATCACTGATGATGAAGCTGCTTGGTCCGATCCCATTTCATGAGCCTTCCTCTCACCTTTAGATCCTGTAGATTCACATATCCCAGCAGAGGAAGAGAGCACACTCTTGGTAGAGGACACATTCGAGGCTAAAGACCATGTTCAGGATAGAGAGGCAGAGTACATTTCTTGTGATTCAGATTCATATCCCTCGATTCAGACATAGACTACGCCGAATTTGATGATTTACTACCTTGTCTGATTTCCATAGAGCCAGCAGCTTGGGTGGAGACCTTGCCGACACATATTGCAGATATACTAGCAGGGCCGTCTTCGCCAGTTTTGCATGATCAACGAGAATTCTCCTAGGTAGATTTGGTTGCATTCACTCAGACATTTCAGAGGCCAAATTTGCCAGTTTCCAGTTGTCCAGAATTGAAGCACCTGCCATAGTCGCTGAAGTATGGATTCCTTGCGGGTGAGCATGATATGTACCCACTCACCATCTCAACAGATTTGACTGGAGAGCAAGAATCTGATTTGATGAAGGTTCTTAAAAGAAACTGCAAGGCAAGGATGGAGTATAGCTGATCTTCAGGGGATAAGTCGAGTTCTATTCTCCCACCCTATCTATCTCGAAGAGGACGCTAAGCCATCGCGTGAGTTCCAACGATGGCTGAACCCGAATCTTCGAGAGGTAGTCCTGAAGGAGATCTCGAAATGATGGAGCACAGATTTTATATACCCCATCTCTGACTCCAAGTGGGTTAATCCATTACATGTGATGCACAATAAGACGGACATCACTATAGTTGTGAGTGAGTCCAGAGAGGAGATAGATACCCGGGTACCCACTTCTTGGAGGGTTTGTGTAGACTACATATGATTGAATCAGGCCACCAAGAAGGATCATTTCCTGCTACCTTTGATTGATCAGATTATAGAGAGGCTAGCTGGGAAGAGTCATTACTGCTTTCTTGACAGGTACTCCATCTATAACCAGGTGGTCATTACGCCCGAAGACCAGGACAAGCTGACATTCACCTGTCTGTTTGGGACTTATGCTTTCAAACGGATACCCTTCGTTCTATGTATCACCCCAGCGACATTCCAAAAGTGCAAGTTGTCCATTTTCTCGGACAAGGTGGGTGACTGTTTAGAGGTCTTCATGGATGATTTTTCAGTCTATGGCGATGGTTTTAATGTTTAGAGGTCTTCATGGATGATTTTTCAGTCTATGGCGATGGTTTAATGTCAGACTCGGACAAGGTGGGTGTCATGGATCGCGTCAGTGTTGCATTGAGGTTCATCTTGTTTAATCCTGGGAGAAGAGTCATTTCACGGTGACTCAAGGGATGGTGTTTGGTCATATCATCTGCAATAGGGGCATGGAGATTGATCCAGCCAAGGTGGATATCATCAGAAAACTCAATCCACCGTCCAATCTGCGATAGTTACGATCTTTTCTGGGGCAAGTCGGTTTCTACCGATAGTTCATTCATGACTTCAATAGGATTGCCCGACCATTGGCTGATCTGCTAACAAAAGACACCGAGTTCATTGTAGATGATAAGTGTCTTGCGTCGTTCGAGACTCTTAAGAGTCTAACTATTGAGGCTCATGTCACTCAGCCGCCTGATTAGTCTCTCCCATTCAAGATCATGACAGATGCCTCTGATTTTGTTGTAGGGGCCGTGCTAGGACAGAGGAGGGATGGAGTACCTTTTGCCATTCACTACGCTAGCAGTACATTGGATGTTGCGTAACGGAACTACACTATCACTGAGAAAGAAATGCTAGCCACAGTCTTTGCCTTGGAGAAATTCAGATCATATATTCTTAGATCCAAAGTGACTATCTTCACTGATCATACCGCCATCAGGTACCTCATGGCTAAGAAGGATGCCAAAGCGAGGCTGACTAGATGGATCCTTTTACTCCAAGAGTTTGATATTGAGATTAAGAATAAACCTAGAGTCAAGAATGTAGTGGCGGATCATCTCTCTTGATTAGAGAATCTTGAGGAATATGAGCAGACCGATCCTATTTCAGAGACCTTCCCAGATGAGGCTATCCTTGCTATTGCCTTGCTCTCGTGGAATGCCGACATTGTGAACTACCTTGTTGTCAACAAAGTTCCACAGGTTGGCCCAGGCAGCGACTTGAGACCTTCCTTGTGAATACAAAGTCTTACCATTGGGAGGATCCAATCCTTTATCATGAAGGAGGGGATAGCGTCTGACATCGGTGCATTCATCGAGAGGAGCACCACAACGTCCTCACATACTGCTACAAGCTTGAGGCAGGGGGACATCACTCTGGGAGGAGAACAACATAGAAAGTGCTCCAATCTGGCCTATGGTGGCCTACCCTTTTCAGGGATTCTGATGAATTTATGAAGCGGTGTAATGACTGTCAGAGGATGGGCACTTGTGGACAGCGTGATATGATGCCGATGCATCCCATTCACTTCTATGAGGTTTTTGATGCATTGGGCATTGACTTCATGGGTCCATTCCCTAAGAGTCAGGGATTCAAGTACATTCTGTTGGCTATTGATTATGTGAGTCATTGGGTTGAGGCCATTCCCGCCCGAACCACAGATGCCAATACTGTTTGTAGATTTTTGAGTAAGAATATCATTTCACGGTTCGGGGAGCCTAGAGTATTGATATATGACAGGGGGTCTTACTTTATCAACGACAAGGTAAAGGCCTTTGCTAACGAGTTCAGCATAGACCATCGAGTTGCCACTCCATATCACCCTCAGACTAATGGTCTTGTTGAAGTATCGAATAGGGAGATCGAGACGATTTTGCAGAAGGTAGTCCGCCCAGTTCGAAAGGATTGGTCACAACTTTTGGACTCTATCTTATGGTCATATCAGACTTCCTTCAAGACACCTTTGGGTACATCTCCCGTTCGTCTCGTTTATGGCAAGCCCTTCCATTTACATGTTGAGATTAATCATAAGTCACTATGGGTTGTCATTGATTTATTATTGGATCCAGAGAGTATTGGTGATCAAAGGTAGGTAGAATTGGCAGCCCTGGAGGAGCTTAGAGATACAATCTTTTTGAACAACCTACGTTATAAGGAGGGAGTAAAGATATGGCATGATTCTCATATCAGCCATAAGCAGTTTAAGCTAGTTCAGAGAGTATGGTAGTTTGATACCAGGCTTAGATTATTTCTAGGGAAATTATAGAGAAAGTGGAAAGGATCATACCTGGTCCGAAAGGTGCATGACAATGGGAGTATCGACATATATGAGATGTCATGTGAGTCCACCTTTCGTGTTAACGGTCAGTGACTCAAACCATATCTAGATCAAGAGCCGTTGATCGTTGACGTCACCCTGATTCATTTTGCATGAGATGTGGTCTTTGACTCATATCAGTTGCATCTCGTGCCTAATTTTCATTGTCTTCCACCTTGTATAGATCCAGATGTCCATATCATCTCATTCTTTGGTCTAACACCCCATCTGCATCTTGTAATTATGTTATACTTAGGGTGTACTTTACCTTAAGTATAGGGGGGTGTCAGACTTTTGATTATTCTTTTGATTCTCTTTTTACCTTTGTTTTGTTGCCTATATTTAGGGATATTTTACCCTATGTATAGGGGAGGTCAACCCTGTACATCCTTTTACTTAGTTTTCCCTTTATGTATAGTCCGCTATACTCAAGATTACTTAATCCTAAGTATAGGGGGAAACACCGAGCTTTCTTAATTCGATTCTTTGATTTGTCGTTATAGTATAGCATTCCTTTTCACTTCCCTATACTAAAGATGAGTTATGTCTTCTTCTTCTTCACTCTTGATTCACTCTAAGGACATCGTTTGAGCTAAGTATAGGGGGGTGTCGTAATATTACATATATACTTTAGCCATAACTAGTACTTTGTGTGAGTGTGTTAATAAATAAAATGGCTAAAATCCATTATCTAAAATTATTAAAATTTTAAAAATTTTCTTGTACATAAAATCCTTTCTTGCACATACATAGCTATTTATAAAAATTATTTTTGTATAAATGTTTGTAAAAATGTTTTGTTGGTAAAAAGTTTCTAAATATTTTGGTATCAAAATTATGTATATAGTACAAAATTTTGTAAAATGTTTGAAAAGAATAATAAAAGTTTGCAAAATCCCTTGTGTAAATATTTGTGAATAGCTTGCAAAACTTCTGCATCCATGTATACATTCAAACATTTTCCAAAAAATTTGCATAATCAGATTTTTGTATGTACTTGTACATTCTTCTGAATCGTAGTTGATATTTAAACTAGCCTAGAATTAAATTGGAAAATGCACCTTGGTTAAGACCTTAATCCACCTAATTCTAAGAGCAACCTTATAAGATTTAGGGTTAAGACTTTTCAGGTCCACTGGTGACTTAATTCTTTGCGTCCACTAGGCTATGATCAAATGTCATCTTGATGAGCCTAAGTAGAACACTTAACGATGCACACATGACTCTCACCGACATTGGATTAACTTGCACTAGCATCTTACACATAGGTCTCTATGGATGAGGTGGTGAGGAGGCAGTTTCCTTTGGCTTGGGGTAGCATACGAAGGTAGTACTTCTAGGTGGAACCTCTCGTCTTCTTTTAGTGAATGAAGTGTGCCTCAACTTGGTCTGGCGGTGTTGAGGTCTAAAGACAGGAGTTGTGGGTTGCAATAAAGCTTTAAAAGAAGGATAGTCTTCTGGCTCAAAAGGAAAAAGTTCTTATGTATATATGTTGCACCATGTAGATATGTTGTACATATGCACATCGAAAAAATGAGTGTACAAAAGAAAGAAAAACTCCAAAAAAGTGGTGGGTCTAATAAAAATGAAATACCCGTCGGAGTGTATAGAGTCAATAAAGCCAAGCTTATGTTACCCATTCTCATCTCATGAAGCTTGTAGGAGGGAGACTTAGCTACATTGTTTAGGCTTCCAGGGATACATGACTACATTGGTCATCGTCCATTCTCTTCTTTCCCCTATGCTTGAGCTGGTTGAACTTGAAATTAGAAGGGAATACCCCGCTCCTCGAGGAAAGAGCTACCAGACTAGGGCATTAGAGTTACCTTGTTGAGAGAGGTTGTTACTTTGCCGTTTCTACGGTGTGGAACTACATATCACTTACAAAGTACAAGAAAAGATTCATGGTCATTACAGATAACATATGTAGACTTGTTATGATCTGGATCATTGAGGAATCCTGACCGTAGATTAGTGGAACTTAGAGGTTGTTGAGTCTTAAACCTAGATCCAAATAAGGTTCCGACGAATCATTAATCCAAAGGTCTGACTGAGCTCCATACTTCATTTTTATAAATAAAAGTTTAATAATCAACCTTGATTCTCCTTCTTTTTCTTTTCTTTTCTTCACTTCTTTTTCAAATAAGTGTTTACTAATGGACTAGCAAAGGTAAAGTATAGGGGGGTGATGAATCCATAATTCTCACTCTTTATTCTTCTATTTTAGCTCTTTATCTTGGTAAATCATCATGTAGATAGATGTAAATACAATAAGTACATGCAGTTGTTAATATTGCATAGTTAGCATGTATGTGCAAAAATAAAAGAATAAAGGAAAAGAAAAGGGAAGGAGGTATTTAGAATAAATACAGAGTGATCCGAACTCCAAGAAAAGGTCAAGTATTGGCCTGATCGCCAAATAAAACTAGTAGAGAGAGATAGGGCCTACTCTATATTGTACATAACCTTTGTGTAATTTAATAATTATTTTTGGATAAAATAAAAATAAAATGTTCATTTTGCCTCATTGAATATAATCCTAAAAAAATTATAAAAATAAAATAAAAATAAAAATTAAATCCTCTCCCTTTTGCAAAATACATGTATATATGGTTCATTCCCTATTTATTATATACTTGTATATAAATAATAAAAATAAAATAAAAATTATTTTAACTCCAAAAATCATGTTGTAAATAAACAAAATACAAAAGTCGGGTATTTGTGCAAAAATAACCAAATAAAAATAATTGTACAAAATATATAGGTATATTATACATCTATATAATACATTATACTATATAAAGATAAATATATTTTTCATAAAATAAATAAAAATCATAAAAAATAGTTTGAAAAATAACAAATATTTTTCATTTTATACACTTTTTGATTTAAAAACATTTATTATTTTTTATTTAATTTGTCAGTATTTTGTAAAGTCTAATTTTATGACTAGTCCACGTCATTTCGTTGACCCTGGTCTACGTCCTCTTCCAGGGATTGACATAACCTAATATCATCGCTGGACATTTTTCTCTAAATTTTCCTGATCGGGTCACGCATCCCCTCAGCCTAATTCTTTGCCCGTAGCTTTCCCTTGGATCTAAGACCCTCATGGATCCCTTGGAAGGCACAGATATTCCTAGGTTTACATTCCCTTTCCCGATTCCTCCAGCCTCCTGGGAACCATATAAAGTTTCTTCTTTTCCTCCCAGGAGTAGTAGCTCGTACCTTGCTCCCTCTTCAACCCCTAGCTACCTCCAGCTGAGTGACAGTTGCTTGGAGGACCTCTCGGAGCTTCATTTGGTGCAGTGACGACGACGCTCACCCTTCGTGGGCGGAGATCTGACACGAGCAGCCTTCCCCGCCTTCCGCATCAAGGTTGAGGAAATCTTTCCATCATCCACCTTCCCCTAAAGCTCAGGAACACTCCCAGATCTTTAGGTACCCTCCATTTCCTTCGCCTTTCCCATTTTGATCCCATCTTTTCATCTAGCACCGTCGCATTCCCATCTGCTCTGACCAGTTGGTCAGAGCCTCATGACCCATATCCATCCGTTCTGATTGACCCTCCGACACACGCCTTACCTTGCGTGGCAACATGGTCATCCCTAGCATCAATCTTCAGGTCGAGATTAGGGCCGAGATCTCATCTACCACTGTCGCCGGAGATCAAACTTCATCCCCTCCGCTTCTTTCATTTTTAGCTTCAATAATCAGACTAGAGCATCGCCCTGAGTCCTACCTTCCCTTTGCAGGTATTTGCGCACGTTGGGAGACCCCGTTTCACCCATCCAAGGTTTTCCATAGCAGCTCCAGGCCATCTTCACCGTCACGTGCATCCGGTCATTTGCTCCTCCATCGGACCCATTCAGCCGACACAGAGGACATCCACGATCATTCCCGTACCTCCCAATTGACCATCAGAACTGAGGATCACCTTATTAACTCTGGTAAAACTCGCCTCGAAATTGTTCATCCAAGCCTTCCCAACACCATTGGATCGGTAGTCCTTTTCTAGTTCGCCTCAAAGCCAATCATTGTTGTAGCTTTTCAGTCGTTGATCTGCGACCTCCTGACACATCTACACCGCGCGTAGGCGGCATTCCCTGTGCGTCAGATCTGACATCGCAGAGGATCAGAGTTGCTCGTTCACGTGTCACCAGCATCCTCCACGTGTCCCTCACATGCAGCCCACGCGCCTACAAGGGTATATTGCATTATTTACCCTACCCTTTTTTGCTTTATTTTCGAGTCTGTTAAATAAAGTTGCAGTTTGAACTACTTGCATGTTAGTCCCTAAGGTTTCTAGTATTTTCACTTTAGTTATTCCTGTTTGAAGACACATGCTTTCCCGAGTGATATGTGGTGTTTTTGCATCTTATACCTTGGACTTATTTAGGGTTTTGGTTTGAATGAAATATTCCTCGTATTTACATTTATGCCCCTATGCGTAGAATAATTGACATGTACGTGTTTTCATGGGAATTTTGCATTGATACACCTGGACTTTATCTGCATGTTATTGTTTAAGCAAGAAACTTAGGATTTTTGCAAATAGGTCCCTACCACCTGTGTCCTTTGTTTTAAATCAGATAATTACCAAATTTACTCCAAAAATTCCCTAAAATTTAACAGTAGCTCCTGCTACTGTGTAATATTTTTGGTAATTTTTTTGATGCAATTTGATTTTATTTGATATTCTCTAAAAAATAAAAACCCCTAAAAATATGTCTGTCAATTTTAGAAAATACAAAAATATAATAATACCCCTAAAATTTCTATGTGTTCTTTTTAGTGTATTTTCACTTCAATAGTGTTTTTGTTCCCTTATCCCTTATAAAACCACTAAAAATCACAAAATACCAAAAATCTTAAAAAATTCTAAGAAATATAGAAAATTCAAAAAAAATGCAATTCCAGTTTCTATAATTAGGTCTTTTTATCTACTTTTTCAAAAAAATCGTCCCCAATCCTTTTTGGTAATTTAAGTATTTTAATCTTGCCTATTGGTCACGGTTGAACAATGTTTCCATGTTTTGTCTTTACATTATTTTTAGAATATTATATAAAAATCTGAAAAATCTCACAAAATCACAAAAAACATTGGCATATTTTAAAAATAAAAAATATTTTATTTTTAATTTTTGAGCCTTTTTTATTTAATAAAAATTATTGTAGTGCGATTTCCTTCATTGTTTTATTCATTTATTTTTAGAAAATATAAAAAAAATTGCAAATTAAAAGCCACAAAAATATGCATTTTTTCTGATTTCTCGACTACTTTGTAGGCTTAGCTCGTGCTCCTTGTGTTCGACCCTGGTCGTGATACCATGTTAAATAAATAACGAAGACCACTACATTTGATTCTGTGCATAGATGGATTTAATTGTGGTCAAAGTTTTCTTGTTGAGTCCGGCTTGAGTGATTGAGGTCACAATGACCTTTGATATCACTTAGCCTCGGTCATCAGAGCACCCATCAGGGACCAAAACCTAACTTTCCTATTGTAACTCCAAAAAATAGAAAACCACCTTTATTAAATAGAATATTAAAAGTTATATAAAATTAAACGTGATTTTGATATATTTTGAGTCTTTATTTGAGAGATATGGGTCTGAAAAGTTGGGATTTTGGAATCCTATATATATAGTGTATCTTTTACACTGTATATTATTTTTGTGTGAAATTAATTTTGTATTTTTATATATTTTATTATATACAACTTTCATGTACAAAGTTTCTTTATTTGAAGTATAAAAAGTGGAACTAAAAATAGGTCTCAAAATAAATTAAATAAAAGGTATTTTTATCGTATTTTGACCATTATCTCCCCCTACTTTATTCCTTGTCGACCTAGTCATCAAGATGGCTAGATCTCGGGGTTTCAGGTCATAAAATATCTCCAATATTTTATTCTTTTTCTTTGTTACTTATTCTATAATTTGGCATTAAAAATAGTATTTTATAAACTATTTACACAATGATACATGGATGATAAAATGCATGAATGAAGGTTATTTACCTGCATTTACTAGGGGTTTTAAGGCCAAAATGATAGCATAAAGATGATGAAACAGAGATTCATCACACTCTCTAGTTGATCCATGTGGACCAACCAGAAAAATCTAGCCAAAAATGATTTTGAAATTGAAAATAATTGGTAAACGATTTTATTAAAATAAAGCTATGAAATAAAAAATGTTTCTTTTTTATATTTTTTTATTATGATTTTTATTTATTTTTTGAGGTATTTGATTATAGGTTACTTTTTAGGGGTTAATTATTTGTAAATCTATGTTTTAATGTATTTTATTTTTATATTTTTTTCCTTATTTGATACAATTATAACTTATTTTTATAGACAAAAATAATTTTTTATTATATTATTATGATATACTATCTACAATCAAATAACTATAGGTGTATAGTATATAGGTTTATTATTGTATGTTCATCTATGTATTTTTTGAATTTTATTTTATTTCAGTATTTTTGATGGTTTTGTTCTAATTTTAATATGTACATATATTATGAATAATATTTAAAATTTATAGAAAAAATAAAAAATTATAAAAATATTAAAGAATGATAGAATATTTATTTTAATCGAGTATATTATATAATAGGGGTCCAAAACCTAACTTTCACACCGTAACTTGATAAAATATGAAACCACCTTCATTAAATAGCTTATTAAAAGTTATATATAATGAAAGTAATTTTGATATAATTTGAGTTTTTATTTAAGAGATAAGTGTCTGGAAAGTTGTGATTTTTGAATCTTATTCATATATTATTATCTATAACTTTCATGTTCAAAGTTTTTTATTTGAGGTACAAAAAGTAGAAAATAAAAAGGATCCCGAAAATGAATAAATAATGAATGAATAAATGAGAATTTTATTGGATCATTGGCCCTTATCTCCTCCTACTTTATTCCTTGTCGACCTAGTCATCAAGATGCCTAGGACTCGAGGTTTAGGGTCATAAAATACCTTTGGCATTTTATTCCTTTTTATTCTCTAATTTTGGCACTTAAAATAGTATTTTATACAATATTTATACAACAAAGCATGAATGTTAATTTTTACAAATTAAGTCTATGTACATATATTATATAGGGTTTTTAAGGCCAAAATGATAGAATAAAGGTGATGAAATGGAGATTCGTCAGCAATGGAGGAGGTTGAGGTGGAGGAGAAGGAGGATCAATAATGAAAGAAGGGGGAGGAGGAGGAGGAGGAGGGAAGGGGAGGAATGGGAGGAATTTCTAACCCTTTTTTATCCAATTCCCCTTGCGTCCCCAAAGTTAGTATTTGTTTGCATCGAGGATGGACGATAGCTAATTCGAGGGGTAAAAATGATCATTGTCAAAGAAGTCAAGGGTTGAACTGATATTCCAAAAAAGAGGAGAATAATTGATATTGCAATATCTTAGAAGGGCAAACCTAATAAAAACCTTAATGATTATATAGGGGAACCTTCCAATAGGACGCAATCCTTCTTGAGTTCAGGAAGGCACCATCTTTTTGTAAAAAATATGAGCACTTCAGTTGAATATGTATGCAATTTTATTATAGTTGCACATTATAAATACAAAATCACATGCAAAACTACACATTATAACACAAACATTAAAGCTTCATATTATAATACATCTCTGTATGTATTATACTAAAGTCGTTCTGTTTTTTTACAAAATAATGGTTGTTCTCATTGAACTCAGGAAGGACTGCTTCTTAGTGGAAGGAAATCCTATATTTAAGGGGTCATTTCAATAGGACACAGTCCTTCCAGAGTTCAGGAAGGCCACCCTCTTTTTGTATAAAACATGAGCACTTTAGTAGAATATGTATGCAACTTGTATTATATCTGCACATTATAAATACAAAACTACATACAAAATTGCACATTATAATACAAACATTAAAACTACATATTATAATACGAATTGTATATGTATTATACTAAAGTCATTATGTTTTTTACAAAAAAGGATTGGCATTCCTGAACTCAGGAAGGACTACGTCCTAGTGGAAGGAAATCCTATATATAGGGGGCCCTTCCAATAGGAAGCAGCCCTTCTTGAGTTCAGTAAGGCCACCCTCTTTTTGTATAAAACATGAGCACTTTAATAGAATACGTATGAAATTTATATTATAGTTGCACGTTACAAATACAAAACCACATACAAACCGGCATCATTATAATAGAAACATTAAAACTGCACATTATAACACAATATGTATACGCATTATACTAAAGTCATTGTGTTTTTTTTACAAAAAAGGGTTGGCCTTCTTGAACTCAAGAAGTACTGCCTCCAATTGGAAAAAAATCCTATATATCGGGGGCCCTTCCAATAGGACACAGTCTTTCCAGAGTTCTGGAAGGCCACCCTCTTTTTGTATAAAACATGAGCACTTTAGTAGAATATGTATGCAATTTATATAATAGCTGCACATTATAAATGCCAACCCACATACAAAACTACACATTAGAATACAAACATTAAAACTGCACATTATAATACAAATTGTATATGTATTTGATAACGGTCGTACGGTCTCACAAGTTGAGACCGCATTGATGCGTTTACCGCTCAATAAACCCTAATTAATCAACAATTATTCCACAAAAATGACCAAACAACAAAATATAAATGTGGAGTTAAAATTTCCTATAACTCAACAACGAGTTGTGTATAGTGTGCAAGTATGTGTAGAGCGTCGAACACATGGAGCAAAAAAGAATAGATTGTGCCATAAAGTGCAAAAATGTGGTTGTGCTTCTTTGTCTATATATTTTTATGTGGGTAATTGTATTTTTTCTTATTTTTGTTTTTATTTTATTTTTTATTTTTTTTAATTTTATATTTTTATATTCTTTTTGGATTTTTATATTTTTATATTTTGTTTCATTTTTAAAAATATAATAAAGTTATGTATAGAGTATATACACAAAGGGGCTAATATAAATATAAATAAAACAAAAAATGCTCAAAATGTCAAAAACATATTTTTTGGGTTATAAATAATTTTTACTAGTTTTATGATTTTATAGATAATTTTGCTAATTTTTATATATTTTTAAATTCAAAAATACAATAAATCATGGTTTAATTAAATAGTCAAAATAGAAATGGAAATTAAAAATAGAAAATCAAGTACAAAATTTTCCAAATCAATTTTAATGTATAAATAATAATCTAAAGAAAATTATAAACAGAAAAATACTATTTTGGGATTTCTAGGAATTTTGTAGATTTTTTCAAGGGTTTTAAGGTCTTATGAATTTTACGAGTTTTCTTTTTCTATTTTTTTGGTTTTTTAATTTATGGAGTTGTTAAATAATTAAATAAAAATAACACTTTTTTTTGAATTTCTTAAAAGGATTTGTTATTTTTATGGATTTTATATTGTAGACAGGAAACTAAAGTACTTTTTTTATTTTTAATAAATAATAAATGTTCCAAAATTACAAAATAAAATTAGGGCATAAAATTGAAGGCCATCGGGAACCTACACCTATTTTTAGGGAATTTTTGGAGAATAATTGCTAATTTAAAAAATAGAGACAATAAAGAGAAAATACAATACTAGCATGGGCATTTATGTAAATAAAATACAGTCTAATGGCCACATTGCAAATTTCATAAAATACAAAGTGTACAAAAAGTTAATGGACTAAAGCGAAACACATAAATCCCCGAGGGTGTTCATGCAAAATGCCTGCACCTCACGCGCACAGGTACATGTGGTGGCATAGCAGAGGACCTAAATGCATTGATCAAAAGTATAAAGGCTTGGATGAAAATATCACAAAATATAAATAACGACATAAGAAAGTTTTTATTCTAATAATTAAATACAAAAAAGGTTGGGGCATAGTACGAAAATACCCACAACTAGGAGGGAGCGAATGGCTAGACGAGAGCGATTTGCCACTTGTCATGCTCCCATCGTGCAATACCGCTTCATCATGAATAGAAGGGATTAGATCCCAGATCCGGATCTTGTAGTTGTGGCAGAGTTGAACTAACAGCTACTACACACCTGGAAGGGTGTTCTAGATTTGACAGTTCCTGAGGGGGGTGGAAGAACTTGGAAAGAACTTACGTGGGGTGAGTTTGGATTTGATCATGTGGGCTCCTTTGCCCAACTCCTGAAGCTCCAACGATCCTTGTATGCTCCTGCGAACTTCCCAAAGTAGCATGGATCCACAAAATGCCCAGAGCCCTCACAAAATGCTCGAACGATTCCACAAACATGAAGGGTCCTTTTCTACCTTCGACCACCCTACAGGGAGGGTTTTACTTGATGTTTCCTGCAGGTAACTCGTTAGCTCAAAAATACGGAGCTCGGGAGAGCTCCTGGGGAGGAATGGGTGATAGGTGAAGTGGGTGGACATAAGTGGGAGGTTCGCCGGAGATGAGCTCTAGTGAACTATGGGGGTGAAATTAATGGCTAATTAAGTCGATTAAAGTACAAATCAAGTGCATGGAGTAAACATAGAAGCTAAAATATAAAAAATAATGAAGGACATGACCTCGAGTTGGCCGAGAAGCCAACTAGATGTACCTCGACAACCATGTGGCCAGAGGCGGCGGAATCTGCCCTAGGCCTCGTCCAAACCGTCGCAAGAAATCTGGAGAGGAGGATGTCACCATCCTCTATCCTGAAAACATAAGGAAGAGGGCTAAACATAGTCAAATGGGGGCCAAAATTGAACGGCTGAATCGATGGAGTTTTTGTATAGGTGGTCGAAACGATGGGAAGAACAAGGTGCAGTTGTTGTCTCAACGATCCAAAGGTCGAGGAGACACACCCGCGTGAATCCCTGGGTATTTGGGAAGAAGAGTCATGAAGAGATTAACCCAAAAGGAGAAAAGAATCTTCATGCAAAAAATATATAAATAGGGGTCAAACGAGGTCTAACAAATGTCGTAGATGTAGACAGAATAGTGGACCACCGGCTAACTCTATTTTTAGGTTATAAAATAAAATTGTTCATTATTTTATACAGTTTTTTATTATGATTTTTATTTATTTTTAAAGATATATAATTACAAATTACTTTTTAGGGTTAATATATATGTATATTTATCTATGTTTTGTGTCTTTTATTTTTATTTTGTATTTTTGATTTTATTATTTTAGTTTATTATTTTATATAATAACTTAATTTTATATCAATAAATATATTTTATTATACTTTTGGATATATTGTCTACACTTAAATAAATAGGTATATTTATTATATATATAAGTATATGTATTGCATCTAGGTACTTTATTTCATATTTTATTTTAATGTTTCCTTTATTGTTTTATTCTATTTTTAATATGTACATATGTTCTAAATAATGTTTACAAAATTTAAAATATAAATTATGAAAATAATGGAGAATAAATAAAAATATTATATTAATCGGGTATATTATTCGACAGTGGTTTGAATCCTAACTTTCAGGCCTTAAATCCAAAAATTATTAATCCACCATCATTAAATAGCTTAATGAAATTTATATATAATTAAAGGTTATTTTGAAATATTTTGAGTTTTTATACAAGATGTGTGTAGTGTGCAAGTCTGTGTAGAGTGTCGAACACATGGAGTAGAAAGGAAAAGATTGTGCAATAAAGTGCAAAAATGTGATTGTGCTTCTTTGTTTATATGTTTTTATGTGGGTTTTTGTATTCTACTATTTTCTATTTTTTGTTTTTATTTTATATTTTTGAATTTTGTTTTTAATTTTTAATTTTATATTTTCTTTTTGGATTTCTATATTTTTATTTCCTTTTATTTTTAAAATATATAAAAAAGCTATATAGAGAGTATATGCACAAAGGGAGCTAATATAGATATAAATAAAAAAATTCTCAAATTACAGAAAATTAAAAAAATGGGTTTTTAAAATAACTTTTTTACTAGTTTTGTGATTTTTTTGATAATTTTGCTATTTGTCATTTGTTTTTAAATTCAAAAATACCATAAATCGGGGTTTAATTAAATAGTCAAAATTGAACTGGAAATTAAAAATAGAAAATCAAGACCAACATTTTCCAAATCAGTTTTAGTTGATAAATATTAATAAAATGAAAATTATAAAACAGAAAATACTATTTTTGGGATTTTTAGGAATTTTCTAAATTTTTACATGGGTTTTAAGGTCTTTTTAATTTTAGGAGTTTTCTTTTTCTATTTTTTGGTTTTTAAATTTCTCGAGTTACAAAATAAATAAACAAAAATAACATTTTTTTAATTTCTCAAAAAGATTTTATTTTTTATGGATTTTATATTGTAGACAGGAAATAAAAGTATGCTCTTATATTTTTAATGAATAATAAAAGTTCCAAAATTGCAAAATAAATAGGGCAAGAAACTAAAGGTAATAAGGAACCTACACCTATTTTTTAGGAATTATTGGAGCATAATTCTAATTAAAAAAATAGAGACAACAAAAAGAAAATACAATACTAGCATGGGCAATTCTGAAAATAAAATAAAGTCCAATGGCTGCATTGCAAATTTCATAAAATAATAAAATGTGTACAACAAGTTAATGGACTAAAGTGAAATACATAAATCATCGAGGGTGCTCATGCAAAATGCATGTACCTCACAGGTATGTGAGGGGCGTGGTAGAGGACCTAAACTCATTTACCAAAATTCTTAGGGCTTGAATGCAAATATTACAAAATATAAATGACAATATAAGAAAGTTTTTGTTCTAATAATTAAATACAAAAAAGGTTGGGGCGTAGTATGCAAAATACCCACAACTAGGTGGGAGCGGATGGCTAGACGAGAGCCATTTGCCACTTGTCGTACTCCCATCGTGTGATACCGCTTCATCTTAAACAGCTAGGATTAGATCCCAGATTCGGATCCTGCAGCTATGGCGGAGTTGATCTAACAGTTGTTGCACACCTGGAAGGGTGTTCTAGATCTGATGCTTCCTAAGGGAGGTGGAAGAACTTGGAAAGAACTCGCGTGGGGCGAGTTTAAATTTGATCATGCGGGCTCCTTTGGCCAACTTCTGAAGCTCCGACGATCCTTGTATGCTCCTGTGAACTTCCCAAACTAACATGGATCCATAAAATGCTCGGAGCCCTCGCAAAATGCTCAAATGATTCCACAAACTTGGAGGGTCCTTTTCTACCTTCGATCGCCCTACAGGGAGGTTTTTACTTGATGTTTCCTGCAGGTAACTCATTAGCTCAAAAATACGGAGCTCAGGGGAGCTCCTGGGGAGGAATGGGAGATAGGAGAAGTAGGTGGACATAAGTGGGAGGTTCACTGGAGATGAGCTCCGGTGAACTATAGGGGTGAAATTAATGGATAATTAAGTCGATTAAAGTACAAATCAAGTGCAGGGAGTAAACTTAGAAGCTAAAATATAAACAATAATGAAGGACATGACCTCGAGTTGGTCGAGAAGCCAACGAGATGTATCTCGACAACCATGTGGCCAGAGGTGGCAGAATCTGCCCTAGGCCTCGTCCAATACCATCGCAAGAAGGCTGGAGGGGAGGCTATCACCCTCCTCTATCTTGAAAACATGTGGAAGAGGGATAAACATAGTCAAATGGGGGTCAAAATTGAATGGTTGAACCAATGGAGTTTTTGTACAGGTGGTCGAAACGATGGGAAGAATGAGGAGCAGTTGTTGGCACAACGATCCAAAGGTCGAGGAGACACGCCTACATGAATCCCCAGGTATTAGGGAAGAAGAGTCATGAAGAGATTAACCCAAAAGGAGGAAAGCATCTTCAGGCAAAAAAATATATAAATATGGGTCAAACGAGGTCTGACAAATGCTTCAGATGTAGTCAGAATAGTTGACCATCGGCTAACTCTATTTTTAGGTTATAAAAAATGTTCATTATTTTATAAAGTTTTTTATTGTGATTTTTATTTATTTTTAGGGATTTATAATTACAAGTTACTTTTTAGGATTAATATATATATATATCTATGTTTAGTGTATTTTATTTTTATTTTTTATTTTTGATTTTATTATTTTAGTTTAGTATTTTATAAAATTGTAACTTAATTTTATATAAATAAATTCATTTTATTATACTTTTTGATATATTGTCTACACTTAAATAAATAGGTACATTTATTATACAGGTATAAGTATATGTATTTCATCTATGTACTTTATTTACATATTTTATTTTAATGTTTCCTTTATTGTTTTATTATAGTTTTAATATGTACTTATGTTCTAAATAATATTTACAAAATTTAAAATATTATAAAAATAATGGAGAATAAATAAAAATATTCATGCCTTAAATCCAAATTATAAAACCACCTTCATTAAATAGCTTATTGAAATTTATATATAATTAAAGGTGATTTTGAAATATTTTGAGTTTTTATACAAGATGTGTATAGTGTGCAAGTATGTGTAGAGCGTCAAACACATGGAGCGGAAAGGAATAGATTGTGCAATAAAGTGCAAAAATGTGATTGTGTTTCTTCGTTTATATGTTTTTATGTGGGTTTTTGTAATTTAAAATTTTTTATTTTTGTTTTTATTTTATATTTTTGTATTTTGTTTCTAATTTTATATTTTATATTTTCTTTTTGGATTTCTATATTTTTATTTCTTTTTCTTTTTAAAATATATAATAAAGTTATATATAGACTATATGCACGAAGGGAGCTAATATGAATATAAATAAAACCAATTTTTCTTAAATTGTAGAAAATAATTTTTTTGGCTTTTTTAAATAATTTTTTACTAGTTTTGTGATTTTTTTGATAATTTTGCTAATTGTTATATATTTTTAAATTCAAAAATACCCTAAATCGGAGTTTAATTAAATAGTTGAAATAGAACTGGAAATTAAAAATTGGAAATCAAGACCAACATTTTCTAAATCAGATTTAATTTATAAATATTAATATAAAAAAATTATAAAATAGAAAATACTATTTTTGGGATTTTTATTTTGTAGATTTTTAGATGGGTTTTAAGGTCTTTTTAATTTTTGGAGTTTTATTTTTCTATTTTTCTGGTTTTTCAATTTCTCGAGTTACAAAATAACTAAATAAAAATAACAATTTTTTGAACTTCTCATAAAGATTTTATTTTTTTATGGATTTTATATTGTAGACAGGAAATAAAAGTACTCTTTTTTATTTTTAATAAATAATAAAAGTTCCAAAATTGCAGAATAAATAGGGCATGAAACTATAGGTAATAAGGAACCTACATCTATTTTTTGGGAAATTTTGCGTTATAATTGCTAATTAAAAAAATCGAGACAACAAAGAGAATATAAAATACTAGCATGGGCATTTCTGAAAATAAAATAAAGTCCAATGGTTGCGTTGCAAATTTAATAAAATAATAAAACATGTAGAACAAGTAAATGGACTAAAGTGAGATACATAAATAACCGAGGGCGCTCATGCAAAATGTCTACACCTCACACGCACAGGTATGTGAGGGGCGTGACAGAGGACCTAAACGCATTTACTAAAATTCTAAGGGCTTGAATGCAAATATTACAAATTATAAATGACGATATAAGAAAGCTTTTGTTCTAATTATTAAATACAAAAAGGGTGGGGCATAGTATACAAATACCCACAACTAGGTGGGAGCGGATGGCTAGACGGGAGCCATGTGCCACATGTCGTGCTCCCATCGTGCGATACAGCTTTGTCTTGAAAAGCTGGGATTAGATCCCAGATCCGGATCTGACAGTTGTGGCGGAGTTGATCTAACAGTTGTTGTACGCCAGGAAGGGTGTTCTAGATCTGGCGGTTCCTGAGAGAGGTCGAAGAACTTGGAAAGAACTCGCGTGGGGTGAGTTTGGATTTGATCATGCGGTCTCCTTTGGCCAACTCCTGAAGCTCCGACGATCCTTGTACGCTTATTCGAACCTCCTAAAGTACCATGGATCCACAAAATTCCTAGAGCCCTCGTGAAATACTCGAACGAGTCCACAGACCTGGAGGGTCCTTTTCTACCTTTGACCCCACTGCAGGGAGGTTTTTACTTGATGTTTCTTGTAGGGAGATCGTTAAGCTCAAAAATCCGGAGCTCAGGAGAGCTCCTAGGGGTGGCATGGGTGATAGGTGACGTAGGTGGATGATGAATCCCTGATTCTCACTCTTTATTCTTTTATTTTAGCTAGTTATCTTGGCAAAGCATCTGTAAACATGTCTAAATATAATAAGTTAGCATTCAACATGCATATGTTAACTTTATATAATTAGCATGTATTTGTGCAAAATAAAAGAATAAAGTAAAAGAAAAAGAAAAGAGGTATTTAGAATAAATACAGAGTGACCCGAACCCTAAGAGAAGGTCAAACCTGGACCTGATCGCTAAAGAAAATAAGTACAGAGAGATATGACTTACTCTATGTTGTACATATTATCTATATATGTAGGTAATTATTTTTCATACAATAAAAATAAAATATTCTTTTCACCTCCTTATATATAGTCCTAAAAATAAAATAAAAATCAGAAAAACAAAAATAAAAATAAACTTCTCTCTCACTTGTATAAAATCCATGTATACATATCTCACTCCCTATTCATTCTTTACCTTTAAATACATCATAAAAATAAAATAAAAATTATTTTTTTCTTCTAAAAATATGCTGAAAATAAATAAAATACAAAATTGGGGGTATTTGTGCAAAAATAACAAAATAAAAATTATTCCACATAATAGATAGGTATATTATACATGTATCTAACACCATATATTGTATATACACATTTATTTTTCATAAAAATAATTAAAAATCACATAAAATAGTTTGAAAATTAATAAAAAAATATTTTATAGACTTTTTATTTTTAATTCATTTATTATTTTTTATTGATTTTGTAAATATTTTGTAAAATCCCTTTTTCTAATTGGCAAGGATTGGGTGTTGACCCAATTTCGCTTGTCGGAGTATTTTCTCCCATTTTTCCCGGTCGGGTCATGCCTCCTTTCTACCCGATTCTTTGCCCTAGCCTTCTCCAAGGATCCATCACCTTCGCGAATCCTTAGGAAGGCGTGGATCTTCCTAGGTTTGTGTGCTCTCACCTGATCTTTTCACCCTCTTGGGATGCCTATAAATTGTCTCCTCCGCCTACCCAACGCCATAGCTCATGCCTCGCCCCTTCTTCCACCCCTAGGTACCTCCAGTTGAGTGACAACAACTGGAGACCACCTTCGGATCGGAGTTTGGTGGTGTAATTCTTGTAGCTCAATCATGTGGCCAAACCTCCGTCGCGTTCAACTTCCTTTGCGATCCATAGCCCGGTTGAGTCCATCACCTCGATGACCATCATTTCTTGGAGCTCAGGAGCTATCCTAGATCTTCAGGTAGCCATCATATCCCCTTTAGTTTCTTGTTTGCCTCAATCTTGTATTCCATTTCTATCGCATGTTCATCGGCTCCGACTAGCTGGTCGAAGCCCCTTTATCTGCATCCATCTGTTCTGATGGAACGTATACATCGCCCTCCATTTCGCATCGCAGCATGATCATCCTTAGGCTTGTCCCTTAGGTCGAGATTAGGGATCAGATCTCCTCTTGCCATCTTCGCCAGAGATCGACCTCTATTCTCCCACGCTTCTCCTTTCCTTATCAAGCAATAACCCGATCGGAGCAAAGCTTCCTAGTCACTTTCTCGTTTTTAGGTCTTTTCGCACACAAGGAACACTTCTGAGCCCCAGTAGCTCATGCGGAGCACCCCCAGGTGACCAACCATCGCCACCACCATCCGTCTGCTCCCAACTCCATCAAACCGCTTAGCCCGATGCGCCACGACTCCACGAAGCTAGTGGACATCCTCGCTCTTCAATCGAGCTAGTGGATCTCCTTTGTTTCTCAATCGAAGTTCGGTGGGGAGTTGTTCTTCCCACGTCCTTCTTAGCCGTCGGAATGTGCCCCTTGCTCCAGATGTCATCAGAGCCGCCCGATAGAAGGTTGCAGCAACCTTTGATCAAACCTGACAGGAAAGATCAGTTGCACATCCCCAACATACCTTGAACTGTCAGATCTGCCCCCCAGTGATCAGGACCGTACGCCCTCTCCGCATCAGAGCCCGCCACGTGTTTTTTTGTTCCGCACGCACCTTGCGAAGGGTATTTTGCATTATCTACCCTTCCCTTTTCATGCTTTACTCGATAGTTCTATAAATAAAGTTGTAGTGTAGAACTTTTACACATGGACCCTTGCTATTTTCTACATTTGCACTTTAGTCATGTCTGAACGAACTCACGTACTGTCTCACGTGCACAGTTGTCGTATTTTCATGATGTACCCCCAAGCTTTTCACTATTATAATTTGAATAGAAGTTTTCATATATTTTCAGTTATACCCCTGTGCTTATGAGTATTTAGCACGTGTGCTTTTAAGTGGACAAATTGCAGGATCGGCCTAATCTTTTTATATCAGTTATCTTTTGCCATGGAAACTTTTGGGTAATTACATCTAGGTCCTGGTGTGCTGTGTGTGTTATTTTTAATCAAATAATTACTAAATCAATTCCATAAAAATTACAGTTAGCTCGTGCTAACACATAATATTTATGGTAACTTTTGTGAATTAATTTAGTTTTATTTGATTTTTCTAAAAATAAAAAACCACAAAAAAGAGCCATGTCGGTTTTATTAAATACTTAAAAATTATAAAAATATATTTAAAAATTACAAAAAAAGTATTTTTTTGTTTTTCTATGCTTTAGTTCCAATACCTTTTCTCTTTAAAAATCATTGTGAAAACCCTAATAATCACAAAAGACTCAAAAACTTATAAAAATCAGTAAAATTCTAGAAAAATAAGAAAATAGGACTTTTATTTCTGTAGGTAGATAACTTTATGTATTTTTTCATAAAATTACCATCTAGGACATTTGGACACTTTAAGTATTTTTAACTGGCAATTTCGTCCAGACTGTGCACTATTTCCCCTTTTTCCCTTCTTTCATTTTTACAAAAACATATAAAATATTAGAAGAATTCCGTCAAATCACCAAAAACATTTGAATATTTGAAAAACATAAAAATATTTTGTGTTCCTATTTTTGAGCATTTTTTACTTTACTAAAAATTGTGGAGGCTTGCTTGTGTGCTTACTTACCTTATTTTCTTGATCACCTTCTTCAATTGGAAAATATAAAAAAAATTGCAAATTAAAAACCACCAAAACATGCCTTGTATGCTATGATTAGAACTACTTCATAGTTTTGACTCGTGCTCCTTGTGTTCGATACTGATCGTTATACCAGGTTAAATAAATAGCGGAGACAGGTGACATTATTTTGTGCTTAATTTATATTTTTAGTGGCTTCTTGTTTTCTTGTTGAGCCCGGTTAGTTCATTGGGGTCACAACAACCCTTAATATTACTAAGCCCTAGTTGGCTGGTCTCTCATCAGAATGGCGTCGTTACCGGGGTCACGACCTAGTAGTCTTTTCGGATTCTTATCTCTATTTTATATAACTATTTTTGACATTCTCTTTGATTTGCTTTTTGTGCGAGGAGTCGCCCGAGGACATTGCGGCTTTTGGTTGGAGTGACCGCACTGAAGGAGGAGCAGGAGGACAACCAGACATTAGTTATATAAAATAGAGTAGTTAGGTTTCCTTTCAGCGTATTCTATTATTGTTGTAATAATACAGGGACACTCAGACACTTCTTGGACACTTGGCATATCTAGGTTTGTTTTACCGAGCAATGGTGTGCTCGGGGGACCTCACCATGGTTTTTCACCGCTTTTGTTTTCTCTGCATTTTCTTTCCTTTAATTCTCGAAAAATTTGGCCCCTAGATTTAGGAATTTCTTTGATTGCGATATAAATAATTAAGGCCCAATCCATAATATCTTTCCTACACCTATAGATTTGTAATTGGTCCTTATTAATAACTCATAATAAAAAGTTAGATTAATTAGACTCGAGTTCTCATGCCCTGAGGAACCACATACAACGATAGCAAGACCCGATGTAGCAGGCACCGAGTGGTTCCCAAGATTAGACTCAGGACTTGATCTAGTTAGATAACTAGTTCTTCGCGATTAGAAATTGCTCATCTAAGGTTGTTTTCTTCTTGCATCATTTAGATTAGTTTACTTTACTGTCCTAAATTTATGCACAGATCCCTACTTAATTGTGGGAAAAGGCTTTGTTGTTGATGTTGTTGTATCACCCTACATGTAGAGTGTTGGCGACATGTACACATTTCTGACTTTGCATGCATCGTAGTGTTTGATCGCGCATCAGCTTTTTCATCTTCTCCCATGTTTTTGGACTTAAAATAATAAGGAGATCGAAAAATTCATTAGGCATTTGTTTGATTGTTGAATAATAACATAAAAAGAGATAACCATAAAATTGAGACTGCTAAACAAACTTGATCCTAAAAGACACATCACTTAAAAATCTATTTTGGGAGAGTCATCCCCTCATTGTTCGGTTTGCTTGTGTAAGAGAGTGACCCGCACACTAGGCTAGATCCACATCTGAACTCTTGTTAGACTACTCGTCTTGGTGTTAGTCGTTCTCCAGTGAGGATCACTCTGGTTTCCCGTAAAGAGGATTGCGATATCCTTAGCAGAGTGAGTTGATCGGGTAGCCCGTAAATGGTCCACAACTTGTACTAGCTGGGAAGGATCTCTCTTTGGGATTAGGCTAGTATCTTGGGAGTATCAAGTATCTAACGGCTCGCTTAATCGCCTGCTAGACTGAATTATCACCTAAATAAAATTGATAAGATAAAAGACCGAACCCTCACAGTCATCAGCTCAGCGTTGCGTAGGTGAATTAGGGGTTTAACTACCAATCTTGTTTGTTTCCATATCCCATCTGCATTTCTTCTACATCGTGATGATGGGTCAGAGGTCACTTAGGCTGCCCTTGGTAGCACCACTTTCGAGCACTCTGACACATCATCTAGGTAGGTTTTAGAGAGCTTGGACCAGCTCTCTGAACTCGAGTTTGATTCTTCCCAATTCCCCCTCGACCACCCTTATTCTAGTTTCTAGGTGCCTGAATAGAGACCAGCACATATATTTGTTCATTTCACAACACCTGAGTTCATGTCTTTTGCCATTGCAGAGACCCACGAGATGGCCAGCAACGATGGACGCACCGATAGACAGCCCAAGAGCACCACGTATGTTTTAGACCAGGGTGCCATCAATAATAACTTTATATCCTCCCTAGAGACGATGCAACGTCAGATCAGATATTAGGGAGCTTTTATGGTTGAAGTCTGTCAAGAGTTAGAGCAGATGTGAGCCAACAGAGAGGAGAAGCAGCGAGCAACTGGTGAAGATATTCCTGTAGGTGGAGGAGGAGCGAGAGACCAACCAGAAGAGTTGGAGGAGCAGCCAGATCGAGTCAAGAAGCCACGATCGATGAGACGGTTGCATAACCTTGCCGCAACTCTCACACACCACTGGATCTCGTTGCCATCAATTATAGGTGATTTCAAACTTCCTCCTTAGACCATTCAGCTCTTGTCCAAATTTTCATGGGCTTGCCATTGAGGAGTCGCACCTGGATCTACAAGAATTCGAGATGATCTGAGGCACTGTCCATGATCGATTCCTAGATTAGGACACCATCAATATGATGGCATTCCCTTTCTCCCTGGTACATAGAGCAGCCTACTGGTTGAAGCATTTGGGGAGATACATCACTTCGTGGGAGCGCCTCCGTACCGAGTACTTGAACAAGTACTATCCACTCGACTGGACGAACACCGTGCGAGCTCTGATCAGCAATTTCTCTATGATCCCCAACGAGCCATTCCATTGGGCATGGGATTGATTCCGTGAACTCATTGACCGGTGTCTATATCACGACATATCCAAGCCCAACCTAGTTCAAAGATTCTTTTGTGGGCTAACACTGGAGCTGTAGGGGCTAGTGAACGCTTCTTATGGGGGTTCCTACTTCACCATGGACGATGACTAGGTCTTGACTATTTATGAGGAGATGGATGAAAATTACACAGTAATGTCCCAGACCTGGCTCTACACTTAGGGGAAGCCCTCACCCCATGTCATGTCCTATCAGAGGATAACACAAATAGATGCAGGTCCATCCACCTCTTCAGCAGACGCAACACAGACAAAGTCATCGACCACTGATATAGGCATTATCAACGAGAAGCTGGACCGCATCGAGATCATCGAGAAGAAGCAGTACTAGGGCATGACTCAGGTCGATCAGTTGGCGCAGATCCTGAGTGACCTGAAGACCCAGATCATGTGTCCCCAGGAGGCACAAACTGCTTCTCAACCCCGTCTCAGGTCACGGGTTGATTCTGGTAGCAACGGCTCGTCCCAGCACTCCATCTTGTATAGATAGGTTCACCATATCCAGGAGGAGCTGGTGCAACAATTGCAGCATCAGTATTCTCATCCACCGTCATCTCAGGACACTCAGATGGTGGTGTATCAGCAGGATCAACCACTGGCAGTTCTCCCTCCATCCCCCTACGAGCAGGAGCCATTGATGGAAGTCAACGGGATTTGGTATGACCAACAGGAGTACGAGATTTGTCTAGACCATCCCGGATTTAGGTGGTCGGCCGCAGGAATCTCATCCCAACAGCAACCTCCAGCTCAATGGGCAATTCGGTCAACAATAGCAGTCCCAATTCTCCCACCAGCCACAGTAGCAACATTTCTAGTCTGGTCCTCATCCCTACCAGCAGAGACAGTAGTGGAGGCAACTCCAACAACAGCCTCAGCAGTATTCTCAACTTCCCCTCACCTGTTCCCATTGGCAGCCTCCCAATCAGCGAGGCACCTCGTCCGGTTATCATAGGCCAGCCTATGAGAACCCAACCCTTGATGATCTAGCCCGCCTACTTGCAGACCAGCAGGCATCCTTTAGGCAGGAGATGGACGTGTTTCGTCAGGAGATGAGGGAGATCGTCAAAGGAAATGTTATCATACCCTCTCAGATCGAGCCTAACCTGAATAACCTATAGTGAAAATTTGAGCAGGTACATTTCACATAAACCACCACTCCTGGTGATTTATTGGGTGATATTACTTCATACACATTTGATGCTTATTTTATTTCATTTAGGAGCGTTAGGATGCCACCCGGTGGCACCTCATCTGAGCGACGAGTCCACAAGGATTCAGGAGCGCCAGACGAGGAGTATAGCGGTGGTGATGCCACTAATAATGACGATGATGATGGTGATGCTGAAGCCACCAAGGACGTTGATCCAGCCGATGGTATTTAGGCCATCCTTTCTCCAGATGTCGTGGGTGGTACTAATGCCACCAGATTCCCAGATGTTGAGCCAGAGTGTGGTATTAATGGTGCAACACATGATGTTGTGGGTGATACTGATGCCATTATTTCTATTTTACTTGTGTCATCTCCAATTTTTATATCTCGAGACATCATGAAAAATACCAAAAATATTGATAAAGAAAAGGTTTCTTCATTTTTGAGTCCATATATGATGATTGATGATACTTGTATGGATTCCATGTCTTCTCAACAACAGGAACCTCTTCCTAGCCCTCTATCTGAGGAGGGCCCAGCCATCCCCTTCCTTCAAGCACTCCGCTTAAAGAAAGGGAATAAAACAGAAAATCCAAAAAAATATCAACAGTTAGAGTTCAGCCAACAGATGATTAATAGATTCTGTATCTAGTTGACTCTACAGGAGGCACATGAGAACATCCCTCTCTTCCATAAGTACTTGAGAGAGAAGACCACTATCCGTAGGAAAAAGAGGAATCATCAGGCAGAAATCCATGTGCTGACCCATGCCACCTGTTTCGCAATTCAGAATCGTCTGCCAGCCAAGAGGCCAGATGCAAGAGCTCACTATGTTAGACATTCATGAGCAGAGAATCGATCATACTCTATTAGATAATGAGTCTTCTATCAACCTCTTTCTGGCATTCTTACTCGACCAATTCGAGTTCGGCCCTCTTTGACAGAGCAGGACAGTCCTTTAGATTGTCGATAGATCTATCGAGAGTCCAACGAGGTCGTTGAAGGATGTAGTCATCCTAATTCAGGGCTTGAAATTCCCCGTGGACTTCGTTGTGTTGGACATGGAATTCCCTGAATTTGTGACTGATACCCCCATAATTCTAGGACATCCATTCTTGGACACAGCCAAGGCGGTATCTGACCATGATAGTGGGAAGGTGTACTTTCGCGTCGAGGGCGAGAGTATACAAATAGAGACGTTTGATGAGACCAGAGCACGAGACTCAGTTTGCTCAGAGAAGTTCGGCGATGCAGAGCATACGACAAAGGTAGAGCGAGACGTCTACCAAGAGTGCGACTTTGTGATAGCTGATGATGAAGTCGCTTGGTCCAATCCCATTTCATGAGCCCTTCTCCCACCTTCAGATACTACAGATCCACAGTTTCCAGCAGAGGAGAGTTCGGATAGCACACTCTTGGCTTAGGACTTTTTTTTAGGATGATGTCCGCTTTCAGGACAGCGAAGCAGAATATGTATCATGTGATTTTGATTCAAATCCCTCAGATTCAGACATATATTGGGTAGAATTTGATGATTTATTACCTTATCTGATTTCCACAGAGCCAGTAGCTAGGGTGGAGACTGTGCCAGGTGTGAGTACAGATACACCAGCAGGGCCATCTTCACCAGTTTTGCATAATGAGCGAGAGTTCTCTCATTCATATATGGTTACCTTCACTCAGACCTTTCAGAGGCCAGATTTGCCAGCTCCTAGTTGTCCGGAACTGAAGCCTTTGTCGTAGTCGTTGAAGTATAGATTCCTTGCGGGAGAGCATGAGATGTACCCAGTCATTATCTCAGCATATTTTATTAGAGAACAAGAATCTCGTCTAATGGAGGTTCTTGAGAGAAACCACAAGGCAATAGGATGGAGTGTAGCTGATCTCCAGGGCATAAGTTCTGCTCTGTGATCCCACCATATCTATCTCGAGGAGGATGCCAATCCATCGCATGAGTTCAAACGACGACTGAACCCGAATCTTCAAGAGGTGGTCATGAATGAAATTTCAAAATGGTGCGGCACCGATTTTATCTACCCCATTTACGACTCCAAGTGGGTTAGTCCATTGCATGTGGTGCCCAAGAAGACGAGCATCACCACATTTGTGAGTGAGTCTGGAGAGGAGATAGCTACATGGGTACCCACTTCTTGGAGGGTCTGTGTTGACTGTAGACGATTGAATCAGGCCACCAAGAAGGATCATTTCCTGCTACCTTTTATTGATCAGATTATAAAAAGGCTAGCTAGGAAGAGTCACTACTACTTTTTTTACGGGTACTCCATTTACAATCAGGTGTCCTGAGGACCAGGACAAAACGACATTCACCTATCCGTTTGGGACTTATGCTTTCAGACGGATGCCCTTTGGTCTATGTAATGCCCTGGTGACATTCCAAAGGTGCATGTTGTCCATCTTCTCGGACATGGTGGGTGACTATTTAGAGGTCTTCATGGATGACTTTTTGGTCTACGGTGATGGGTTTGATGCTTGTCTTGACTGCCTAGACCGCGTTCTTCAGCGCTGCATAGAGGTCCATCTTGTTCTAACTTGGGAGAAGAGTCACTTCATTGTGACTCAGGGGACGATGCTTGGTCATATCATCTCTAATAGGGGCATGGAGGTTGATCCGGCCAAGGTGGATATCATCAGGAAACTCAATCCACCGTCCAACTTGCGAAAGTTAAGATCTTTTCTGGGGCATGTGGGTTTTTAACGACGTTTTATTCACGACTTCAGCAGGATTGCCTGATCGTTGAATGATCTGTTGCGAAAGATACCGAGTTCATTGTAGATGATAAGTGTATTACATCATTTGAGACTCTCAAAAGCTTAGTTGTTGAGGATCTTGTCCTTCAGCTGTGGGATTGGTCTCTCCCATTCGAGATCATGACAGATGCCTCCGATCTTGTCGTAGGGGATGTGTTGGGATAGAGGAGGGATGGAGTACCATTTGACATTCACTACGCTAGTCATACATTGCATGCCGCTCAGTGGAACTATACTATAACAGAGAAAGAGATGCCACCCGTAGTTTTCACCTTGGACAAATTCAGATCGTATATTCTTGGATCCAAAGTGACTATCTTTACTGATCAAACTGCATTAGGTACCTTATCGCTAAGAAGGATGCCAAAGCTCAATTGACCAGATGGATCCTTCTAATCCATGAGTTTGATATTGAGATTAAAGATAAATCTGGACTTAAGAATGTGGTGGCGGATCATCTCTCCCATTTGGAAAATCTTGAGGAATCTAAGCAAACTGATCCCATTATAGAGACCTTCCCAGATGAGGTGATCCTTGCTATCGCCTCTCTCCCATGGTACATCGATATTTTGAACTATCTTGTAGCCAAGAAAGTTCTACAAGGGTGGCGTAGGCAGCGACTTGAGACATTCCTAGCAACTTCCAAGTCCTACCATTGGGAGTATCCCATCCTTTATCATGAAGGAGGGGATAGCATCTGGCGTCAATGCATTCCTCAGGAGGAGCACGACAACGTCCTCACTTACTACTACAAGCTTGAGGCAGGATGACATCATTCTGGGAGGATAACAACAAACAAAGTGCTCCAATTCGACCTATGGTGGCCTACCCTCTTCAAGTATTCTGATGAATTCATGAAGAGGTGCATTGACTGTCAGAGGATGGACACCTGTGGACATCGTGATATGATGCCGATGCAGCCCATTCACTTCTATGAGGTTTTTGATGCATGGGGCATTGATTTCATGGGTCCATTCCCTCAGAGTTAGGGGTTTGATTACATTTTGTTGGATGTCGACTATGTGACTCGTTGGGTTGAAGCCATACCCGCCCGAACCGTAGATGCTAAGATTGTTTGCATATTTTTGAGGAAGAATATCATTTCATTATTCGGGGTGCCTAGAGTATTGATATCTGACAGAGGGTCTCACTTTATCAATGACGAGGTAAAGGCCCTTGCTAACGAGTTCAACATAGATCATCGAGTTTCCACTCCATATCATCCTCAGACCAATGGTCTGCTGAAGTATCGAACATGGATATCAAGACAATATTGTAGAATGTAGTCCTCCCAGATCGAAAGGATTGGTCACACCTTTTGAACTCGGTCTTGGGGGCATATCGGACTTCCTTCAAGACTCCTTTGGGAACATCTCCCTTTCGTCTCATTTATGGCAAGCCCTGACATTTACCTATTGGGATTAAGAATAAGTCACTATGGGTTGTCAATGAGATATTATTGGATTCAAAGAGTATAGGAGATCAAAGAAAGTCCGAATTGGCAGCCCTGGAGATGCTTAGAGATACAACATTTTCAAACAGCCTACAGTATAAGGAGAGAGTAAAAGAATGGCATGATTTTCATATCTGCCATAAGAAATTTGAGCCAGATCAGAGAGTATGGTTGTTTGATGTCACGCTTAGATTATTTCCAAGGAAATTATAGAGTAAGTAGAAAGGACCATACTTGGTCCAAAAGGTGCATGACAATGGTAGTATCGACATATCTGAGATGTTATATGAGTCCACCTTTTGCGTCAAAGGTCAATGCCTCAAGCCATATCTAGATCATAATCCGCTTATTGTTGATGTAGCCTCGAATGATTTTGCATGAGATGTGGTCTTTGACTCACATCATTTGCATCTCGTGCATGATTATCATTGTTCTTCCACCCTATATAGATCCAAATGTCTATATCATCTTATTCTTTAGTCTAACACCCCATTTGCATCTTCTGATTATGCTATACTTAGGGTGTGATTTACCCAAAGTATAGGGGGTGTCAGATTTTTTATTACTCTTTTGATTCTTTTTACCTCCATTTTACTTCCTATACTTACGGATATTTTACCCTGAGTATAGGGGAGGTATGTACATCCTAACCCTCGATTTCCCCATTGTGTACAGTTTCTACACTTAACACTACTTGATCCTAAGTGTAGGGGGATCACCGATTTCTATTCATACAGTTCTTTGATTTATCCTTGTAATATAGCCTTTCTTTCCACTTGCCTATACCAAGCATGAGTTATGTCTTCTTCATCGCTTGTTGATCATTCTGAGGACATCATTCGAGCTAAGTATAGGGGGTGTCGTATATATTCCATATATACTTTTGCCATAACTCATACTTTGTGTGAGTGTTTTAATAAATAAAATGGCTAAAATAATTTATCTAAAAATCACAAAAAATTTGGAAATATTTCCTGTACATAAAATTCTTTCTTGCACATAATAGCTATTTATAAAAACTATTTTTGTAAAAATGTTATGTTTGTAAAATGCTTGTAAATATTTTTGTATCAAAATTATGTATAAAGTTCAAAATTTTTGTAAAATGTTTGAAAATAAAAGTTTTCAAAAACGCTTGTGTAAGTTTGTAAATAGTTTGCGAGACTTTTGTATTCATGCATGCATTTCCAAAAATTTTGCATAAAAAGAATTTTGTATATATCTGTATACTCTTATGAATAATAGTTGATACTTAAACTAGTGTGGAATTAAATTGTAAAATAGAGCTTGGTTAAGACCTTAACCCACCTAATTCTTAGAGGAACCTTATAGGATTTGGGGTTAAGACTTTTCATGTCCATTTGTGACTTAATTATTTGAGTCCACTAGGCTATGTTCACATGTCATATTGATGAGCCTAAGTAGAACACTTAACAACGCACACATGACTCTCACAGAAAATGGCTTTACTTGCACCAACATCTTACACATAGCTCTCTACGGATGAGGTGGTGAGGAGGCAGTTTCCTTTGGCTTGGGATAGCATACGGGGGTAGTACTTCAAGGGGGAACCTCTTGTGTTCCTTTAGGGAAGGAAGTGTGCCTCAACTTGGTCTGACGTTATTGAGGTCTATAGACAAGAGTTCTGGGTTGCAATAATTCTTCAAAAGAGGGATAGTCTACTGGCCCAAGAGGAAAAAGTACTTATGTATATATGTTGCACCATGTAGATATGTTGTACATATGCACATCAAACAAAAAGTGCAAGAGGAAAAACTCCAAAAAAGTGGTCAGGCTTGTTTGAAAATAAAATGCTTGACGGAGTGTATGAAGTCAAACAAATCAAAGCTTATGTTACACCTTCTCATTTCATGAAGCTTGCAGTGGGAGACTTAGCTACATTGGTGGGGCTCCCAGGGATGCATTGCTACACTAGTCATGGTCCATTCTCTTCTTTCCCCTCTTCTTGAGTTGGTTGTACTTGAACTTAGAAGGGAATACCCTACTCCTCAAGGAAAGAGACGTTAGACTAGGGCATTAGATTTACCTTGTTAAGGGTGTTGTTTCTTTGTCATCTCTGAGGTGGGGAGGTACATATAACTTACATAGTACAAGCAAAGATTCATGGTCATTAGAGTTTGTGTATGTAGACTTGTTCTAATCTGAATTATTGAAAAGTCTTGACCATATATTGGTGGAACTTAGAGGATGTTGAGTCTTAAACTTAAGTCCAATTAAGGTTCCTACAAACTAATAATCTAAAGGTCCGACTGAGCTTCATACTTCAATTTAATAAAGACAAGTTTAATAATCAACCTTAAGTCTCCTTTTTCTTTTCTTCTTTCTTTTTCACTTTATTTTCAAATAAGTATTTGCTAAGGGACTAGCAAAGGTAAAGTATATGGAGGTTATGAATCCATGATTCTCACTCTTTATTCTTTTATTTTATCTATTTATCTTGGCAAAGCATCATGTAACACAGGTGTAAATACAATAAGTTAGCATTCAACATGCATATGTTAACTTTGTATAATTAGAATGTATTTGTGCAAAATAAAAGAATAAAGGTAAAGAAAAAGGAAGGAGGTATTAAGAATAAATACAGAGTGATCTGAACCCCAAGAGAAGGTCAAGCCTTGACCTGATCGCTAAAGAAAATAAGTAGAGAGAGATATGGCGTACTCTATATTATACATATTACCAATATATGTAGGTAATTATTTTTCATAAATAAAAATAAAATATTCTTTTTACCTCCTTGTATATAGTCTTAAAAATAAAATAAAAATAAAATAAAAATCAGAAAAAACAAAATAAAAATAAAAATAAACTTCTCTCTCACTTGTAAAAAATACATGTATACATATCTCGCTCCCTATTTATTCTATACTTGTAAATACAGCATAAAAATAAAATAAAAATTATTTTGTACTCCTAAAAATATTTTGAAAAAAATACAAAATTGGAGTATTGTATAAAAATAACAAAATAAAAATTATTGTACATAATACATATGTATATTATACCTGTATATAACACCATATATTGTATATACACTAATTTATTTTTCATAAAAATAATTAAAAATCACAAAAAATAGTTCGAAAATTAATAAAAAAATTATTTTATACATTCTTTATTTTGAATTCATTTATTATTTTTTATTGATTTTGTAAATATTTTGTAAAATTCTTTTTTTGATTGGTCGGGACTAGGTGTTGACCTCCAGTCAACGCCCTCTTCCAATGTTGACCCGACCCGATTTCGCTCGTCGGGGTATTTTCTTCCATTTTTGTCGGTCGGGTCATGCCTCCTTTCTACCTGATTCTTTGCCCAAGCCTTCTCCTAGGATCCATCACCTTCGCAGATACATAGGAAGGCGCGGATCTTCCTGGTTTGCATGCTCTCACCCGATCTTTTCACCCTCCTGGGAAGCCTATAAGTTATCTCATCTGCCTACCCAACGTCGTAGCTCGTGCCTCGCCCCATCTTCCACCCCTAGTGACCTCCAGTTGAATGACAGCAACTGGAGATCACCTTCGGATCGGAGTTTGGTGGTGTGATTCTCTTAGCTCACTCACGTGATCAGACATCCACCGCGTTCAGCCTCCTTGGCCAGCCATAGCCCGGTTGAGGCCATCACCTCAACGATCGTCATGCCTTGGAGCTTAAGAGTTATTCCAGATCTTCAGGTACCCATCATATCACCTCTAGTTTCTTGTTCGCTTCGATCTTTTATTCCATCTCCACCGTACGTCCACCTGCTATTAGATTATCACAACATTAGACTAGCACAATCGAGCACAGATCTTATGCCTACCTCACAACATCCTTATTTGGAAAAAGGAAAAGAAGAGAATGATTGAGCCACTCAAACCCAGCGTTCATTCGACGCAGCTCCACTACTTACAACATCTCCTGACCGACCAGGTCCCAAAAACTATTGAAAGAAAAAAATCGGAAAACTATCCAGCCCTGGAGACCCATTCATATTTAGATCAACAACTGCGAGATTGACCTCAAATAACAAGAAAGGTCTCACCAGCTCCTCAGACTCCAGGTCAAACAAGAGCAGGATATCCCTTCCCAACCATCTAGAGCTTCTGCTTGGCAGTCACCTACTGATATCAAGATAGTGTCTCCTCATTACATCACAAATGGAATGATCTCCAACAAACTTCTCCTTGTCCATCTCGATCGAGTGGATCATTTTCATGTAGCACCACAACCTAATCATCCTTAGGCTCATCCCTTAGGTCGAGATTAAGTATCAGATCTCTTCCTACCATCTTCACCGGAGATCGACCTCCATTCCCCCCACGCTTCTCCCTTTCTTATCAAGCAATAACCTGACGGGAGAAAAGCCCCTGAGTTGCTTTCCCCTTTGTAGGTCTTTTCGTATGCAAGGAACCACTTCTAAGCCCCCCGGTAGCTCAGGCGCAGGCATCACCACCACGATCCGACTGCTCCCAGCTCCATCAGACCCCTCAGCTTGACGTGTCGCAACTCCATGAAGCTGGTGGACCTCCTCGCTCTTCAATCGGGCTAGTGGATCTCCTCCGCTACTCAATCGAAGTCCGCCGAGAAGTTTTCTTCCAGTGCCCTTCTTAGTCTCGGATTGTGCCCCTTGCTCCAGATGTCACCAGAGTCGTCTGACAGAAGGCTACAACAAACGTTGGATCAGAAATGACAATACAAATCTGTAGCATGTCCTCGACTTACCCTGAACCATCAGACCTGTCCGTGATCAGGACTGTACGCCCTCTCCACATCAGAGCCCACCACGTGCCCTCACATGTTCCGCGTGTACCTTGCGAAGGGTATTA
>JAZKJV010011254.1:0-93702 GCA_037367405.1 Ottelia alismoides
AAAAATCGCCATCTCTTTTCAAGGAAAGTTGAGTCTAACTTGTGTTTTAACTCTCTTATTAAAATCCATAAAAACCAGAAAACCCCTAAAAACCTTTAGGAGCTATTAGTAACTACTAAGCCCAATTAAGAAAGCCACAGGGTTCGCCCTTAGCAGATTGGATGGTTTAGAGGACATCGCGTAAGGCCCCGTCCTCAAGCAACGGGCTTCGGCCTGTACTTACATCCATACTGGCTGAATTGTAGCTACTTAATTGAGTTTAGGCAGTTGTTATATCTGTTGAAGTTCAAAAAAAAAGTGTCTTGTTTTTGAATGAAGAAGTTGGATTAGTCCTCTACACTTTCACTTTCACCCAGGATCTGAATTGGTCAAGAAGACTTAGCTTTTAGAAGTCTTTGAGATTTTAGGTTAACCAGCCTTAGCCATCAGGGTCTTAGACTTAATCATCCATATTTCCCTAGGTTTCTAGATTTGCATGCTATATTCCATGCTTAGTCTCAGACATAAAGAATATGATCAGCACATCACATGCACGACTGAGGTTCTCGATGAGATGAGTTGATTTTTCACCTGAGGGATTGGGATGAGGAAGTCGAATTTGGATTTGATCTAATGATGCTCGAGGATGGGATAAAATCTTTGGAGGCTTCATGAAACCTGAGTGTCAGCAATATTAGCCAGTATGAGAACTTGATTCTTATACTAATCTCTTGATATTGACCTAAGTGCCTGGGTGTGAAAATAAATAAATAAAAAATGTTGATCAGTGTGCGCCAACTCTTGGTAAAAGCAGTGGAGCTAGCCACCAATTATACAAGTCAATGAAATTCAAAGAAAAGCTCTCATTCCACCAAGTCAAATATCAAAGAGCTTCCACCAAAGGCGAGCGCTCCCAAACTTTTCAAAGTGTCCACTTGGACCACCGCTATTAGGACCAGGAGTCGGGCTTGCACCAAAAAAGGGCTCTGCATCGTAAATGCTACAAGTCTGGGTGTCGAAGGTACGATAGGTACTCAAAAGAGACACACCCCGGTGTACTCCCAGGAAAACAAGTGCAGACGGCTCCAACCTCTCTTGACGGACGCACTGATCAACACCAAAAAAATGTGTTGCGTAAAAAGGCACTAGAGAGAATCCTTGTTCCAATGAAAGGGAGAGAAGAATTGACACAATCCCATGCCCTCCATTTTCTGGCCTGCCATCCACATTTTCTAAGTCTGACAACTAAAGAGACGGTAGACTGAATGCAAGATTTGATTTATTCCATAGTGCTGAGGATTGGGTCCTTAGGAGATTTTCTCGGACCAAGATTTTGGGTGAAGACTTGACTCTACTCTCGAAATTGCAGTCAACACTAAACTCATATCCTTTAGTTTATATGTACATCAGAGAGAGTCTAGAGAAATAGAGGAATTGGAAGCCTCTTGATTAAGGCTGGGTTGAACTCTAGAATTTTGGATCTCTGAAGCCGAGTCGACTTGATCAGCTTAGATCCTGTATTCACATGCACAAGGGGGATAATCCAACTTAGTCATTCTTGTTGATGCTCGAGGACGAGCATAGTTTAAGTATAGGGGGGTGATGAACCTCAGTTTCATCATCTTTATTTATTATAATTAACCCCCTTGCTTAAGGTTTTGTCAATAAATCCCTGTTAGTGTCTAATAATTAACAGAGTCCTTAATAAATTAAAAACCACAAAAAAATGACAAAACAAAATTCGTGGTATTTTTAGTCTTAAAAATACCCTCAAAAATATTTCGTGTCTTCGTTTGATCTCTTTTCCAGTTTTGGTCAATATGAAACTTGTAGATCTCGTCAAGATCTACAACTTTCATGTTTTGAGTTTTCTCAAATTCGGCCAATAGGGCCCTCAAAAATCAAAAATACTTCTGCAATAATCTGATTGGGCCACGTGGCCCATTCTGAGGGCGCCACGTGGCCCGCCCTCCTTGTTCCAGCCGCTCGCATCCTCAGCCGTTGGATCCTTCTCTGATCCAACGGCTCAGTCATCTCCACTCCCGCCTTCTCCTCAACCGCTCGATCAGCTCCAACCTTCCATCATCACCATCCACCAGCGCCTCGTCCAGAACACGCCACGTGGCGTGATGAAGGCCATTAGATTTAGCCTTCATCCATTAATCATGGCCGTTGGTTCCAACTTCGAACTTCAACCCTTAGATCAGCACCATCTTTGCATCGTGATCGTCCGTTCGCGCCACTCCCTCAGCCAGACACGTGGCGCATCCATCCGCCACTGATCACTCCGCCCCCGATCTAATCACGGCCATCCCTTCGAGCCGCAACGACGGCCGTTGGATCTTCAGATCCAACGGCTGCGGGCTATCGTCTACCTCGGTCAGCCCACTCGCCCACGTTCTTCACTGCACGAAACCCTCTCCCCTTTTCCATTATCGCCGACTCCTCCGACCCACTCTTCGCTCGCTAACCACTGCACGACATTCCCCAGTCTTCCGTCTCCCTCGCGCACTTCTCCACGAACCTCGACACCCTTCCAGTCATCCCACATCTGCCCTCAAACCCACGTCGCCACGCTCCATGACCGGCAACCTTCCCCTTCAAATACACCTCCGCCTCCACTGTTCACGGCCGTCCACCTTTACGCGAGGGCTCACCCAGCCCTCCTCCGTCTCCCTGTGACAGGGGGAGGCGGAGGATCGAGCGACGATGACGCAGCCCCTCCGGTGAGACCCTCCGCCTTCGATGGCGGAGCTGCGGCGCTCCGCGACCGCCTGAGCTGCGTCGAGTAGCTGCTGACGTCCAGCGACGACCAGAGCTCAGCTCCGAGCTCGCCCCCAAGCTCCGCTCCGTCTCCGATCAGGTAAGCTCTTCCTCCTTTGATTTTTTGCTTAATTTCTTTGAATTAATTAGCCTTCTACCGCCAGTTTCACCCTCTGATGACCACCCAGACAGCTCCGCCAACAACTCCCCCTTTTCGCGCACGTTTCTGACCACCCTTCCGTTTCTTCGCAACCCCAAACCACTCCGACCCATCTCCTCCGCCCTCGCGGCGGAGGAGCTTCAAGCTCCCCACGTTCTTCGTCCCCGATGAGCTTCCACCGCACTTCACGTCGCACGCACGCACCTCTTTGTCGCTTCGGCTATGTGTCTAACGCTGCAGGTCTTTGTGAGCGTCAATGGCCGGAGTCCCGTCGGAATAGACTTCATCGACCTCGCTGTGCCCATCCGAGCTCAGACGCGCGACGCTAATGGCTTCTGGACCTTCCCTGAGCTCCGGGCTTCCTCGACGATCATTTAGAGAGCTTTGGGAAGGTCCACAGCGGCCGAGGGTGGCAGGCGGAGGAGGAGCTCCTTCGCCGGAGCCCTGAACCCGCCGCCGTCTTCGGCCGAGGGAGGAGATACCGTAGCCGTTAGATAGTCCTCGCCAGCGACCATCTAACGGTCCCGATGCCGACACGCCATCATCCCGAGCCTTCTCCAGATGCCGTTGGATGCGTATGATCCAACGGCCTTCGAGCCTCCACGTCGCCCCGAAGTTTAGTTACTAGTAGCCCTTGGATAATCACGATCCAAGGGCCGACAGTCGGCCACGTGGCGAAGCCAGAGCTCCCCCGAGCCTAGCGACCGAGCCCCAGGCTTGGTCGCTCCCGAACCTCCACCGAGCCTGCAGCGAGCCCGAGCCTACGTCCGAGCCACGCCGAAGCAACCCGGGCCTCCTCCGAACCTTCGATCAACCCGAGCCTGGGGGAGCGCGTGCCTGGCACGTGCTTCTTGGGTAATTTGCAAGGAAACCCAGCCGCCTTCTTCAATTTGCAAACAGGCCCCGATCACGTGCAGCGGGCGTGCACAGTGGGTATTTTACAGGGAAGGTCCATTTACTTTACGTATTTACTTTTTAGTCCCTCCCTGGACCTGTTTGTAGTTATCTTTTCATGTTTTTATTGCATTTATGCCCCTGTCTTCTTTTATGCGTATCTTGAGCTACAGAGCTCCAATCGAGTTGATTTCAGTTTCATTTTGAAGCTCTTCTCGTCCTCTACATTATGGCTTGGTTAAATTTCAGATTTGATACTATGAACTGTGATGTATTATTTTATTATCTAAGTATCTTGATCTCTTTATTTATCATGCCCACTTGCTTAATGAGAGTAGAATGCTTCTTAATGCTAACTCTGTTTAACTTGCATTTTTTTGCTATGGTTCAAGTGACTTTTATATTGGGCATATCATTCGCTTTGCATGCTTATTTAATTGCATTATAAAAATTGATAAAAAAATGCATGTTTAATTTAATGCATTATCTTGTCATGTGTTTTGTCTTTGCATATTTTGACCTATATGCTTCAACTCTACACTTAGTTAAACAAACTCAAATCCGAATAATACGAGAGAGGCTCGTGTCCCTGAGTTCGACCTTGGTATCTTGCCAAGTAAAAATAAATCTTCGATCACCTCATTTTGATTTATGGCATATCTTTAAATGAGGTGATCTCTTTGACGACCCAAATCGGCCCGACTAAGATGACGATTCCATGTGCTAAAAACACTCTATTAAAGGGCCGATTTTGCGTTTCGTCACACCCTCACATTTTCCTCCATCTCATCAACCCGAAATGGAGCTGTTGGAGTCACCTCTAATGGCGTCCACTCTTGAGCTCTTGACCCAGATGATGGAACATATGAAGCAGAGGATAAATGACCTCACTAGTATAAATAAGAGCCACATTGATGTTTCATTGTCTGATGAGATGTATTCATTTGAGGACACCCATGAGAGCTTGCAATCACCCAAAATACAAAAAATAAGAAAACCCTAAAAATACAAAAAGATTCAGGAGACATATAGTCGAGTCAGCTTATGAGGAGAGGACACCCTTTCCAGTGCCTTTGACCATACATATTCACCATAATTCACACCTTTGACCCCGAGGATGACACTGCACAAACTACTCCTACTCATCCTTGTGTAGATGATGATTCTGATCTCCTCCCTTGTATGGAGGAGATCCAAAATCTCAAAAAATATTGACTCTAAACCTGAAGTAGTGGAAGCTATCCATGAGATTATTGAGGCCCTACTTTGCCTGTCCATGACCCAATAATGTGCTTCTAAACCCAAGAAGAGAAAGAGAAGGAGCACATCTGAGCGTCACATTTTAACCATGGCCACTACCTACGCCATCACTCCATTAGGAAAGGGAACATTGTCATACCTCTTGTATGTTGCACCATCTCTGACCATTCATGTGATCACACTCTTATTGATGCCAGTGCTTCAATTAATATAGTACCTTCTCGTCGATAGAGTCTCTTCATCTACAACCTTTCAAGAAGACCATGATGAGTTTCCAGTTTACTGATGGATCAATAAATAGGTCGAAGGGTATTCTATAGAGTTGTCATTCTAATTCAAGGCATGAGCTTCATTGCTAACTTTGCATGTATTGCCCATGGAGACCTCCACCCCTATGGAGCATCCTCCAATCATCTTGGGACTACCATTCCTCACCTCTACGAGAGCTGTTATTATTTATGGATCTGGAGAGATTAGCTTTCGTTCTGCTGATGAGAGTGATATGTTGATCACCGCACCCACCACTGACCAGAGACCCACATCTGGCGAGAGTGTACATGTCTTTACCGACCCCTAGGACTATGACCTTGATACTGATATCAGAGGTTTGCTTTTTGATGGGTGATTCTGAGACTCGAGGATTCCTCTTTGGTGAGGAAGACTCGGAAAGATAAACCTTGGAGTTTCCCCTTCCGGTGAAAGGCTATACATTGATGACATCCGTCGTATCTACACCATAGACATTTTAGAGCGGAGGGCAGACTTAGTAGAGACGTCACAGGACAGACTTGACCATACTACTTCCATAGATGAGTTTGTTCCTTTTCATTTTGAGATTAGTGAGACTTCCAAGGCTATACCCGATCACACTAATTTAGCACCAGTTCATGCCTTTCTGCTTTGGGGTTGATGAGGACCTTCATCAGGTCATTCCTTATAAGTTGGTGTCAGCTGATGACCCCGATATCGACACGAACCTTATCAGATCCATTCCTCACCAATCATGCAAACATGTCCTCTTTCTACCTTCTTGATCTTTGAATATCTATCTCTTTGTATGTCTGCTTTAATTTAATTTCCTTCCATCTTCTGCTTTTGCTCATCCAACCCATTTTGTGTGTTTGCCTTGCTTAGGATTTACTTTGTCCTAAGTATGTGGGTGAACGAGCTGGGTCTTCATTCTTCATTTTGTTCCATCACCGTTGTTGTAGCCTATATTTAGGGCACTTTTAGCCAAAGTATAGGGGAAGAGATGCGTACATTCTCCCCTCGTATTTTCTGTGATTTTGATTCTTATCTTGATCCCCCCGATTGTATCCTGTCCTTTCCTATACTTAGGTATATCTCACACTAAATATAGGGGGAGACAGATCGAGTTGTGATCTATTTATTCCTACACTCAACCCTCCCTGCATGTAGATACGACCTGCTATACTTAGGATTATTTCATCCTAAGTATAGATGGGACGATTGATTTCTCATTCATTGATTATTTATTCGTTAGTCCTTTAGTCGTTGTAGTATAGGCTCTTCAATACCTAGTTTGAGTTATATTTTCTCCTTTTCTCCCTGATCTATGAGGACATAGCTCAACAAAGTATAGGGGGGGTCAAATATACTTTGAATATACTTTACCCATACTCGTACTTTTGTATTTTTAACAATATGGCTTAAAACACACATCCAATTCTTTGTATATATTGATTAATAAATCGAGTTAAAATTATATTTTTGCAAAATGTTTTAAAAATAGTTTGAAAATCTTTTCAAAAAATATTTTGAAAACTATTTGGAAAAGGTTTTGTTAAATATGTTCAACCTTTCTAAAAATTTTTTGTTTGTAAAAATTTCTTTTCGTTGCTTGAAATAAAAACTTTTGAAAATCTATTTGTAAATGATTTTGAAAAAATGGTTGCAAAAATATTTTGAAAAATCTTTACTATTTAAAAAAATCTTTGCAAAATGATTGTCAAATTTTGGAAAATATTTGTGAAAATTATGTGTGAAATTAGTTTAGAAAATAAAGTTCTCAAAATATTTGTAAAAATCTTTTACCTTGTTTAAATCCTTCAACTCAATCTTTATAAATATAAGATGCACTATAATGTGAATATATGTTTTAAAAAATCCATAAAATTTTGCGAAATTAAAAATCACAAAAACATATGCAAAAATCTTTTCAAAAATTGCATAAAAATTTGCAAAACTCTTCAAAATAAATAAAAAGTTCAAGGTTATAAAATTACATCACAAAAATATTTTTTGCATTGTGCATAGCATTTGAATTTATGGGATTGTGTTTGATAATTGAACAAGTCTTAGTAAAATCCAAAGATTGGAGCTTGGTTGGACCTTTAATCTACTTAATCATTTAAACCTTATAGGAACATGATTTGAGAGACTTCAGGTCTATTATACTTAATTCTTTGAGACCATTAGACTTGGTTCAATGTCGTCTTGATTGCCTAAGTAGAATATTTCAGGGCACACACACGACTGTTGTTGATAATGACCTAGCTTATACACGTGCACCTTACACTTTGCTCACCTTAGATGAAGTGGTAGAGGGATGGATTTGCCAACATGAGACACAAGCTAGTGGAAACATCGGATGTTACACTTTTGTGGCCATTGTACCCTAACCTGATATAGTATCCATGAGGTCTAAAGATAGAAGTTGTGGGTTTCAATAAAGCTTCAAAAGAGGGATAGTCTATTAACTCAAGAAGAAATTGTCCATAAGTAAATGTTGTTGTATATAGTATTCAAAAAAATGAAAAAAAATCAAAAACTCCAAAAAAGAGGACTGGCCTAAATGAAAATAAAATGCCCGTCTGAGTACGTATATAGATGTATAGTCAATAAGAGAGCTTGAGCTTCCATGTTAGATATTTGTGAGCCTACAATCGGATGACTTGGCTACACTGGTCAAGCATCCTAAGATAGGTAGCTACACTTGAACTAGGTGTACTTGAACTTAGAAGGGAATACCCTGCTTCTTGAGCTAGTTGTACTTGAACTTAGAAGGGAATACCCCGCTTCTAGATAGGGAGTTGTTTGATTGAGGAATTAGGGTCACCAAGTCGGAGAAGAGTGACTTTTATCGCTTCAGCCAAGGAGAGATACATATTACACACAATGTTTGATGAGTTATCATTTCATCACTTTTATTCTTTGATTTTGTCCTTCAAACCCTAGCTAAATGCATGCATATAACATTAATTTGCTAAAATAAATACTATATAAATAGTACAAAATATTGTATAAAACACATGTAGAAATATTGTATTTATTGCCAAAATAAAATAATAAATCAAAGAAAAGAAAATGAGTGAAATGTCAAGGACACTGAATGACCCTAACCCCCGAGACTCAGTCATCATGATGACTTAGGCAACAAGAAATAAAGTAGGGGGAGATAAGGCGACAAAATGTACAGTAAAAACAATTGGAAAACCCTACAAAAATAGGACACTAATTACCTTTTAGGACCTAGTTTATTATTTATTATTTATTCACCAAATTAATAAGCTCTGTACATGAAAGTTGTAGATAAAAATACAAATGAAAATACAAAATTGTTTTCATAGAAAAATAATGCACAGTGTACATTTTGCACTCAAAATAAAAACCCAAAACCCGAAATTCATAGAACTGTATCTCCTCCATACAATATCAAAATTCATCAAAATCACCTATAATTTTATATAACTTTTAATAAGCTATTTAATGAAGGTGTTTTCATTTAATTTGGAGCTAAGATGCAAAAGTTAGGTTTTGGACCCCTATTGTACAATATACAAGAATAAAATATTAATTTTAGTTATTCTTTATATTTTTATAATTTAGTAGATATTGTATATAGTGCATGTACACATTTGAAATAAAATAAAACCATAAAAATACACTAAAATAAAATAGTAAATACACATGCATAGATTAATACATTATACTTATATGTATGCAATAAATACTTCTATTTATTTCTGTGTACGTATTATATCGTAAAAATACAACAAAAATATAATTAAGTGTATTTAAATAAGTTTTAAATATATAAAATATGTACATAAAATAATAAAACTTAACATGTAAAATAAAAATAAAATATTCAAAACATAGATAAATATACCTATACGTATACTTGTTAACATAAACTCCTAATAAATAAACTCAAAAATAAAAAAATATAGGTAATAAATACTATATAAAATTTTAAATATTTTTTATGTTTTAATAAAAATGATTAAATCGTATATTATTTTATATTCATTTTCCAAGGCATTTTTGCCTTGGAATTTTCTGGTTGGTCCACGTGGACTAAACAGATGCGAGTATTCGTTGACTGGCAAGTCAAGTGCCTGCCCTAGGCTCTGGCTTCTGTCACAATCTCACAGGGCGCCCAACTTCACTAAATTATCACACAACCTCCACGGCTCCTTCCACCTCGAGCCTTCCATTACACACTGTAGCCTGCTCATCCACGACCCTTGGAAATCCTCAAATCTCCACCTACCATCGCCTCCAATCACGATGTCCATCCTTGAAGTAATCATCTTCTTTTCCTATAAATAAGCCACCTCCACCCCTTTTGATGTTTTGATCGCTGTTCAGCCTATTCCATCCCCTCAGATCTGGTTTCTCTCCACGAGCTTGGTGATAGCGAGCCACCGGAGTTGGTCTACAACGAGGAGGAGGGCTCCGGTAGCGCGTCCACCCATCTCCGGCCACATGCTGACATGAGGTCCATCTCCTTGCCTTGGTTTAGTCGAGCCCCATCTTCTAGTGTTTTCTAGGTAAATTTTAGTGTAGATTTTGCTTCTTTGTTAGATTTTAATTCCAGTTGTTTGTTCAGCACTAATTGCAAATTAGGCATAGGGATTGGAGCCTAGCTCCAGATCTCAATCATCGTGAAACTATCTGTGAATGATCCATTTGATCGCCTCATTCTCTTTCTCAACACTTCTCCATCGGATCACCAACTTTTCCCACTTGAATCACTGTGATTCGAGGGGACTTGAGGCCCCCTCTTCTGCATCACCTGAGCCTAGTTGTCACGTCCATGCAAGAGGTCCTAGACCTCTCGTTTTGGGTCGAGGGATTGCTCACAAGCCACTAAATCTCCTAGTGCAGGTACATAGCCCAACAGGCCAATTAAAGACACAAATTGCATCTCAGGTACTCGCCCAGGATCTGGACCTTCTGGACTCTCCTGCACCTACAGAAGGGTACTAGGAACTCAAAGCACCCCTTGGCGTGCCGATCTCACCCTGAACGGAGGAGTAATCACGATTGGAAGATCATCTAGAGGAGTATTCTTGGTGTTCATTCAGCAGCCTCGACGGCTGTCCGATGCAAGTACCTCCCCAGGTCTAATCTAGGTCACACAATAAGCAGTGAACCGATGTGTCCTTTGGCCGTCGGATCAGTTTATGTGAAGATGTGTGGCATGTCATGGACCACTCATCTTCACGCATAGTGGGTAGATTTCAAGGACCCCCTCTGCGCCTTTTTGTATTTATGAAATAGCACAGTAAGTATTCGTGCTATTTAAACGAAAGTGGATAATTTGCATGTTACCCTCAAACAATTCCAATATTGCAAATTAGTCCCTACTTATCACGTGCACTAGCACATTTTATGTCGTAAAAATTGCATGTAAACCCTCTTGGGTTCTTTTAACGGTTGTTTAATATATAAACTTTTGATCTTAGTTTTAAAGTTTTGTGTATTTTGCATTGTGCCCTTTGCATTTATTTTTAATTGCTAATAGACCCCTATTAGTTGAAATATTTTTGAGCATGTTTAGCTATTTTTTATAAATATAAGACATGCTCCAAAAATTGTAAAAAAATAGGGTAATGTGCATGATGTAGTGTTCTTTCTCGTTAAAATTTTTATTTTGAATTTCATGCAAGTTTCATATTTATTGAAATTGAAATAGTGCACGGATATTCCCTGTTTGCTTCAAAATATCCGAAAAAAATATAGAATACCCCTAGACCAAAAATCCCTAAAAATAGAAAAAGAAATTGAGAAAGAAATTAAAAGGCTCCAAAAACTTTTAAAAACATACAAAATCTTCATAAATTCAAAAATAGTTCTCCCTACTCTGTAATTATCTATATATATATTAGTATGTATTAAAATTTATTTGGAAAAAAATTGAAGTTTTTTTCTATTTTTAACCTCAAGTCAATTCATCTTGATTATTAATCCTTGTTTTGGGATATTTTTGACTTTAAATTACCTTAAAATTATCAAAAATACTTGAAAAATCACAAAAATAATAAAAAAATTATAAAAAACACAATTTTTTTTATTTTTTTATTTCTAACTATTTTCCATATATTTATAAGTATATTATCTGATAGTGTATTATATCTCTATTTATAGTAATATATAAGTGATGATATTATCTATTATTATAAATAATTTATAATTATTTTAAAATAAAAAATATAAAAAATATATAAATATATTTATAAAAAATATTAACTAAAATATATTATATTTAAAAACCCACATTCTTTGATTAATAATGTGCATAATTATTTACATATAACTGGTATTATTTATTTAGAAATAATATTACGTGCTACTACGTGTGTTCCCTGTGTTCGACACCCTACTGTGTTTGTCACTATACACATTTATTTGTAATGTTTATTTTTTATTCACACATGTTTATTCATTGATTGCTATCTAATGTATGGGTTGATTGTTGAAATTAGTCAGTTTGTCCTTGAGAGTGGTAACTTCGATGACTACGTGTCTGCCTTGTGTGAGACACACGACCCTCTTCTTGGAATAATTTGTGTTATTTCAAATGGCATCATTGTTGGGGAGCAACGGATTGTAGAACATTGTATGTATTGTTGCATATTATTTTTCTCTTATTTTATGCTTATTGTATTTTGTTAATTATTTGATTGTTCTAATCCTTGTTTTCTTGTTGATCTTTCTTGTGAGGGACAACTTGGGGACAACTATCTCTTGGGAGGTGGGCAAACCAGAGACGAGCAGAGGTTGGCCTTCTCTTGTTGGCCAACTAGGAGAGAGCATGAGAGAGAAAGAGAGAGGAGAAGAGCAACCTGACTTAGTTTTTATTTTCTATTTTGTGAGGAGAGTGATTTATTTTTGGAAAATAACTTGTAATTAATTTGGACACTACCACACTCAGCAAGGTACAATGTCGGGTGATTGTTCACATGGGGGCCTCATCGTGGTTTTTTATGTTTTCCCACCTTTCTTTTATTTTGTTTCTCACATTTTGAGCATTCTACCTTTGTTTATATTTATTTTATGTGAGTGAGCCCTTAGATATTAGGTTTCTTGACATGGCAGTTAGGTCCAAAGCCCCAATTACATTGCATGTACCTATAGTGATACGCGCTTGGAATTAGTCAAAATTATTTTTTGATTATTTGGACTTGATATTGAGCACCGACAGAAGTGTTATACAATGCTTGCAGAATCCGCTGTGACGAGCAATGATGCACTTTTGAGATAAGACTTTTGGATATCATTTCTGAATAATTATCATTCTGTTCTTCCTGATAATAACAACTACCATTTAGGACATTTTCTTGCATTTTCATATTGCCATATAGTATAATTATTTCAATTCAGTCTTACATCCTGCGTGGACAGAGCCGGGAAGCACTGTAAGTAATTCTCTCTTTGCATGCATCATTAGTCACTAAGGTGATATTTCCATCATAGTGACAACTTGCATCGCTTTTCCATCCTCTCTCCCTGTGTTTATATCATTTAGGATTAAACAGAAATTACAAAAAAATTTGTTAGGTAGCTTGATCTGAAAAATACCAAATAACTGAAAACCCAAAATTTAAAAAGGGACTGCTAAATAAATTTTGACCTTCATAAAAATTGTAATGGACATCATTATTTGTGGTTCATAAAGCCTCATTGTTTTAAGGTACATTCTAGACCTAATGAGGCACAACCCATAAGAATTAGAGCCCGAATCCCGATCTATGGCACTTTGATTATCATCTTGGATGGCGAAGTATTAGCACTTCCAACGTACGTGACCGAGTAGGGCCTTGTCAAACATGGTGTTCCCACCTTGTGTGAATCATCCTACTTGGTCAGAAGTACTGAGCGTAGGCCATGCCCTCACAAGTGGGTCTGCCTCATCGGTTTGTGTCTGAGTAGGTCCATGCATGTTCACAGGTGAATCCGTTGCGAGAAAGGTCAGAAGTAATGGTTTCACCTATTAGCTTCCTCTCTTATTCTTTTGTTGAGTATCCCCCCAGGCATGGGATCAAAGACCTTTCAATGCACATATCACATGTAACAAAGGTGGCAGAAGAAGTACGAGGCGCTAGCCTAGTAGTACAAACACTCCTACAGGGATAGTGATCATAAGGACTCGTTATAAGATTATGCCTGCAAAACAAAAATAAAATTGAAAAGATAAAAAATAGTCGAACTCTTATGGCTTCACTTGTGTTTAGTTGGTGAACCTACAATTGTTTGGTGTTTATTTAATTTAGTTAAGTTCAAAGATAAGTCCTACACACTTTGTGCCTTTTCACTTTTGCTAATTTTATTCCTCATTTGACCTCGCTCTCTTTGAGCCTTCTATTGTTTTGCATTCCCTTTATTCCTTATTTAACCTCTGTATCATTCTTCCATTCTATCTTCTCTTGACTTTTGAGATGGAGACACATGGATGGCTTAGTCGAGACACAACTGACACATACATCGATTCCATTCGCTCGTCCTCTCCAATAATTCGGGATAATCCTTGAGAACCTGATTCGGACTCTGCGAACCGATCCCAAGACTCCCCATCTTCTCCAGTAATCCGGGATCACTCTTGTCTCGAACTCTTTCCATTTTGGATGGCCATTGATTTCACTCCATACACCTCGCCATCCTTAATGAAATTCTCTGTTGACCTGAATACAGAATGATTCACTACATCTAGTGCTTCGATTCAGACTGATAGGGGCATCATTCCATGTACAAATCACAAGCCCAATCTGAAGCCAGAGATTTTCTCAGGTTCAGAGTTAGAAATAGATACAGAGATAACTCCTGGAGGAAAAGAAAAGGGACCGCAGCACCCGCTGCAGCCACAACTAGAGCAGGGTCAACCAGATCAGAACGCTATGAATGCCCAACTTCTCGCCTCCATTTTGGTGATATAGCAGTAGGTCACCGACCAGGCCTCAACACAGGTTGCCTTCTAGGACATGCTTAATGACTTGAGGAGAGGAAGAGAAAACCCAAGAGGAGGAGGAGTAGAATAAGAACGAATAGTAGGTGAGGGCAATGGAGTCCAACGAGACGAGCCCAGAGGAGAGTGGCCCAAGCCAACTCTCAAAGAGACATACAACCCTGGAGTCAGTGAAGTCATCGAATGGATCTAGATCCCAACAATCCACACACATTTTTAGTTAAAACCTCAACTATTGACACTCCTTCCTAGCTTCCACGAAAATGCAAATGAGGAACCCATATATCCACCTACAAAAGTTTGGGCACATCTGTGGTAAAACACACTACCCTAACATACCGTTAAGAGTAGTCAAGTTAACGACATTCCCATTCATCTTTCAGGATAAGGCGCTTCATTGGGTCAACCACTTGGGGAAGGTCATCACAACATGGGATGAGCTTAAGTCTACCTTTCTGCAAAAATGTTATTCTCTTGGGCGACTTAACCAGATGATGTCCGCATTGCAAACTTCACCCAAGCCACCCATGAATCCATTCATGAGGATTGGGAGAGGTTTACAGAGTTACAAGAGAAAAGACCCCATCATGATATTCCTAGGACCAACCTGGTCCAACATTTCTTTGGGGGACATATATTTGAGAGTCAGAAGCTCGTCGATGCTGCTTCTGGTTGCTCACATTTCAACAAAGACGAGGACATCATCTAGCAGATGTTCGAAGAGACGTCTGAAGGAGAGGCAGCCTTGTCATCGTCCCGTGCCTATCAATGCCAACCCCACTCTATAGAAGCCAATCCACATGGCTTCTTCTCATGAGCCGAATAGGGACAAGAGTTCCAAATAGAGAATCATAGGGAGCCACCTATCTAAGATGGATATCATAGAGAAACGATCATAGGACCAAGAAAACTAGTTGTGATCGAATTGAGGAATTAAAATCTGGATAAGTTGGACCAAATAACCAAGCACCTGGAGCTGCTAGTCAGCACGATCAACTCCTTCAATTATGTGTCTTCATCGGCTACCACTCTTGTTGAGTCAAAGGAACCGGCATTGCTGCAACCTTCTCAATAGAGTTAGACCCAGCCAGCGGTCCATCACGTCTACAACATGCATGCCCAGAACCAACATCTCAACAAAAGTCGCAGTAGCGGTAGTCTACCAGCTTGAGCCCCATCCCATTCAGGAAACATGTCTCCCTCCTCCACCTCTCATTCAAGAGGTGAATGGCATATGGGACAACGATGCACAACCGACCCATCCAGGTCGACCCTAGTAGAGCCATCAGTCAGGAAATCGCTAGTTCCCTTAGCAACAAGAAGGGAGATTTGTCCAGAATCAACCTCAGTACCACCAGTAATCTCCACAGAGCTATGGTAATTGGAGACAGAATCAGTACCAACAATTGTAGCCCCTGTCAATACCAGCAGAGTCAATAATACTCTATCGTTCCATATTAGAATCCTCCTCGGCAACAACAAAATAACCATTCTTCTCCTCAGTACCACAATCAGTACTCCCACCGACATCCTCCACACCAGTCCAAGCATCAGTGTGGTCAGCATACTGAATCATCCAAGGTTGTCCCTCCTATGAACCCTGCCTTGGATTGTCTGGCTCAGCTAGTGAAAATCCTAGTAGGGATGAGTCAGAAACTTGATGACCTTACCACCACAAAGATCTCCATTCCAGCACAAGTGGAGGTAATCCCCAATAACTTTAGAAAGAAAGAGCATGTAGTTTGTGATGTTCCAGCTGATCTAACAGAGTTACACATGCTTGATTTGTTTTTATCTAATGATGTCACTCTCATGAGTGATAGGACCTTGCAACTATCATCCATTTGCAAGGGAAGAATAAAGCTTCGCTAGGAGAAGCATCATCTTCTGCATCAACTGATCATCATTTGGCTCGGGTGAGGAAGAAGACGAAGGAGAAGCACCAGCAATAAAAGGCCAAAAATATTAGGAAAATAAAAAATGCCAAAACGATAGCACCAATAACAATAATCGGAGCACCAGCCAGCCAACCTTAGAGGAGACCGCACCCGCAGTTGATCCAGTGCCAAACTACGGAGCCTCGCTTGAAGATTTTGGTTGCCCGCCTTTCTTAGATGACTCATTTTATTCATCCACTGGTACAATCTTATGTGGGCACAAATTTTGATGTAAATAAGAACACTATTTCTACTGCTTCTTTCGATTCTATAAATATACCATTTCCGAACGCATTAAGAAAATCCAAAAAAATTAAAAATTTGAAGGCAGACTTGTCTGATCTTGATGTTGTTGAGATTATCTAGAATCTTGTGCTTGAAGGCCATTAAGTACATGCCTAACACCAAGAAAGGTCTAAAAAAGCATGTACTTCAAAGAGACAACCGCACAGAGCTAGAGAAAGAAATGTGAAACATTTTATGACCACGTCTATAATAAATGCAATCAGCAATCTCCCGACAAAAAAGAAGGATATGGGAGCTCTTCTAGCTAGATGCTAGATGTTCGACTAAGAGTTTGATTGAACCCTACTCGGTAGTGGATCTCAATCAACCTAATGCCCTCTTCACTGCTCGAAGAATTTAGGTTGGGACCACTCAAGTCTACTACAATGATTCTGCAGTTTGCAGACACACCCATTAAGTGACCCAGAGGAATTTCGAAGGATGTCATCTTCACCATTCAGAGAGTGTAGTTCCCTGTGGATGTAATCATGCTAGACATAGATACCTCAGCTCCTCATATGAATACCCTTATAATCCTTTGACACTCGTTCCTTCGAACAACAGAAGAAGTGGTGAACTATGGCACCAGGCAAATCACCTTCCACTCGAACATCGACAAGGTGCCAATTAAGATGGTCCAAGTGCAGAAATAGTGAAAGCCTGCATCAGATGAGAGTGAGCCTGCAGAGTAGCAAACAGAAGGTTGACTTTCATACTAAAATCTATTATACAAATCTATTTATGGATGATATTAAAACCCACGAGTTCATCTCCCCAGAAGAACTAGTGGATAGCATAATCAAGTTCCCAGATATCCTCCAGGATGAGATTTTCATTGAGTTTCCTGATGAACACATCCATGGCCACCTGTCATTTGCAGAACAAGAGGCAATTATTATATATTCTATGAGAAAGAATATATGATAGAAGAATTTTGTGTAATATTGAATGCATTGCTAATAGTACCAATGGTAGACACCATATAGTTGAAAGATCTGACACCATCGCCTAGCACAATAGCTTAAGTTACCACAGAGAAGAATCAGACCCCTGCCTGAGCTCAAACCACTTCCAGCAAACATGAAGTATGCCTTCCTTGCGGGTGCACATAACATGTTCCCCATGATTATCAATTCACAACTTACTAAGGGTGAGGAATTTCGTCTGCTCGAGGTTCTAAAAAAGAAACCGTAAGGCCATAGGATGGAAAATTTCAAATCTCCATGGGATCAACTCCTCACTATGCTCACATCACACATACCTTGAGGATGATAGCAAGTCGTCCCGAGAGTTCCAGCAAAGATTGAATCCCAATCTTTGGGGGCTGTGATGAACGAAACCATGAAATGGTGTGATGCATGATTCATATATCCCATATCCAACTCAAAATGGGTGTGCCCCTTGTATGTTGTGACAAAGAAGTCATGGATCGACATGATAAAGAATGATAAAGGAGAGGAGATCGCAACCAGAATGCTGACGTCTTGGCGCATCTATGTGGACTACAAATGTCTGAATCTAGAGACCAAGAAGGATCACTTCTCTCTCCCATTCATCGATCAGATCATTAAGCGATTAGCCACGGAGAAATTTTTTTTCTTGGACGGATACTCTGGTTACAATAAAGTCTCTACAGCTCCTAAAGATCAAAACAAAATGACCTTCACCTGTCCATTTGGGACCTACACCTTCCGTAGAATGCCATTTGGTTTATTGAGGACTGACAAGATCGACTAGGGGATTAATTAATATGTCATTGTCACCCAAATCAACCGAGTCTAAATCGAGAAAATTATTCAACCACAAAGAAATCAACCAAGTAAAACAACGGTCTACGCTACTTTTATTAACTTGGTATAGCGACCAGGCTCGAACACAAGGAGCACAATTAAACATAGGTAGTAAAATCACAAAGATTCAAAGTGTTTTTTTTATTTTTTAGTGGTTTTTTATTTTGCAAATTTTTAATTTTTTGAGAATAGGGTAAATAAAAACAATGAATAAAAAGGGAAACACACACTATTTTCTATTTTTCAAATATAACAAAAATACTAAAAATCCCAATAAAAATATTTTTATGTTTTATAGGTTTTATAATATTTTTGGTAATTATTCAAAGATTTTTAAGTTTTTATATGATTTTCACATAAATAAAAAACTAGGAAAAATGGAGACAATGATCATTTAGTAGTATTTTAAAAAAATATCAAATGAGCTTCAAACTCCTTGGTGTAAATTTTATTAAAAACTTTAAGGAAATATCTATAAAAAAATTGAAATCACATTTTTTGTATTTTTCTACGTTTTTATGTAATTGTTATGGTGTTTTTAGGGTTTTGCAAATTTTAGGCTTTTATAAAAGCAAATGCAGTGAAAATTGGTTAGAAATTCAAACAAATCAAGGGAAAGCTACTAATTTTTTAAAATATTGAGAAATCATTCTAATTTTTTATGAATTTTCTAAAGAAAATAGTGATTTTTTCTACTATTTTTGAACTTTTAATAAAAGCAAATATAAGGAAAATAGCAATAAAAAAATCATCACAAGTAAAACCCACGAGCAGGAGCTATAGGTAACTTTTATGCATTTTTTTGAGTTTGGTCTTTATTTCAATTAATAAAAGAGAGAAAAACATAATTACGGTGGAAGGACCTAGATGTACTAATTCCAATTCATAGGGTTGAATATTAATGTGCAATAAATATACAGGGGCTCTAATGCAAAAATACAAAAGAAAATGTGTGCTACATGTGATTCAGAATCATAGGGGTATAAATGCAAATACGTTATAATATTCCTCCTTCAGATTGAATTTGAAAAACTCAAGGAACAATATGAAAATATGCCACAAAACATGTGTACAAGCATGTGACTTCCACTGAACTGGACTAAAATGCAAATGATAAAAAGGTAAGATCTTGAAATCAAATATATAAAACTAATTTTTACATTTATTATACTAAAAAAAATAAAGGAAATGATAGGGTAAAAAATGTAATATGCCCTTGCAGGACACGTGGCAGACACGTGGCAGCTCTCTCATGCACGACCTAGATGAAAAGCTATGGTAGATCCGATAGTTGGGGCTCGTGGCATAGGCGTACAGTCCTGATGAACCGTTGGGGAGCAGATCTGACGGCTCAGATGTAGGCAGGCCGTGCGTGTCAGATGCTCCTGGAAAAGATCTGACATCCTAGGTGTTAGCATAAATGGAAGGTCACGATCCAATCTGGAGGTGGGGTTCTTGATCTGACAGTGCTGAGTTACTCCAGATGAACTGGAAAAAGGAGGTGCAGGAGGAGCTTCTATTGAGTATATCTGGTGCTCCAAGACTCTAATCGACTTGCTGAGAGGCTCATCACCAAGCTGAAGGTGTTCTGCATTGACTGGAGGTGCTATGCTACTAGAGTTGAGGCTCGATTTGAGTCTCCTACACATCTCACGACTCGAAGGTGAAGCCTCGACCAAGGTTATTTGCAGCTGAAAACGAAAGAAGTAGTGGGGGATGGTGTTCGACGCCTAGCGTAAATGGAGGAGGGGTGTCCGAGCCTAATCCCTCTCTGATAAGCGAGATTTAGGATAAAAGTTCACATGAGAAGGGTGGTGGGGATGTGGTCAGTCAATCTGAATGGCTAGATGGTCGAGATGGAGATTTCACCCAATGGTCGGAGCAAAGATCGCAGACGGTGGCAGTTAGGGATAAATAAAAAATGTACGGTGAAATGGAGTTGAGCGAGGGTGCCTGAGAGTGAGTGAAAAATCAGTGAAGAATGATGGAGGTGAAGACGAGGTCGTGGCCTCAACCTGACCATGGAAGATCGAAGAGGCTGGTCACGGCAGCGATGTCTGGCCACAAAGTGAGATACGCTCAACAAGGCTTCAATCTGAGCTCCAAATGGGTTCTAGAGGACCATGTCGCTGTCCTAGAGGTTCAAGTGGAGGAGAGGAGGCACGAGGAACGAGCTCCAATGCAAAGGAGGCGGATGAAGATGATTTATAGACATCCTAGGGTTCTGGAAGGTTCAAGCAAAAGCACACAACACTAGGGGGAACCCGACCTGCCTAGGGATTCACGAGGATTACGGATCTGCAGCAAAGAGAAGGGTCCGCAATCCAAGGCAAATGGCAGTCAGAGCCGGGAAAGAAAATGTAAAGAAATCGGGTCCGACGAAGGCTGCCTAGATCCGGACCTAGGAAGGGAGATGTTGACCCGGGTCAACATACCCCAGTTGAGCAATCAGAAACCTTGAATACAAAATAAAAGAAAATCAAATTAAAATTATTAAATGAATTTAAAAAAATTGTAAAAATAGAAATTATTAGTTATTTTATAAATATTTTTTCTATTATTTGTAATAATTTTGAATAAAAAATATATTATGGTATATACAGTATATACTATTATGTAGATGTATAATATACCTATATATTATATACATGTATTTTTGTTTTATTATTTTTACAAAAATACATTATATTCTATACTTTATTTATTTTCACAATAATTTAAAGAGTGTAAAAAATATTTTTATTTGATTTTCAAAAGTTAATTACATGTAATAATAAATTAATTTTATGTACAACATATTTATTATTTGTCTTTTTGTACAATATAGCATTTATTTTATTTTGTTCTATTTTGTGTTTTATAAATTTTATTTCACTTTTATGTAATTATTAGGAGTATATATAATAATTTTAAAAATAGAAAAAAATATACACATATTCTTTAGAAAATAAATAAATATATACAAGTATAGGTGTTAGTCAATTATACATATAGTCAATTATACATAATATTATTTTGCAATTATTTTTATTATTTTCATCACATTTTTATTTACAAATTTTATTAAGGAAATTAACTTATTTTAAGATTATTTTATTTAAAAAATAGGTGGTGTATTTTTTCCGAATGAGTAGTAAAGCATATATATATATAGTGACTAAGGACCCTATCTCTCCGTACTTTATTCCTTGTCGATCAGGCCAATACGTGACCTTCTCTCGAAATGCAGGTTAGTCTGCATTTATTGTATAAATGCATCCTTATTTTATTTTATTTCCTTTTCTATTCTTCTTTATTCTTTTATTTTTATCAAAAAGAATGTTAATTACACAAGATTAACAATGCATGCACTACGCTAATTTATTGTATTTGATATATATTTACATGTATTTTGCATAGAGAATTTGGCTAAAATAAAAGAATAAAGGATGTGAATCATAGATTCATTATTCCCTATTCTTTACCTTTGCTAGCCTCCTAGCAAATACCTATTTGAAGAAGAAGTGAAAATAAATAAAGAAAAGACAAAAGCCAAGAACTTAGAATAATATTGATTATTAAACTTATCTTCATAAATTAGAGTATGGAGCTCGGTCAAACCTTTGGATTATAAGTTTGGCGGAACCTTATTGGGAAATGAACTTAAAACCTAACATACTCTAAGTTCTACAAGACTCCTATTCAGGTTGCCTCAATAGTCATGTTAGAACAAGTCTACATACGCGAACTCTTATGACTATGAATCTTTACTTGTACTGTGTAAGTGATATATAGCTCCCCACCTCATAATTGGCAAAGAAACAACCTCCCTCAACAAGGTGACTCTAGTCCCCTGGTCTAGAAACTCGTTCCTTAAGGAGCAGGGTATTCCCTTCTACGTTTAAGTGTAACCGGCTCTAGAAGATGGGAAAGAAGGGAATGGACCGTGGTCAGTGTAGCCACGTATCCCTTGAAGCTTAACTAGTGTAGCCAAGTCTCCATCTGTAAGCTTCTATGAGATGAGACGATGAATGACATAGTTTTGCTTATTCAACTATATAAACTCTAGCAGGCATTTTATTTTCAAAAAGGCCAGTACCCTTTTTTGAAGTTTTTATGACATATATACACAACATATCTACAAGGTGCAATATGTACACAAGGAGTTTTTCCTCTTGAGCCAGTAGACTATCCTCTTTTGAAGCAAAACACAACTCCATGTCATCCTATCGTTAGACCTCAATGACTAGACTAGGTTGAGATGCACTTCCCTCCCCAGAGGAAGACAGATGCTCCCACTAGTTGTTACACATCCGTGTGCTACCCCAAGCCAAAGGATTCTGTCCCCTCACCACCTCATCCAGGAAGAGCTACGTGTACAATGCTTGTCAAAGTTAAAACCAATGTCTAAAAGAATCATGCATGTGTCGTGAAATATTCTACTTTAACCAATCAAGATGACATGTGAACATAGTCTTGTTGACTCAAAGAATTACGTCATTAGGACCTGAAAAGTCTCAACCCCAATTCCTATAAGGTTTCTCTGAAATTAAATAGATTATTGTCTTAACAAAGCTCCATTCTTCAATTTATTCCAGACTAGTTTAAATGTCAATACTATTCAGGAAGATGGATATGCACTTGCAACAAAAGGAATTTAAAAATAAAAAAATAACATACAAAAATATTTTTGAAGAGTTTTTCAAATAATTTTTGCAAGTTTTATGGATTTTATCTTTTTCAAATTTTATGGTGTTTTTAATAAGAAAGAAAGAAGGAAAGTTATTACAAATATTTACAACAATACGTACATATTTATAAGGACTTTATTTACAAGTTTTATATACTATTTTTTCTAAGTGGATTTTATCTACAAGAATTTTATAAAGGGATTTTGTACACAAGAGTTTATATACAAATATTAATCATAAGTATAGGTTTTATTTACAAAGAATTTACAACACATATATAGAACTGCTTGATATACCCATAACCGTGTGTCGAAATATTTTACAAAAAAAATACAAACCATATTAAAAAAATCAAAACATTTTCAAAACCTCTTTCAAAACTAGTTTTACTAACTATTTTACAAATCACTTTACAAACGATTTTTCAAAAAGGTTTTCGCAAACATTTGGCTTTCACGCATTTCACAAACATTTTGCCATACACAAAATTTTTATACATAAAATAATTGACAAACACATTACAAATAAAACATTTTTACAAACATTTTACAAAAAATTATACAAAAATAATTTTACAAAATTTTTACAAACATCTTTACGAAAAGTTTTGCAAAACTTTTTACAAATAAAATTACACATATTTTTGCAAACATTTTGTCAAAATATTTCTATTCCAGTTTTATAAATAATAGACATGTTATTAGCCCCCAAAGTACGAGTTATGGCTAAAGTATATATACAATATATATGAGACCCCCTATACTTAGCTTGAATGATGTCCCTAGAGTAATCAGAGAGCGACAAAAGAAGACATAACTCGTGCCATGTATAGAAAAGTGAAAAGAATTCTATACTACAATGACTCAAAGAATGAAGCAATGACTTGAATAGACGTCCGTGATCACCTCTATACATAGATCAAGTAATCCTAAGTATATAAGACTGTACAAAAGGGAAAAATGAGGAAGGGAATGTACACGAAATCAATGACTCGACTTGTACCCCCTATACTTTGGGGTAAAAGATCCCTAAGTATAGAAAATAATATCAATAGTTGAGGGACAAGTAAGTGAGCAATCAAAGGAAGGAAAAATATATATTACCTCCCCTATACTTAGGGTCATATGGTTTGAGTAAAGGCAACAAAACAGAGGTAATAGGATGAACAAATATATGAACAACACAAGTTCAACACCCCCCTATACTTTGGATGAAGTGCATCCAAAGGATAGCAAAAATCATATGATAAGGCATGGAGTGTGGATGGATGAATGAATGAGTATAGACAACATGGATATACAAAGAGGCGAAAAGAAGTGTTAACTTAGGTTTAAGATGCATAAGATGAAAGTCAAAAGTACATCTCATACAAAATTAATCAGAGAAGCATCAACGGTCAACAAGTCATGACTAAGAAAAGGCTTCAGTATCTGAACGTTGACCCGAAAGGTGGACTGAGAAGACAACTCGGATATATCAATATTTTTGTTGTCATGTAAATTTCTGACCAAATACGAACCTTTCCACTTGCTCTGTAACTTCCCCAGAAATAATCTCAGTCTAGCATCAAATAGTTATACTATCTGATTTGGCTCAAATTGCATACGGCTGATATGAGAATCATGTCATATCTTCACTCTATCCTTATATTGTAGGCTAGATCCCTGTAACCCTTGTAACCCTTCCTGGATCCCTACTTAAACAAAGAAATAGAGAGAGGAAGACGATAGGTGAAACCAATACTTTAGTTCTTGCTCGGAACAAAATCACCTTTGAGCGTGCAAGAACCTACTCGGACGCAAACCGATGAGACAAACACCCCCGTGAAGGCGTGGCCTATGTTAAGTACTTCAGACCATGTCGATGTTCCACACAAGGCGGGAACACCATCGTTGACAAGGCCCTACTCGATCACGTACGATAGAAGTGCCATTTCTTCGGAAATCCAGGCGATACACAATGCAGTTACAGACTGGGATTTTGGCTTTAATCCTTAGCGGGTCGTGCCTCGCTCATGGGAGGGGTTTTGGTCCCCTCCTAATGTATCTGAAAATATTGAGGGCTTTATGAACCCAGAACAATGATAATCCATTACGGATTTTATTAAGTTCAAAGTTTATTTAACAGTCCCCTTGTTTTAATTTTTGGGTTTTCACTTTTTTGAGTCTATTTTCATACAAGTGCCTAACATTGTTGTATATTTTCATTTAAGTCCTAAGTGCACAAAATCAGAGGGAGATAGTGGAAAATCTGTGCAAGTCGATTCAATGATGGAAATCTCACCACTGAACCTAATGATGCATGCTGAGTTAGAAGACTTAGAGTGCATTGATGAATACCCATTCATCACTCTTTATTCTTTTATTTTAGATAAATATCTTGGCAAAGCATCATGTAAATAGTTGTAAATACAATAAATTAGCAATAAGCATGCATTTGTTAATATTTCATAATTAGCATGTTTTTATGTAAAATTAAAAGAATAAAGAAGGAAATATTTAGAATAAATATTGAGTGACCTGAACCCAAGAGAGGGCCAAGAATTAGCCTGATCGCCAAATAAAATAAGTAGAGAGAGATAGGGCCACTCTATCTTGTACATATTTATCACCTATGTATATATCTATATTTATGTAATTTATTTCTATAAAAATAAAAATAAAAAGATGTTTCTATTTTCTTGTATATACTTCTAAAAATAAAACAAAAATTAGAAAAATAAAAATAAAAAATAAAATAAAACTCTCTCTCACCATGTACATAAAGTATATATATGTATCTTTCCTTATTTAATTTGTACTTGTAAATAAATAATAAAAATAAAACTAAAATATTTTTATACTCTATGGTGTAAATAAATAAAATATAAACTTGGGGTATTTGTGCAAAAATAATAAATTCAAAATAAATGTAAAAATACATAGGTATTTTATACCTGTATATAATACAATACACTGTACATAGATTAAATGGTTTTTCATAAAAATAAATAAAATCACAGAAAAATTCCTTGGAAAATATTAAACATTTTTCATTTTATTCATTTTTTATTTTAAATTCATTTATTAAATTTTATCTATTTATTTTTGAATTTTCTTCTATTTTGTCGTCTAGTCTATTTTGTCATCTTCCCCCACTGCACCTGATTGGTACAGGGGGGATTGTTGACCTCGGTCAACTGCCCCCTGGACCTTTCTTCGCTCGGACCCAGTTTCACTCGATTTTCTCCTAATTTCCGCAGCCCGATCCGAGCACCATTCCTTCCCGTTTGCAGCTCTTATTACTGAGGGATGATCCACGATCTCTGCCCGACGAAATCTCTAGGGATTCGTCCCTCGGTCCGCACGCCCACGCTCCATACTTCTCAGACCCTGCAGCGTATAAAGCCTCCTGGAGCCCTATCTTCTTCCGCATATTTATCCATTGCCCTCGTCTCCGGTGAACTCCGTCTTCTTCCTTGAGTGACAGCAGGTGAGGGAGTGCATTGCAGTGAGGTCTCGAGGTGTATAGCCCTAGGTCCCGCGTACACTCCGTAGTGCTCCGCCGTGAGGTGAGACCAGCCTGTGGGCCCGTCGACCCATCGAGGCAATGACCCCCGGAGGTCCCTGACCTCCAGCACAGATGACTTCGCCCATCATGTAGCTTAATTTTAGCCTTAGTCACATTCTATTCGAGTTTTTTTTGTTTTGGTCAACCTTAGTTGTTTAGCCTCAATCATCGTGGTCGGAACCTCCTTTCGTTGTTCTGGCAACCCAACCACATCCACAAGACCTTTCCCAATCTTCTACACCCATCCACCCATCTTGTTCGTCCCAGGAATGAGCTCCAGGCTCTCCTCCACCGCCGCTTCGCCGGAGAGCACGCCTTACTCCCCCATTCACCATTTCGTGTCTTGACGGGTCGAGGCATTTTTCCCTCAACCCCGTGGTTTGTCTGTGCAGGTCAGAACGTCGAAGGACCTCATCTGGAGGCTCGAACACCAGAGCACAACAGCTCCAGGTCTTCTCTGTCCGTCAGGCCGTTCTCCCTGGTCCTGGCCTCATCGGAGCATCGCCACAGCTGCGGACCATCGTCAGAAGCGTTTCCCCCATCCTAGTAGCTCCGAAGGACGTCCCTGCATCATATATTGACCGATCGAAGCTCGCAGAAGGCGAGTTCTTCACCAATCATCCAAGCGACGTCTCTGTCGTTGGATCGAGGCTCCCGCTAGTTCTAATCTTGCTTGTTCATCTTTGGGGTGTCCTTGATCGTCCGATCCATCTGAGGATCCTCCTACAGCCGTCCATCGTCGAACCGGTATCCCCTGCACACAGTCATCCGATCATAAGTGGATGCGATCGGCTGTTGGATCGCTACACTTAGGCCCTGTCTTATTTTTCATTTACTTTTTAGTCTTGTAAATATCTTTAGCAGATGTTTTTATTTTAGATAATTTGCTTCTAGGAACTTATACTTATATTATTTGCATTTTAGTCCTTCTGTTTGTGCATCACGTGGTCTGTCACGTGACTTCTGGGTTATTTGCATTATAGACCCTAGACTTTATTGTTGTTCTTGAATGAAGTTTTATTATTCGTATTTGCATTTATACCCCTGAGTGACTGGTTCACGTGCGGTCCACGTGTGGGATTGGATTTTTTGCAAGTTAAGCCCTGAACTATTTACACGTGTAATACTTTGGCTTGAAGCTTTCAAAAATTTGCACATAGGTCCCTGTATACTATGCCTTTTATTTTTTATTTAATAAATAGCAAAAATTGTCCAAAAATCACGAAATTTTTATACGTGGCTCCTGCCACTGTGTAAGAATTTTTTGAATTTTTGGTTTTGTTTTGTTTTAATATATTATTTTGTAAAATTCAAAAACACTAAAAAGAGCTCCTGTTTGTTTTTAAAAATCAATTAAAAATAATAAAAACCCTTGAAAAATTATAAATATTTCATGTTTTCTTGTTTACTGTTATTTGAATTTCTATTCAGTTTTCTTCTCATTACCATTTATAAAATCCATAAAAATTAAAAAAGAGCAAAAATCTAAGAAAAATCAGCAAAAAAATCAGAAAAAATAAAAAAAAAATGTGTTTTCAATTGTTGTGGTTAGGTTTTGTTTTATAGTTTATCATAAAAATACTATTGGGATTTTATAGCATTTTGAGTAATTTTAATTTGCCTTTATATCCCAGCTGTACATTACTTTCTGTTTTTGGTTTTATTTCATTTCTAGAAAATTAATTAAAAAATCCTCATAAAATTCACAAAAACATTGGAATATTTTAAAAAAACAAAAATATTTTTGTTGGGAATTTTTGAGTATTTTTGATGCTTTAAATAAATGTTTGAGTGTTGATTTTTGTGTTTCTTTTATTCTTTTCCTAATTTTTAAAATCATAAAAAAAAGAAAAATTAAAAACCACCATTTTCTTTTCTTTTCATAGATTCCCAACTACTTAGTAGCTTCTGCATTACGTGCTCCTTGTGTTCGACCCTAGTAGCTATACCAGGTAAAGTAAATTCGCGAGACCACTTGTCAATTTGATTGCTTGATTTCCTTATTTGGTGGTCTGAATTTTCTTGATTGATTTCTCCTTGCGATTCGGATTGCAATGACCTTATTTATTCCTTAACCTGAGTAGCAAAACCGATTGTCATCAGAATGGTGCTGTTGACGGGGAGCACAACTTAGTAGTTGGTTTTCTGTTTGTGGTTTTTGTTTTGGTTTTCTTTTCCTTTATTTTTATTTTTATTTTTTTATTTTTGTTTTTATTTTTTATTCCTTTTTCTTTGTTTTTGTTTTCATTTTATTTTGTTTTATTGTATTTCATTTCATTTTATTTTATTTTTAATAATTGTGGTCTGACATATTTCTGTTTCCCTTTTCTTGCAAGGGCCTGACGAGTGGGGGCGGCGATCTTCGGAGCGCTGAGGCACCCGAGTGACTAGGAGGCGGCTCGTTTCTGCATTGAGTCGCAGGAGAGGTAGGAGAGGAGAAGAATTTTGGGTGTGTAGTTTAGTTTAGCTTAGTTTATTTCCAATCATACTATTATTGTAATAATACATGACCATACTCAGACTTGGTGTGATATCGCGGTCTGTTTTGCCGAGCACCGGTGTGTTCGGGGGACCTCACCGCAGATTTTTCACCGGTTTTGTGTTTGACCAAATTTTTCTTTTATTTTTTATTATAAAAGGTTTTGGCCCTTAGACTTAGGATTTTTGCTTGCTTGTGGCGAAAGTACTTAAGGCCTCAACCCTAATTGATTGCCTATTCCTATAGATCTATAACTGGACCTTACTAATTAAATCACAAAAAAATGTTAACTCGATCACCTGAGGGGTCACGTGCTGCTAGAGGCCGTATACAGCCTTGGCAATATCCGTTGTTGCAGACACTGATCAGCATCAGAGACCGGACCCCGACCCCTCTTGTTGACCCGTTAGCTACAATTCTTGTAGAGTAGAAATTATTCATCTAAGGGTGATTTATTCTTGCATCATATATATAGGTTTATTTCAGTCTTTTCTTTTATGTGCGGATCACTCTACATGTGGAGAGCTAGAGTCAGGTATGCATTTCTTACTCTGCATGCATCATAGTGTTTGATCGCGCATCAGCTTTTTTCATTTCTCCCCTATTTTTGGACTTAAAATAATGAGGAGAATCGAAAAATTTGTTAGGCATTGTTTGCTTTGAAAAATACCTAAAAAAGAAAAACTATAAAATTGGGACTGCTAAGAGACACTTGTCCCTAAAAGAAACCTCACTTAAAAATTTATCTTGGGAGAGTAATCCCCTCATTGTTTGGTTTGGATAAGCGAGAGAGTGACCCCACATTAGGCTAGAGCCACACCTGAACTCTCCTAAGACTACTGATTTCGGGTTAGTCGTTCTCCAATAAGGATCGCTCTGGTTTCCGGTAAAGCGGGTCGCGATATCCTTAACAGAGCGAGTCGATCGGGTAGCCGGTAAACGGTCTGCGACTTGTACTGGCTGGGAAAGATCTAGCCTTAGGATCGGAACAGTCTCCTGGGAGTGTTGGATTCCCAACAGCTTGCTTAATCGCTCTGAAAGACTGTTTGATCACCTAATAAAATTGACAAGATAAAAGACTGACTTTTACGGTCATCAGCTCTGTATGAGTAGGTGAATTAGGGGTTTGTTTGACTGATCTTATGTATTTTTCCAGATCACATCCGCCTTCCTCTCCTCCATCTATCTTAGTTCCATCTATCTATCTTTCTCCCTCCCACCCTCCCTTCATTTTCTATCTTCTCCCTGTCTATCCCTGGATGATGGGTCTCTTTCCTTTCTTCCGACTCTTGCGGCTTCCCCATCTTATTCCCATCATTCCAGTCCACTCTCGAGGGAGGTCGGAACTCCGTCCGACCATCCATTATCTCCTTCCCTTTTCCATCATTCTTTTGGGCATGCTGTGCTAGACGACCGTGAAGATCAGACTAACCATATGCGAGACCCGAGTGATTTCATTGCTGGGATGAGAGTGCGCTCCATACACGATCACGGAAATCAGATGCGAGTTTCAGATTCCTCCTACGCCAGGATGATCGATGAGCATACATACCAGGAAGCTCAGTCAACTTCTACATTCAGTCACTTCATTCTTGATTTGGAGTTTAATAAGAGACTGCCTAAGTTTTCAGGGGAGGTGCATGAGGAGCCATATCTTCGTCTGTCCTAGTTTGAGGAGTTATGTGTGACCCAGGTATACTTGGATATCACTTCTGAGGAGCTGATGTTGAAAACCTTCCCATTCTCACTCCAGGGCAGAGCCATGAGATGGCATAGACGATTGGGAAGGAAATTTGCTATGTGGGGAGAGTTTGTGCTTAGAGTTTCTAAAGAGATTTGATCCCCAGCGTAGAGCAGATATGATGTAGTCTTTCATCATGGATTTTTCAGTAGACCCCCAGAAGCCATTGCATGATTCGTGGCTGAGGTTTCTTGAGCTCTTGAGGAGATTTCTAGAGCATGGACTATCGCGACCGACCTTGTTGAACTCTACATGAGGGGGATGACCGCTGAGCAAATTACAATGGTAGTTACCTTGTGTGGTGGTTCACACCACAGTTCTGACATTGATTTACTTGTCGCCATCTTAAGAGCACTGTCAGAGATTCCATCTTCACGAGATGCATTACTCGGGATAGAACACGAGGGCGATGGGATACCTGTTGGGTGTGCCACACTTTATGAGGACATAGTTACCACACATCAGATCGAGGACATGGATTCTGCTGCAGTACAGACGATGGAGGAGATGACTGCCATCGTGTATACTCAGATCCAGAGATTGACCGAGTTCCTGTTGGTCTTCCAGTCAAAGTTCGAGTCAGTCCCGTACTTTTCAGTTGAGGAGTATTGGATATCAGATCTTCTAACATTCCAGAAGATGGAGGAGCTTATGCTGTTACAGTCATCAGTCCAGCCGTTTCAGTTTCCATTCCCAGCTTACTCAGCTTCTACTCTGCAAAGGTACTTCTCTGATTCAGACGGACATCCTGATTCAGCCCAGCAGCTAGAGTTAGATGAGGGACACCACTTTGAGATGACATATATAGATAGTCCTGTATTTGAGCCTTTTGTCCTCCAGTTTGATGAGATGGATACATTTCAGTAGGACCAGACAATAGCCAGCACTGCCGCAGCTCGAGGATCAGCTTCAGACACTTCGACAGCTTCCGCGTTGTTAACCAGCACTGTTTCATGTTTCCAGATTGTTCAGAGGTAGACTTCAGCTAATGAGGTATTCTGGTGCGAGTGGGTGCTAGACAGTGGCGCAGATTCTCAGTTAGACTCTGACTCTTTTTCACTGATGATCTACCATTACTCCCTGAGGGTTATCTGCGGGAGGAGGCCCCATACACTGCGTACTCGGTTTCACTTTTTGAGATTGTATCCGATCTGGCAGATCATAAAACCGAGTCTTCTAATATTTCTGATCATTTTGAGTCTGAGTTGTCTCACCTCGACGACCCCCGAGAGGATGAGTCGATCTTTGAGATATTCGATGATGTTTCTGATATTTCTTCATTATATGCATTGGATATTGGTTTTTTATTGAGTCTCTTGATTGTGATCTTCCATTTATTTCCGAGAAGGTGATTAACGTAAAGGATTCTATGACTGATCCTCCTTTCTCCACGTTCGACATCTTCGGCTCTATCCCCCTACTCCATTCTGATCTTGAATCGATGATTTCATTTGTGCTACCGGATCTTGATTTCATCTTCCCATATCCTTGCCCGGTAGCAGACACCCGCCTGATTGCCTACTTGGGTGTCTTCATTTACATTATTGACTTCGTCGTTGTTCATCTACCACGACTACGATGACAGTACGGCATTCGCCTTATAGATTTCGTCCTGAACCTTAATTCTGCATTGTCCTACCTTTTGCTCCCAGCTAGGGGCGTAAAACCTAGCGCTTGTTGAGAGGCACCTCAACATTGTCCACTTTGTATATACGTGTTTTGTCATGATTTATTCCTTGTTTCGTCCATTTTTGTTTTACACCCCAGGTCTCGTTTAGGATTATATTTGCTATACTTAGGATGTACCTTATCCTAAATATAGGGAGGTGTAAACACCGAGTTGTTCCCTTTCGTTCAATTTCATTACTCCTATCGTTGCCTATACTTAAGGATCCTTCACCTTAAGTATAGGGGGAGTAATGCCGTTCCTTTCATCTTGTATATATTTGTCTTCATTTCAGCTTGTCCCCCATTTGTCCACCATACTGTTCACATTTGTTAGGGATCTTCTACCCTAAATTTAGGGGCGAACAAGAAGAGTCATTGCTTACCTTGTACTTTTGTCACTCGGATTTCCCTTTATGTACAGTCTGCTATACTTAGGATTACTTCATCCTAAGTATATGGGTGAAAACGGGAGAACGAGAGCCGCTAAATAATGGCCTGACAGATCAGACTCACTGTCGCTGACGCGACTACTCAAGCCTTCACGTTTATCAACAATCAACCCACACAATCACTTAAGCAATCAAGAGCAAGGATCAAAATTTATTATACCCTACTAAGAATGTACAGTGACAAGCAAGTAGGGGTCGAACACAGGAAGCACGGAGTAAAGTAAGCAGACAAAAAGTCAAGTCCTGTGTCTAGTGAACTACTTAGCCAATTTGTACATTTTGTGGGTTTTTTTTACTTTTTAAATTTTTTTATATTTTTAATTTTATATTTTTGTATTTTAATTTTTAATTTTCTGATTTTATATTTTTCTTTTTATATTTTATATATTTATATTTTCTTTTTCAATAATAGAATTTATATCTAAAGTAAGAAAGAAAAGGACAAGGTATTTATAAAAATAAGTAAAACTTTCCAAAATTCAGGAAATAAAATGTTTTTGTTATTTTTATAATTTTCTAGTGTTTTTTTCATTTTTCTGGATTTTTCTTAATTTTTTGGTATTTTTAAAGTAAAAAATACTACAAATAGTGGAGAAAATAAAGATTTGAAACTAAAATGGAGAAATAAAAATAAAAAACAGTAACAAAAATTTTCTCAATTAATTTTAGATTAAAGATAACAAAATAAATAAAATGCATGAAAAGAAAACATAATTTTTAGATTTTTTATGTATTTTATAAATTTTTATGAAGGTTTTTAGAGTTTTATACTTTTTAGGAGGTTTCTTTTACATTTTTTGTGATTTTTGGGCTGGAGTTAAAACACACTAAAATATGCAAAATATATTTTTTTGAGAATTTTCTGAGATGTTTTTACAATTTTTTATGGATTTTATAATGCAAATAGTACTGAAACTGAGTGTTTTTGAATTTTTATAAATATTAAAATGCAATAAAAATGCAAAATAAAAATAAGACGTGAATCTACAATGCAACAGGAATGTATGGTAATTTTTTGGTGATTTTTGGAGTTATATAGGTGCATGCAATAAATAGATACAACAAATGGAAACTACACACATGCAAGGGTTATAAATGTAATTAGCAAGAAACTCAGGGGCCTCTGCGCAATTTCTACACAAAATATAACTTAATTAAAATTCTTCTGGACCAATTAGAAATACCCCAAACTCCAAGGATATACTCGCAAAAATGCCAAGCCCACTTGACTAGGCACGTGCGTCTGGTAGGGGTATACTTGCTATTTCATAAAGCCAAGAGGCCTAAATGCAAAAAATGCCAGAAGTATTATAACTGCCTAGAAAAGTTTAGGGGCTAAAACTAAATATGCAAACGCCCCGGGGTGTCTTCTGCAAAAATGCCAAGTCACGTGCGTAAAGCGTGTGACCTGACAGGGACCCAGACGTAATATTACAATAACTGGGGGGCCTACATGCAAATTTTACAAAAAATTAAAACAGTAGCTAAATGTTTTGGTACTAGTAACTAAATACAAAAACGTTGGGTAAAGCATTTCAAAATTACCCAGCCAAGGGGGCGATCCAACGTCGGATGTGAGGCCACTTAGGCCACGTGTCGAGCGCTCGTCGCCCGATACCCCATAGGCTTTGAATGGCCACAATTAGATGGTGCAGATCAGATCTGATGGTCGAGGAAGGCGCGAATCCTACGGCTACTGTAGTATCTGGAGAAGGCTCCTTGATCGGACGGCGTAGAGAGGCCCAGCAAGAACACCTGAAGAACAAGCCCTCGTCAGGTTTGAATCGACCAAGGGTGGCTCCTCCGTGTACATGGGCGGTCCCCGACCATCTCTGTGTACTCCTGTCCTCCAGGGGAAACTTCCCGACGGTTCAAATGGGTCCAGGGGACTGTTGAGCGAGCTCCCCGAGACGACATGCTAATCCGACCACCTGGGCGAAGTCGGTGATGCTCTTGACCCGCAGAAGGGCCCTTCAGACCTTGTAAATGCACAAAGAAAGATCGGCAACACAAGGAACATGGATTTGGCTATTATTGGCGGAGGGTCGGTGTGCGCGGAGTCGAGAATGGTCGTCGGAGCTCTTGAGCTCCGGCGAGGTGTTCAATGGCGAGATCTATACTGATTAATTGATTGAACAACAACCTAAAGACACGATACGAAACCTAAAACTAACAGCTAACTATCGATGAGAAAACAAATAGGAAACGACCTCGAGCAGTGGGGAAACCGCGAGATAAACCTCACGGCCAAGGTGGCCGGAGATGGGGGTTGGAATCTACCCTTCACCTAGCCAAACTCCACCGCAACAAGTCCAGAGAGTAGCTATCACCTTCCTCAATCCAGGGAGCTCGAAGGGAGAGTTTGGGCTAGGTCAAAAGAGGTTCGAAGGAGAAAGATGGTGACGGGTGCGGTTTTGAACAATGGTGAACAGGGTGCAAAGATCGAGGTGTCTCAGGCGTTTCAGCGGTCCAATCCCGAAAGAAAGCTATAGGCATGTATTATGGATCAATGGGGAGAAAATTGCAGAATAAAGTATCATGAAAGGAAGAGCTAGGCATCCTAGAAAAATGGTCAAACTTGGCTACAAACGCAGGACTGACACAGGCCAGACCTCGGTCAGAGGGTTGACCGAGGTCAACCAGGGAACAAATCTAGTTGGTCCACGTGGACCAACCATAAAAAACTTGGAAAAAAGGTTTGTAAATTCATTTAAAAATAGCAATTGAATTTATTAATTTTTAATAGAAAAATAAAAAATGTTTATTATTTTATGGTGATTTTTATTTATTTTTTTTGAGGTATTAATTTACAAGTTACAATTTTAGGTCTATATAGGTATCTATATCTATGTCTTTTAATAATTTATGTTTAATTTGTGAATTTAATTTATTTATTTTTGTTTATTATTTTATAATTTTATAAAATATTTTTATACACTTAAAAATATTTTTATTGTATTTTTCTGAGGTATTTTGTATACTTAATAAAATAAAAGTATGAATTATATAGGTATGCACACAAGTATTATACCTATGTATATTATACAAACATTTTATTTTTATGTTCTCTTTGTGTTTTTATTCTGATTTTAATACACATATTTATTATAAATAATATTTACAAAATTATAAAAATATAAAAATATAAAAATAATGAATAAATAATAAAATGAATATTTTAATCTGTACAACTATACAATAGGGGTCCAAAACTCAACTTTCAAACCGTAGATCCGCAAAATACGAAACTGCCACCATTAAATAGCTTATTTAAAATTATAAAAATTTGAAGGTGAGTTTGATGCATTTTGAGGTTTATTAGGGAGATACGGGTCTGGGAATTTGGGATTCTGGAATCTTATTTAGATCATAACTTTTTATCTGTACATTATTTTTATGTGAAATCAATTTTGTATTTTTCTATATGAAAATATCTACAACTTTCATGTACAAAGTTTCTTTATTTGAGGTAGTGGAAGCAAAAATAGGTCCCAAAATGAATAAAGAATGGGTTAAATAAAAGGTATTTTTATTGTATTCTGGCCCTTATCTCCTCCTACTTTATTCCTTGTCGACTTAGTTATCGAGATTCCTAGGTCTCGGGGTTTTGGGTCATAAAATATTTGCAATATTTTATTCTTTTTCTTTTCTTTTCTTTATTCTATAATTTTGGCATTAAAAAATGTATTTTATGCACAATTTGTACAATAATGCATGGATGCCAAAATTCCTAAATTGACAGTATTTACACGCATTTACTAGGGTTTTTAAGGCCAAAATGATAGAATAAAGATGATGAAACGTAGATTCATCATCCCCCTATACTTGCATTTGCTAGTCCCTAGCAAACACTTATGCAATAAGTGCAGAAAAGAAAAAGAAAGAAAAGAAAAAGAAGAAATGTGGATTGAATTTAATTATCAAACTTGTCTTCACAGAATCAAAGTTTGGAGCTTAAGTCGGACCTTTGGAATTTTAGTGTGGGTGGAACCTTAATGAGAACCGAATTTGAAATCCAACAGTCCCTGAGAATCCCAAAACTCTATTCAAATCTCCTCAGTAGCCATGTCAGAAATATCTCAACTCATAAGCAAACCCTTACGACTATGAATCTGACTCGTACAGTGTAAGTGGTGGTGGCTCTCCCCAACTAGAATGACAAAGAGATTGACTTCTCCTGCATGACAACCGAATGGTTCCCCAATCCAATGACTCCTTCCTCGAGGAGCGGGGTATTCCCTTCTAAGTTCAAGTGGCAACCAGCTCAAGAGGATGGGGTGAAGAGAAGAATGGGCGGTAGCTAGTGTAGCTACGTATCCTAGGATGCAAGACCAATGTTGTCAAGTCATCCAGCTGCATGCTCACATATTTAACTTTGGAACTCAAGCTTGCTTATTGACTTTACAACGTATTCACATACTTTTGTACAGGCATGTCATTTTTGTACAGGCATGTCTTTTTTTTTGAAATACTATATATAACAACATTTACATAGGGAGTTTTTCCTCTTGAGCCAGTAGACTATCCCTCTTTTGAAGCTTTATTGCAACCCACACTCTCATGTCTTTAGAATTCCTCATCAATGGACGGGTTGGGGTGCACTTCTCTCCCTAGAGGAGGACAAATGTTTCCACTTGTGTGCGTCTCATACCGGCAAATCCAATCCCCTCACCACTCCAACTGAGTTGAGCCATGTGAAAGGTGCAGGTGTCCAAGTTTGGTCATTATCAACAAGAGTCGTGCATGTGTTCTGAAATACTCTACTTAGGCAATCAAGAATCCATTGAACCAAGTCTCGTGATCCCCAAAGAATTAAGTCAACTAGACCTGAAGTACCTCAAACCCAGTTCCTATAAGGTTCCTGTTATTAGGTAGATTTTAAGGTCCAATCAATCTCCAATCTTCGGATTTTAATTAGACTCGTTCAACTATAAAACTCAATCCGAAAAATGCTCATGCTATGCAAATGATATGCAGAATGCAGAAAATATTATTGTGATGTAATTTTCAAAGATTTTGAACTTTTTATGGATTTTTGAAAAGATGATGCATTTTTTATATTTTTAAAAAAGATTTTTCAAATGTTTTTTGGATTTTAATTTTGCAAATGTTTTTGGGATTTTTGAAAACAAAGATTTTGGATAAAAACTAGGTTAGAAATATGTACACAAGGATGCTTCTTATATTTACAAGAAGTTGATTTTTAGAATTTACAGGGGTAAGTGATCGATTTTATAGGGATATATATATAATGAATTCTGGTGTGTTGTATGTATTCCTCGAACTTATTTGACACACTTTTTCTAACAATTTTGTAAACTATAGTCCAAAATAATTTTTACAAATATTTTTTTACAAACATGTACACACTCTTGAAAATCATTTTGCAAAGGTTTTCAAATAGTATAGATAGATTTTTCACATATTTTTGCAACCATTTTTCAAACCATTTGCAAATCATTTTTCAAACATTGTTATTTCACACAAAGAAAATGAAATTTTGCAAACAACACATTTTTACAAAGGTTGAAAACGTGTAACAAAACATTTTCAAAATAGTTTACAAAAGATTTTTCACAAAGATTTTCAAACTAATTTTCAAACATTTTGCAAATAACATTTTCACCTGATTTATTAATCAGTAAATACAAAAAGAATTTGAGAATGATAACAATTTTTATTATGGTTTTTAATGAATTTTAAAGAATTATTAGCCATATTATTAAGAAAATATGAAAGTACTAGTTATGGCTAAAGTATATACGCAGTATATACGACCCCCTATACTTAGCTTGAGCTATGTCCTCATAGATCAGCGAGAAAAGAGAAGACATAACTCGTACTAAGTATAGGAAAATCTAAAGAATAAACGAATAAGAGATGAATGAACGAATGAGAAGTCAACCGTCCCCCCTATACTTAAGATCAAATAATCCTATGTATAACAGACTGTACACAAGACAAGGAGGGTCAAGGGTGGGAATGAACAGATCGTACTCAGATTGTCTCCCCCTATACTTAGGGTAAGATATCCCTAAGTATAGACAAGAAGAGGAGACAATGGAGAGGATCAAAGAATACAAAAGCTCAGGGTGCACACCCCCTATACTTAGGACAAAGTATGTCCTAAGTATAGAAAGCTGACAACAAGGGGCGACACCTTTTTGATAGATACAGAAGATAGAAAAGGAAAAGAGGAAGAGAAGAAAAGAAGAAAAGAAGAAAAGAGATGAAAATGGAAGAAGAGACCGTGAGAATGTACACACCACTCCCCCTATACTTAGGGTAAAAGAAGCCCTAAGTATAGGCAGCAACATGAGTAATGGAACGGAATGACGAATGAACACTCAGCTCGTCCACCCCTCTAAACTTAGGACAAAGTACGTCCTAAGCAAGGCAAACACGAGAAATGGGTGGACGAGCAATACAGAAGATAGACAGAGGGAAACAAATGAATATACAACAGAGGTGGATGTAGACATGATCAAGAAGGTAGAAAGCGAACCTTCTTGCGGGACCGTTGAGGAATAGATCCGATATGGTGCAAGTCAACATCGGGGTCCACAATGGATGGAAGCTGATCAGGGTCGATAGAGTGAAGATCCTCAGGGGCCCTAGGGTAGACGGGTGAGTAAAAGAAGTGTGGTCAGGTCTGCCCTTGGGAGTCTCGCTGATATCAAAGTGGAATGGGATGAACTCATCATCATCGGAAGTAGTGTAATCAGTGTCATCCTGAGAGGTGTCGTCCATGTCAAAACCAAAAGGAATGAACTCATCAGTGGAAGTAGTCGAACTCTGTTTGTCCTCTATAATCTCAACCGGATCATCTTTCTCATTAAAAGGGCCGAATTCTCGAATAAAAGCGATCAAATCAAATTTTTCCTTTGGCTCATCTGAATCTAAATGAACAGGAGCGGGCTCATCAGTGAAAGTAGTCGAAACATGTCTGTCCTATCTCGTTTCTAAATCTGCCCTCCGCTCAATGGTGTCAATCGTGTAAATCCCGTGGATGTCATCAACACATCGCCAATCACAGGAAGCAAAAACACTAAGGTCTATGCTTTCCGAGCCTTCCTCCTTGGAGAGGAATTCTCGGGTTTCATCATCTGTCATAAAGTAAGTCTCTCTGATATCCTCATATAGATCATAGGCCTCAGGGTCAGCCAGAATAGGTGTAGTCACATCAGGTGCAGGTCTCTGGTCAACGGCGGGTGTGGTGATCAACACTTCGCTCCCGTCAACAGGACGGTAGCGAAACTCTCCTGATCCGTAATCAATAACGACCCTCGCAGAGGCGAGGAATGGTCGTCCCAGGATGATTGGAGAGTGCTCCCCAGTGGAGGTCTCCATGGGCAATACTACAAAATCAACATGGTAGCTCATGCCCTGAATCGAGATGACGACGTTTTCAAGGATACCCTTTGGTCTCGTGATTGTTCCATCAGCAAACTAAACGATCATCCTGGTTTTATTGAGAGGCCCTAAGTGAAGAGATTGTACCAGCGAGAAGGGTAAGATGCTAATCGAAGTACCGCCGTTTAGGAGAGTGTGATCACATGTGTGGTCAGAGATGGTTCAGCTAATGAAAGGTGTGGCAGTGTTCCTCTTCCGAAGAATAGGAGGGTGTGTGATGGCGTGGGCAGTGGCCATGGTCAAGATATGATGCTCAGATCTGCTCCTCCGCTTTCTCTTCTTGGGAAGAGGATCGGATAAATCGGTCATGGCTTGCTGAAGTGGGGCACGAATGATCTCATGAATGGTGTCCACCACTTTAGGTTCAATCAACATGTTTTTGAATTTTGGAACTCCTCCATACAAGGGAGGAAGTCGGAATCAGAATAAACACGAGGCAAGCCAATAGCAGTCTGTACAGCGGCATCCTCGGGGTCAAAGGTGGGACAAAGTGTGAGAGGTTGTGTGGGTAAATGATCTGGCAATTGGTACCTCTCCTCACAGTCTGAATCGACCAAAGGTCTCCCGGACTCTTTTTGGATTTTTAAATTTTTCTCATTTTTTTGTATTTTTGGAGATTGCAAGCTCTCATGGAAATCCTCGAGTGAACCCATATCATCAAATGATGGAATATCATGGTCGCTCTTATTGGTACTAGTGAGGTGATCAATCCTCTGTCTCATATGATCCATCATCTGGGTCAAGTACTCAAGGGTGGACTCCATGAAAGGTGACTTCAACAGGTCAATCTTGGGTGAATGTGGGTAGAAATTTGAGGACTGATACTGTGGCTGAGGTGGATATGTACAAAAATTAGGAGCAAAGTCCTCTTGGAAAAAAGGAGGTGGACTGACTGGAGTGAACGAATGATCCGTAAAGTCCAGATAAAATACGCTCCAGGGGTCCATCTTGAAAAATAAAAGGAAATGATTGGGAGAGCATGAAGGTCAAGTCAAGATAGTGAAGAAAAAGGCGCAAATGCATAGGGATGATCTAGAACACACACAAGCAATCACAAGCAAACTCAAAACAAACCCTCAGTTCACCTACTCAACTCGGTAGAGACCGAAAAGTCGGTCTTTTTTATATTGTCTGTTTTAGAGTTAGGTGAGAAGTCAAAAAGTTGCGCAAACACTTAGGGGGCTGAAATGGGATTTGTGCACTAGTCCTTAGTGTGTGAGCGAGAAAGTAAAAGCGAAGACAATGAGGGGATTACTCGCCCCAAGACAAGGTTTTTTTCATTTTGATCTTTTTTAGGGTCAAGTAATATTAACAGTCCCAATTTTATTTGTTATCACTTTTTTTTGGATTTTCAATAAGAAATGCACGATCCTATCGGGGAGTCAATTCCTTTATGCACTTAGGTGGTCAAAATCAGAGGGAGAGGCGGTAAAGCAATGCAAGCGACAAATCAATGATGTATGCTAAAGTGAAATGCTCACCTTGCCTCCAGCACTCTACATGCAAGGATGCTCAGCAGACTTGAAACCTATTTATATGCAAATGCAAACCAATGAAATCACCCTAAGGTGAGAAGCTGCTATTAGCGTGAATCACCTTTTCAGAATTTGTCTAAATCCAAACAAGACTATAGGCACAGGCAAATATATTAGGTGTTTGGCCTTAAGACTACGTCAAGCAGATCCTACAGCTAGGGCTCAATCCCAAAAAAGAAATAAAAATAAAACCAGAAAACAAATAAAAAAGAATACGAAGAAAACACGAGAAAATCGCGGTAAGCCCCCAAGTGAATAATCACTTGGAAATTAGGCCCGAATGTCCAAATGTTCGATGTACCTGTATTATTACAATAAATAGAGTCTCTCTCTCACTTAAATTACAAAAACAAATACAGAAAGTAAATTCTACAACTAAAGGTGGAGCTCAGTCTTCAAAATTCTCTCATGTCTCCTTGGTGCTAGGCTGGCAGATGCTGGCTTCACGTGGGTGCCCAGGCGCCTAGGGTGGACCGCCTCCCTCGATCTACGGTTCCTCGCACAAAGTCTACAAAAGAGAAGGTTAGACATCTCAACAATCAATATCAAAAATAAAGAAAATAAAATAGCAAAAATAAAAGCCATGAAATAGACAATCAATCACAATCACAAACAAGACCCGCACTAAGCGCTATTACTCCCCAGCAACAGCACCATTTGAAAAATGGGAGAACGAGAGCCGCTAAATAATGGCCTGACAGATCAGACTCACTGTCGCTGACGCGACTACTCAAGCCTTCACGTTTATCAACAATCATCCCACACAATCAATTAAGCAATCAAGAGCAAGGATCAAAATTTATTATACCCTACTAAGAATGTACAGTGGCAAGCAAGTAGGGGTCGAACACAGGAAGCATGGAGTAAAGTAAGCAGACAAAACGTCAAGTCTTGTGTCTAGTGAAGTACTTAGCCAATTTGGACATTTTTGTGGGTTTTTTTACTTTTTAATTTTTTATGTATTTTTAATTTAATATATTTGTATTTTAATTTTAATTTTCTTATTTTATTTATTTTTTTTATATTTTATATTTTTATATTTTCTTTGATAATAATAGAATTTATATCTAAAGTAAGAAAGAAGAGGACACGGTATTTATAAAAATAAGTAAAACTTCCCAAAATTCAGGAAATAAAATGTTTTTGTTATTTTTATATTTTTCTAGTGTTTTTGTGATTTTTTTGGATTTTTCTTAAATTGTTTGGTATTTTTAAAGTCAAAAATACTACAAACAGTGGAGAAAATAAAGCTCTGAAACTAAAATGGAGAAATAAAATAGAAAACAGAAACAAAAATTTTCCCAATTAATTTTAGATTAAATATAACAAAATAAATAAAATTCAGGAAAATAAAACATAATTTTTAGATTTTTTGTGAATTTTATAAATTTTTATGAAGGTTTTTAGAGTTTTATACTTTTTAGGAGTTTTCTTTTACTTTTTTTGTGACTTTTGGTCTGGAGTTAAAACACACTAAAATATGCAAAAAATATTTTTTTGAGAATTTTCTGAGATGTTTTTATAATTTTTATGGATTTTATAATGCAAACCGTGCTGAAAATGAGTGTTTTTGAATTTTTATAAACATTTAAATGCAATAAAAATAAAAATAAAAATAAGACGTGAATTTGCAATGCAAAAGGAATGTATGATATTTTTTGGTGATTTTTGGAGTTATATAGGTGCATGCAATAAATAGATACAACAATTGGAAACTACACACAGGCAAGGGGTATAAATGTAATTAGCAAGAAACTCAGGGGCCTCTGCGCAATTTCCACACAAAATATAACTTAATTAAAATTCTTTTGGACCAATTAGAAATACCCCAAACTCCAAGGATATACTCACAAAAATGCCAAGCCCACGTGACTAGGCACGCGCGCCTAGCAGGGGTATACTTGCTATTTCCAAAAGCCTAGAGGCCTAAATGCAAAAAATGCCAGAAGTATTATAACTGCCTAGAAAAGTTTATGGGCTAAAACTAAATATGCAAATTCCCTGGGGTGTCTTCTACAAAAATGCCAAGTCTCGTGCGTAAAGCTCGTGACCTGGCAGGGACCGAGACGTAATATTACAATTACCGGGGGGCCTACATGCAAATTTTACAAAAAAAATTAAAACAACAGCTAAATGTTTTCGTACTAGTAACTAAATATAAAAATGCTGGGTAAAGCCTTACAAAATTACCCAGCCAAGGGCGGATGTGAGGCCACTTAGGCCACGTGTCGAGCCCTCATCGCCCGATACCCCTTAGGCTTTGAATGGCCACGATTAGATGGTGCGGATCGGATCTGATGGTCGAGGAAGGCGCGGATCCTACGGCTGCTGTAGTATATGGTGAAGGCTCCTTGATGGGACAGCGTGGGGAGGCCCAGCAAGAACACCTGAAGAACAAGCCCCCGTCGGGTTTGAATCGACCAAGGGCGGCTCCTCCGTGCACCTGGGCGGTCCCCGACCATCTCCGTGTACTCCTGCTCTCCAGGGGAAACTTCCCGGCGGTTCAAATGGGTCCAGGGGACTGTTGAGCGAGCTCCCCGAGATGACGTGCTAATCCGGCCACCTGTGCGAAGTCGGTGATGCTCTTGACCCACAGAAGGGCCCTTCAGACCCTGTAAATGCACAAAGAAAGATTGGCTGCACAAGGAACATGGATCTGGCAGTTATTGGCGGAGGGTCGGTGTGCGTGGAGTCGAGAATGGCAGCTGGAGCTCTTGAGCTCCGGCGAGGTGGTCGATGGCGAGATCTATGCTAATTAATCGATTGAACAACAAACTAAAGACACGAAACGAAGCCTAAAACTAACAGCTAACCATCGACGAGAAAACAAATAGGAAACGACCTCGAGCGGTGGGGAAACCGCGAGATAAACTTCAAGGCCAAGGTGGTCGGAGATGGGGGTAGGAATCTACCCTTCACCTAGCAAAACTCCGCCGCAGCAAGTCCGGGGAGTAGCTGTCACCTCCCTCAATCAAGGGAGCTCGGAGGGAGAGTTTGGGCAAGGTCAAAATAGGTTCAAAGGAGAAAGATGGTGACGGGTGTGGTTTTGAACAATGGTGAACAGGGTGCAAAGATGGAGGTGTCGTAGGCGCTTCAGCGGTCCAATCCCCAAATAAAGCTATAGACGTGTATTATGGACCAATGGGGAGAAAAATTGCAGAAGAAAGTATCATGAAAGGAAGATCGAGGCATCCTAGAAAAATGGTAAAAGTTGGCTACAAACGCAGGTCTGACACAGGCCAGTCCTCGGTCAGAGAGTTGACCGAGGTCAACCACGGAACAAATCTGGTTGGTCCACGTGGACCAACCAGAAAAAACCATGGAAAAAAGGTTTGTAAATTCATTTAAAAATAGAAATTAAATTTATTAATTTTTATTATAAAATAAAAAGTGTTTATTATTTTATGAATTATTTTATGTGATTTTTATTTATTTTTTAGAGGTATTAATTTCCAAGTTACCATTTTAGGTCTATATAGGTATCTATATCTATGTCTTTTAATATTTTATTTTTTTTGTGAATTTAATTTATTTATTTTTGTTTATTATTTTATAATTTTATAAAATATTTCTATACACTTAAAATTTTTTTATGTTATTTTTCTGAGGTATTTTGTATACTTAATAAAATAAAAGTATGGATTATATAGGTATGCACATAGGTATTATACCTATGTATATTATACAAACTTTTTTTTATGTTTTCTTTGTGTTTTTATTCTGATTTTAATATACAAATTTATTATAAATAATATTTACAAAATTATAAAAATACAAAATTATAAAAATAATGAATAAATAATAAAATGAATATTTTAATCTGTACAACTATACAATAGGGGTCCAAAACTCAACTTTCAAATCGTAGCTCTGCAAAATGCAAAACCACCGCCATTAAATAGCTTATTTATAATTATATACAATGAAATGTGAGTTTGATGCATTTCGAGATTTTATTAGGGAGATACAGGTCTGGGAAGTTGGAATTCTGGAGTCTTATTTAGATCATAACATTTTATCTGTACATTATTTTTATGTGAAATCAATTTTGTATTTTTCTATGTGAAATTATCTACAACATTCATGTATAAAGTTTCATTATTTGAGGTATAAAAAGTGGAACCAAAATAGGTCCCAAAATGAATAAAGAATGGGTTAAATAAAAGATACTTTTATTGTATTCTGGCCCTTATCTCCCCCCTACTTTATTCCTTGTCGACCTAGTTATCGAGATGCCTAGGTCTCGGGGTTTCGGGTCATAAAATATTTGCAATATTTTATTCTTTTTCTTTTCTTTTCTTTATTTTATAATTTTGGCTTTAAAAACTGTATTTTATGCACAGTTTGTACAATAATGCATGAGCGCTAAAATGCCTAAATTAACAGTATTTACACGCATTTACTAGGGTTTTTAAGGACAAAATGATAGAATAAAGATGATGAAACATAGATTCATCAACGGGGAAACACCGAGATCCTTTTTCATTCGATTCCTTGATTCGTCATTGTAGTATAGTTTTCTTTTCACTTCCTGATACTAAGCACGAGTTATGTCTTCTTCATCGCTCTTGATCCACTCTGAGGACATCGTTCGAGCTAAGTATAGGTGGCGTCGTATATATTTCATATATACTTTAGACATAACCCGTACTATGTGTTAGTGTATTAATAAAAAAAATGGCTAAAATCCTTTATCTAAAAACCAAAAAAAAATTGTTGTACATAAAAATTCTTTATTGCACATACATAGCTATTTATAAAATTATTTTTGTACAAATGTTCGTAAAAATGTTTGTGTGTAAAGATTTTGTAAATAGTTTGATATCAAAATTATGTATATAGTACAAAATTTTTGTAAAATGTTTGAAAACAAAAGTTTGCAAAAACCCTTGTGTAAATGTATGTAAATACTTTGCAAAACTTCTGCATACATCCATTCATTCAAACATTTTCAAAAATTTTGTACATTTTCAAAACATGCATAAAAGCATTTTTGTATATATTTGTACATGTTTCTGAATCATAGTTGACATTTAAACTAGCCTGGAATTAAATTGAAAAATGGAGCTTGGTTAAGACCTTAATCTACCTAATTATAAGAGGAACCTTATAGGGCTTAGGGTTAAGACTTTTCAGGTCCATGGTGACTTAATTCTTTGAGTCCACTAGACTATGATCATATGTCATCTTGATGAGACTAAGTAGAACACTTAACAACGCACACATGACTCTCACAGGCAATGGCTTTACTTGTACCATCACATTACACATAGCTCTCTACGGATGAGGTGGTGAGGAGGCAGTCTTCTTTGGCTTGGGGTAGCATACGAGGGTAGTACTTCTATACGGAACCTCTCATCTTCTTTTAGTGAAGGAAGTTTGTCTCAACTTGGTCTAGCGGCATTGAGGTCTAAAGACAGGAGTTGTGGGTCGCAATAATTCTTCAAAAGAGGGATAGTCTACTAGCTCATGAGGAAAAATTCCTTATGTATATGTATTGCACTATGTAGATATGTTGTACATATGCACATCGAAAAAAAAATGTGTGCAAAAGAAAGAAAAACTCCAAAAAAGTGGTGGGTCTGATAGAAAATTAAATACCCACCGGAGTGTATAGAACCAAATAAAGCAAAGCTTATGTTACCCATTCTCATCTCATGAATCTTGCCGCAGGGAGACCTAGCTACACTGGTTGGGCTCCCTGGGTTACATGGCTACACTGGTCATGGTCCATTCTCTTCTTCCTCCTCTTCTTAAGCCGGTTGTGCTTGAACTTAGAAGGGAATACCCCGCTCCTCGAGGACAGAGCTTCCAGACTCGGGCATTAGAGTTACCTTGTTGAGGGGGGTTGTCACTTTGCTATTTCTGAGGTGGGGAGCTACATATCACTTACACAGTACAAGAAAAGATTCATGTTCATTAGAGTTTGTGTATGTAGACTTGTTCTTATATGGATTATTGAGGATTCTTGACCATAGATTGGTGGAACTTAGAGGCTGTTAAGTTTTAAACCTAAGTCCAAATAAGCTTCCGACAAACTAATAATCCAAAGCTCTGAGTAAGCTCCAACTTCAATTTAGTGAAGGCAAGTTTAATAATCAACCTTGACTTCTCTTCTTTTTCTTTTTCTTTTCTTCTTACTTCTTTTTCAAATAAGTGTTTGCTAAGGGACTAGCAAAAGTAAAGTACAGGGGGTGATGAATACTTATTCATCACTCTTTATTCTTTTTTTAGCTAAATATCTTGGCAAAGCATCATGTAAATAGCTATAAATACAATAAATTGGCAATAAGCATGCATTTGTTAATATTTCATAATTAACATGTTTTTGTGCAAAAATAAAAGAATAAAGAATAAAAGAAAAAGAAGGAAATATTTAGAATAAATATTGAGTGACCTGAACCCAAGAGAGGGCCAAGAATTGGCCTGATCGCCAAATGCTGGGGGGTGGCCAAAGAGAAAGATAAGGACGAGTGGCAGCTTGAGACTCTTTCCCGATCCCGCGTGGGTAGTAGCTCTCCACTATCCAGAAGGAAGGTCCACTTACTGACCTGAAAAGGGAGTGAGGAAGCATCGAGACCTGCGAGAAGTGAGAACATTCGAGACATAAGTAGCTTTTTCTGCTCTTTCTTATTCTTTCCAGAGCTTTCCTTTCCACTTATGATCGTCACGAATTGAATGACAATCAAATAGCTTTGGATCGGTTACCTATGTCAGTAATTGGAGATTACACAATTCAAGCAATTAGGAATTCAAGGCAAATCAAAATAGACAAAGATAAATCTTTGAATTCAAAATCAAATACTAATTATTAAATTTTATATAATACAAGCAATCGAATAAGCAATTGGGGCTTTTTTATTTTAATATTGATTAATTTAATCAATAACTAGAACTCATAACTATTGATTGTTGAGAATTACTGTTTAATTTTAATGAAGAAGATTGAAATTTCAAATTGAGAGAATTATTTAGTTCATTCCTCTATAATCACACTACATTAAGATTCAATTGAATTAGTAATATATCATATACAAGAAAAAAATGGGATAATTCGGGTTGAAAAAAGGATGTCAGCACGTACCACCAGGACTGAGAACCTTCACTTCCGCCAGCAAGTACTCTCCTTACCTTAGCCGAATTCAGACTCTTGACTTCAGTCTAAAGATGTCTGAGGGTAGAAGACTCTTTGAATGGGCATTCTTTATCAATTACAGGTACCACTGCCAATTCCAGGTCTCATGACGCGGCTGATCGAAGCCGCCCAACTGGAAGCAATCGAAGCAAGGGACTAGTCACTGAGGACATTGAAAATACAATACAATGCACATTGAAAATCTTCGGAGTGTCAGTGAGTATGTCAAAAGTTGATTAGAAAATGCCTGCAATAGACTCGAAGAGACATACCCAAAATCCTATATACTTAGCCTAGGATAGATGAGAGAAGGGAAATGAGATTCTCCTTCTCTACTCTACTAGAAAATGACTCCACAATACAGTAGAACTACTCTAGAGGGTGCTTCTAGTATGGGTCCCTACGAGATTCTCTTCTCGTAAACGAAACATCACCAGTAGAAAACCTCAGAATTGGAGCTAGAATTCATTTACAATAACCTAGCCGATTTTAGTCTTTGAGATTTTTCTAGCAACAAAAAAGATCCCGACAAGAGCACAATGGGGTCTTTGCGTACTCAAAGAAGGAGTCAAATAAGGTTTTTCAAACATAACACTGCAACTAATTAACCCAGGATGAGGCTCATTATGACTTTGAAGGCGATTGCAACCGTGCATGACTTTGGATTTCGTCAAAAGGTCCCATCTCGAAATGTTGTCGTTGGTCTTGAGGCTTGCTTTAGGGCATACTATCAGTGAAAGTGAACCTCAGACCCGCACCGCGGGAAAACTAGTGTAAGGAGGGTGGAGTTAGAAAAGTCAGTCTCAGGATCGAGCGAAGCAAGGAGTTCGACTATAACTATAGGAAAAGGGAGGAAATCATTATCCTTATAAAGAACTTCGGGGGAGGATTCACGGCTAAGCTTTGGGTTCCTGGTGACGCAGGGGGAAAGCAGACGGGGAAGCTAGGTAAGGATGCCAGGGACGAGCAAGGTAGGCGGAATTCCCGCAGACGCACTGGCAAGGGGACTATTATTTTAAATAAACGGATCACCCGACGGCTTCCTTATAAGTAGAGAGAGTTAGGGCCACTCTACCTTAGTACATATTTATCACCTATGCATATATCTATATTTATATAATTTATTTCTATAAAAATAAAAATAAAAAGGTGTTTCTATTTCTTTGTATATACTTCTAAAAATAAAATAAAAATTAGAAAAATAAATATAAAATATAAAATATAAAATATAAAATAAAACTCTCTCACCTTGTACGTAAAGTATATGTAGGTATCTTTCCTTATTTAATTTATAATTGTAAATAAATAATAAAAATAAAACAAAAATAATTTTATACTCCAAAAATTATGATGTAAATAAATAAAATATAATTGGGGAATTTATGCAAAAATAATAAATTAAAAATAAATATATAAAATACATAGGTATTTTATACATGTATATAAAACAATACACTATACATAGATTAAATTATTTTTCATAAATATAAATAAAAATCACAGAAAACTTCCTTAAAAAATATTAAACATTTTTCATTTTATTCATTTTTTATTTTAAATTCATTTATTATTTTTTATCTATTTATTTTTGAATTTTATGCTATTTTGTCATCTAGTCTATTTTGTCATCTTCCCCCGCCGCACCTGATTGGTCCAGGGCGGATTGTTGACCCCGGTCAACTGCCCCCCTGGACCTTTCTTCGCTCGGACCCGGTTTCACCCAATTTTCTCCTAATTTCCGTTACCCGATCCGAGCACCATTCCTTCCCGTTTGCAGCTCTGATAACTGAGGGATGGTCTACGATCTCTGCTCGACAAAATCTCTAGGGATCCGTCCCTCGGTTCGCGCACCCACACTCCATACTTCTCGGACCCTGAATCGTATAAAGCCTCTTGGAGCCCTATCTTCTTCCGTATATTTGGCCATTGCCCTCGTCTCCAGTGAATTTCGTCTTCTTCCTTGAGTGATAGCCGGTGAGGGAGCGTATTGCAGTGAGGTCTCGAGGTGTATAGCCCTAGGTCCGGCGTACACTCCAACGTGCTCTACCGCAAGGTGAGCTCAGTCTCTGGGCCCGTCGATCCATCAAGGCGATGACCCCCGTAGGTCCCTGACCTCCAGCACATACGACTTCGCCCATCAGTTGGCTTAATTTTAGCCTTAGTCACATTCGATTCGAGTTTTTATGTTTTGGTCAACCTTAGTTGTTTAGCTCCGTTCGCCGTGGTCGGAACCTCCTTTCGTTGTCTCGACGACCGAACCACCCCTACGATACCTCTCCCTGTTTTCTACGCCCATCAACTCATCACGTTCGTCCCACGAATGAACTTCGGGCTCTCCTCCACCGATGCTTTGCTGGAGAGCATGCCTCACTCCCCAATTCACCATTTCGTGTCTTGACGGGTCGAGGCATTTTGCCCTCAACCCCGTGGTTTGTCTATGCAGGTCAGAATGTCGAAGGACCTCATCTGGAGGCTCGAACACCAGAGCACAGCAGCTCCATGTCTTCTCTGTCCGTCAGGCCGTTCTCCCTGGTCCTGGCATCATCGGAGCATCGTCACAGCCGCAGACCATCACCAGAAGCATTTCCCCCATCCTAGCTGCTCCGGAGGATGTCCCTGTAGCACGTATAGGCCGATCGAAGCTTGCTGGAGGTGAGTTCTTCACCGCTCATCCAGGCGTTGTCTCTGTCATTGGATCGAGGCTCCCGCTAGTTCTACTCTTCCCCGTTCATCTTTGGGGTGTCCTCGATCGTTCGATCCATCTGAGGATCCTCCTATAGCCATCCATCGTGGAACAGGTATCCCCTGCGCTCAGTTGTCCGATTATAAGTGGATGTGGTCGACCGTTGGATCGCTAATAAAGAAGGGTAAATTACACTTAGGCCCTGTCTTGTTTTTCATTTACTTTTTAGTCTTGTAAATATCTTTAGCAGTTGTTTGTACTTTAGATAATTTGCTTCTAAGACCTTGTGTTTCTGTTATTTGCATTTTCATCCCTCTGTTCGTGCATCACGTGGTCTGTCACGTGACTTCTGGGTTATTTGCATTACGGACCCTGGACTTTATTGTTGTTCTTGAATGAAGTTTTATTATTCATATTTGCATTTATACCCCTGTGTGAGTGGTTCACGTGCGGTCCACGTGTGGGATTGGTTTTTCTGCAAGTTAAGCCCTTAACTATTTACATGTGTTATATTTTGGCTTGAAACTTATCAATATTTGCACATAGGTCCCTATGTGTTGTGCCTTTTGTTTTTTGATTTAATAAATAACAAAAATTGTCCAAAAATCATGAAATTTTGACACGTGTATCCTTCTACTGTGTAGGAATTTTGATGATTTTTTTGTTTTATTTTGTTTTCATTTAGTATTTTCTAAAATTTAAAAACACTAAAAAGAGCTCCTGTTTGTTTTTAAAAATCAACTAAAAATAGTAGAAACCCTTGAAAAATTATAAAAAAATTCTTGTTTGCTTGTTTAGTGTTATTTGAATTTCTTTGTAAATTTTATCTCATTACCATTTATAAAACCCATAAAATTAAAAAAGAGAAAAAATCTTAGAAAAATCAGTAAAAAATCATAAAAAATCAAAATAATGTGTTTTAGTTGGTGTAGTTAGGTTTTGTTTTATAGTTTATCATTTAAATATTGTTGGGATTTTATAGGCATTTTGAGTAATTTTAATCTGCCTAAAGATCCCAGTTGTATATTGCTTGTTGTTTTTGGTTTTATTTCATTTTTAGAAAATTAATTAAAAAACCTCATAAAATTCATAAAACATTTGAATATTTTTAAAAAATATTTTTGTTTGGAATTTTTGAGTATTTTTATGCTTTAAATAAATGTTTGAGTCCTGATTTTTGAGTTTCTTTTATTCTTTTCCTTATTTTTAAATCATAAAATTTTTTGAAAACTTAAAAACCACCATTTTCTTTTCTTTTCTTGGATTCCTGACTACTTCGTAGCTTCTGCATTATGTGCTCCTTGTGTTCGACCCTGGTAGCTATACCAGGTAAAATAAATTAGAGAGACCGCTTGTTTTATTTGATTGCTTGATTTCCTTATTTGGTGGTCTGAATTTTTTGGATTGATTTCTCCTTGCGATTCGGGTCGCAATGACCTTATTTATTCCTTAACCCGAGTAGCAAAAGCATGCCGTCATGCATACCAGCTCTCTCCATGCGGTAAGAAAAATAGAATTTTTAAACCTATCTACATGATGGTGTGCAATCAATAAAATTACCCTAAACACTAGTTGCTATTAATAGCGAAAAACCAGTTGTTAGTTATTCAGAAATGAGACCAAGGTCCGGTCTCTGATGCCGATCAGTGCCCGCCACAATGGGTCCTACACAAGCGATATACGACCTCTAGCGGCATGCGGTCTTAGATATGAATTACTAACATTATTAATTTGACTAGATCCATACGTAAAAGACTATAAGAAAATGCATTCTTATTAATGTTTGGACCTAGTTACCGAGTCAAGCAACTTAAGTCTAAGGGATCCATGCACACAAAACAAATAGAAAAGAAGGCGGAAAACTCAAAACAATGAAAAACGAATAAAAGAAGGCGAGAAAACGCGAAAAACTATGATGAGGCCCCTAGGTGAACAGACACCTGGGCACCATACCTCGTTGTAAAGAGTAGAGTCCAAATTATATACATGACAAAATTATCTCTCTCTCACCAGAAATTACATAAACAAATGTTTAATTTTAATCTAAGCTAATGTCCTCTCCTTGCTTCCTTGGTGCTCTCTCTAGCTGGTCATAGAGTGAAGACCAACCTCCTCTAAGTTTGGCTGAATTGGCTTCCTAGAAAGCTGTCCTCGTGTGGCGGGCCCTCGCATCAAAGTCACAAAGAGATATCATTAGCACATGTAATTAAATAATCAAATAAATATTCAAAATAATAATCAAAGAATGAGTTGGAAATAAATTAATGGATATCTACAACAATGAACCAATAAATCAAATAAATGACTATACAAGAATGACAGAAAAAGTAGTCTACGTTGATTGTTCTCCAGCAACGGTGCCATCTGATAAACGAGAAAAATGGAGGGTCGCATGGCCTCATGAGAACACGGTCGATGAGTTGACCGCTTAACTCATCCCAGTTAGTCAGCAATTAACCCACAATAGACATAACTCAATTAATAGCAAAAATGTGGAATTAAAATTTATTTTCTCTACCCTAAGATGCATAACAGGCAAGTATGTAGAGGTCGAACTACAAAGGGCAATACAGTTAGCCAAAGGTTATTTTTAAGTCAATCACCATGCATGTACATAGATATTTTTGTGGGTTTTTAAATTTTTATATTTTTTATTTTGGTTTTATATATTTATATATTTTTATTTTTAATTTTCTAATTTTTTATTTTCTTTTTTTATATATTTTTATTAACAATATAGCCGATATAAGGCTTCATATATACCATATATAGTAGTATATTTATAAATAGTGATAAATAGAAAAAAATACAAATAAATAGTTATTTTTGGGTGTTTTATGTTTTTCTATTTTTTTATTTTTCTAGATTTTTTTGATATTTTTTTTGTATTTTTAAAATAAAAAATATCCTAAAAAGGGATTAAATATATACCTGAAATTGAGTTGGATTTTAAAAATAGTAAATAAACTCTAAAATTATCCAAATCAAATTTAATATATAGATATTTATATAAAAAAATATAAAACATAAAAAGATATTTTTTGAATTTTTTAAGAATTTTTAGGATTTTTATAAAAGATTTTGGGGTTTTTATATTTTTGGGGTTTTTGTTTTTTCAATTTTTAGTGATTTTTGGTTTGTAAGTAAAATATGATAAATATACTATATATAACTTTTTGGAATTTTTTAAAAGATTTTATATTTTTTGGTATTTTCTAACTTGAAAATGGAATAAATGTGCTCTATTTGATTTTTAATAAATGGATTAAATGCAAAAAATGCAATTTAAAAATATGATCGTGAAACTACATGGTATAAAGCATTTAATCTTTTTTTTGTGGAATTTTAGGAGCATATTAGCTATTTTTAATAAATAGAGAAAAGCTACAAAAATATATATCCTGACAGGGGCATAAATGTAATAAAAATAATGTCCAGGGGAGATGAGTGCAATTTTGCCAACATAAAACAACCTTTATTTTATTTTATTGAACCATTTAATAAATACAAAGTTTACTTGGGGTATACATGAATAATGCCACGCTCACGTGGGACGACACGTGAGTTGAGCTAGACTGGACCTAATTGTAATTACATAAAGTACAGGGTCCTATTTGCAAAATATCCAAATATTTTATAACGTTAGCTTTTATTTATAGGACTAAATAATAAAATACTAAAAGGATGGGGATGGATATACAATTTACCCCAAACTGCGCGCGATCGGACGACGATGGGATATCCACTTGACACGCGTCGTGTCGTCATCGTGCGATGATGGTTGGTCGCTGGACACCCCAGATTAGATCGCTCGAAGAGATCCAACGGTCGGCACGTCGCTTCATCTAACAACTGGGATCTACTCTGGGGTGCCCCCCCATATCGAACGGTGGCTGCTCCTTACGAAGAATAGGGAAGAACAAGGCCTTCCCTGACCTTCGATCGATGAATCCTCCTCCTCCCGATGATCTCCTTCTCCAGGGAGGTCTTCTGTAGCGTTTGGGGGTTGAAAGAGGCTCCAGGACCTCAGGACGAGGTCAGGAGAGCTCCGGGAAGGAAGGGCCTCCATGTACCTGCAAGGAGAGTTGATTCGAGCCTAGCGGGGCTCCGTTGACTTCACGACTTGCACAGGAAGAAATCATGGCTCGAGGAGGTTCTCCTCGACCAAGGATGAAGTTGTTTGTGCAAAAAGTGATGTGGGCGGTGAGGTTTCCGACGAGGCGGCGGAGATGGACCTCGATTCGCAGAACCGAGGTGGTCCTGGTTGATTGGATGTGAATGGGATGATCGTGAAGCGAAGAGGGTTGAGGTGGAGGCGAGATGTACGGTGGAGATGGGACGAGTATGCACGGAGAAGCTCGCCGGAGCTCGATTCTGGTGAACTATGGAATGATAGATTACCCCTACTTTGATAAACTAAATCCTAAACTAACGACATGAAATTAAACCTACGACTAAGAGAAGCAAATTAATGGTAAATGGACAGCTCTTATAGCTGGAGTAGCCCAGGGAGCAGGGTCGCCAGTGACGGGCGGCCGTGGGTGCACCCCTCGCTCCTAAAGCTCGGGATGGGCTCGAGAACGCTCCTCCTATCATGAGGATCTCTCCTCGACGCTAACCCAAAGCTTCTAGATGCTCAATGGTGACCAAAATTGCAAGGAGGGTCGGAGGTTTTATTTATAAATAATATTGAGCACCCTTATTGACCCCCTTATTGACCGGTGAAAAATGATGATTTGGGTTTATGTACACGTGATTAAAGAGTATGGCATGCATGTACAATGTTCAATGATCATTTCTTGTGAAGGGAATGAAGGCGAAGGATGGACGGAGCGTGCAGGAAAAAAGGCGCAAAAGCGGGGATTTTACATGCGCACCACATCAGACAATTGGGGGAGAATTGACCGGGCGGTCAACAATCCCTGGAAGGGGATTGGTCCACACATGCCCACAAAATGACAAAACTGCCAAATTAAATCAAAAATAATTATTTTAAAATAGTTAATAATTTTATTAATTTTTATATATAAAAAATGCTTATATTTAATGTAGTATTTTAATATGATATTTATTTGTCTATTGGTATATTTTATTATTAGTTAATTTTATTAGTGTATTTATACGTATATTTGCCTATTTTTTGTGCATTTTTATTTTTATTTTATATATTTTATTTTATTTATCTTTTATTTATATATTTATAACTTATTTTTGTGAGTATAAATATATTTTTATTATATTTTTATGATGTTATTTGTACACTTAAATAAATAGATATATGCATCTTATAGATATATTTATAGGTATTTTACCTATATTTTATGAACATCTTTTTATTTTAAAGTATTGCAATGAGTTTTATTTTGGTTTTGTATTTTTAGTAGAATATATATATCATTTAAAACACCTAAAAAATATAAAAGAATAAAGAATAAAATAATATGATCCAATCTAATTTATATACATGTATAATTGTAGGTATTTTGCCCATAACATTTTATAGACTTAATTTATTTTCCGGTTTCTTCTTGGTTTTATTTTAGTTTTAATATGTACCTGTGTTATAAATAATAATTATAAAATTATAAACATATAAGCTTATAAAAATAATATAGAAAGAAATCAAATATTTTAATCAGTATAATTTACAATAGGGGTCAAAAACCTAACTTTCACACAGTAACACCAAAAAATATAAATCCACCACTATTAAATAGCATGTGAAAAGTTATATACAATTAGAGGTGATTTTAATATGTTTTGAGCTTTTATTTGAATTATATGGGTATGGGAAGTTTGGTTTTTGGCCCTTTATTTTGTGTTTAAAATGAACATTGTATATTATTTCTGTACAAACTCAATTTTGTATTTTTATTTACATTTTTATCTACAACGTCCATGTACAATGTTTCTTTATTTGATGAATAAATAATGGATAATAAAATATGTGTCAAAAATGAACAAATAATGCACAAAAGAATTAGGTTTTTATTCTATTTTTGGCCCTTATATCCCCCTACTTTATTCCTTGTCGACCAACTCAATTCTTGACTTGGTCTCAAGGTTCAGGGTCATAAAATATTTTCAATATTTTATTCCTTTTTCTTTATTTCTCTTTATTGTATAATTTTGGCATTAAAAATCATGTTTTATATACAAATAACATAATAACTAATGATTGCTATTTTGTACAAATAAATTCTATTTACATGCATTAGCTAGGGTTTTTATGGTCAAAATGATCTAATGAAGGTGATGAAATGGAGATTCATCAATATCGTACAAAATGTTTGTAAAATGTTTGAAAGAAAAATGATTTCAAGAACATGTTTGTAAAATTGTTTGTAAAATGATTTGTAAAAATTTTTGAAAAATCTTTGCAAAATGTTTGAAAAATCTTGTGTAAAATGTTTTGAAAAGGTTTGTAAATTTTACAGGGGCATTATTTTGTCTCGTGAGATATAAAATATGGGATATATATATATATATATATATATATTCGTAAAATCCACATGTGTATAAAAATCTTGATCACTTCTCCGGTAAAAAAAATTCTTTGTTGTATATAAAATTCTTTTACAGAACTTGTACATAAAGTCCTCTTGTAAAATTTTGTATAAAATGTGTATAATCCTTATTTGTATTCTTTTATATATTTCTTGCAAATACATCCAAATTATTAACCCTTTTCATTCTTAAAAAATGTTTTAAATCCATAAAAAAATTTCTTTGAAAACTTTTCAAAAAAGATTTTCTTTTATTTTCTTTTTATTTCAAAAAAATGTTTTGTATATACTTCTTGCATTTGCATGTGCGTTTTTCACAATGATATTAACACTTAAACTAGTCTGGAATAAAGTCGAAGAATGGAGCTTAGTTGGACCATAATCCACTTAATTTTATAGGAACCATATAGATATGGAATTGAGATTCTTCAGGTATATAGACTTAATACTTTGGGAACCACAAGACTTAGTTCAGTGTCATCTTGACTGCCTAAATAGAGTACTTCGGAGCACAAACATGATTCTTGTCGATAGTGACCTATCTTGTACACATTCACCTACACCTTGCTCATCTTAGTTGAATTGATAGAGGGTTGGATTTGCCGACATGAGACACAAGCTAATGGAAACATCGGTAGTCACACATTTGTGGCCATTGTACCCCAACCCAGCCCAATAGTAACGAGGTCTAAAGACAGAATAATGTGGGTTGCAATAAAGCTTCAACAGAGGGATGGTCTATTGGCTCAAGAGGAAAAACTCCTTCTGTACATGATGCAGCTTGTATATATTAAAAAAATGTGCAAAAATCAAAAACTCCAAAAAAACAGATAGGACTAATTGAAAATAAAATGCCTGCCAGAGTATGTACATTTATATAGTCAAATAAGAAAGCTTGAGCTTCCAAGTTAGATATTTATGAACATGCAACTGAATGACTTAGCTACACTCGTCATGCATCGAAGGATAGGTAGCTACGCTGGCTATCGTCCATTCTTCTCTTCACTTACTGTTCTTGAGATGGCTGCACTTGAACTTAGAAAGGGAATATCCTGCTTCTCGAGGAAAGAGTTGTTGGATTAGGGAATTAGGGTCACCATGTTGGAGAAGACTAACTTTTACTGCTTCAGTTGAGGAGAGCTACTTATCACTTACATTATAAAAGAAAGATTCATAGTCAAAAGAGTTTGCATATGAGCCGATCTATTCTGACCTGGTTATTGAGGACACTTGAGCAGACATGTGTGGTTTCTTGAGGTTGTAGAGTGTCAAGTTCATTTCCAACAATGTTTCCACCGAAATTAATAATCCAAAGGTCTGATAGAGCTCCCTACTTTGATTATATGAAGATAAGTTTAATATTCATTATTGTTCTAGGTTCTTTATTTTTCCTTTATTCATTTTATTTTTCTTTTAGTCACTTATTCTTCAAATAACGGTTTGCTAAGGGACCAGCAAAGGTATATCATAGGGGATGTTGAATCAGCATTTCATCATCTTTATCCATTTATTTTAGCTTAAAATCCCTTATAAAATACCAATAAACAACAATAAATCCATTCTTTTACTAACCCTAATTCTTGTACAAATATTGTATAATTATCACTTTTTTAACCTAAAATAAACAAAGAAAGAAAATAAAGGAAAAATTAAGAAAATAGAAGGATGTATAGATGTAATATATATAGACTGACTCTGACCTTGAGAGAAGGTCAAGACTTGACCTGATCGACAAGGAATAATGTAGGGGGAGATAAGGCCAAAAACACCAAAAATTCCAGAAATTCATCTTTCGCTTGTATATATTCATCATATGTACAATACTGTCTATAATACACATTCTTTTATTTAATTAATACTTTACCAAATTCTTTTTGAATAAAAATAATTTCTTCTTGAAACTTGTGAATAAAATTCTTTTGTAAATAATAAAAATGTTTGCAATAAAAATCTGTGTATATTGAGTTAATTAAAAAAATCTTAAAAGGCAACAAAGTCCAAACTTGCAAGTTCAATATATGCTCCTTCAAAACTCCATACACATCAAACTCACTTTCATTGTACCTTTAAAATGAAGGTGATGGCACAAAATTCATAATTAAGGTGTGTAATGTGGCAAATTGGGGTACTATTGTATATTATTCCCATGTATACTAGGTATATTATTTAAATATTTATTTTATTGTGCATATTTGTGAATATTGTATTTTTAATTAATTGTGAATCTTGTATTTAACTTCTATAAAGTACAAATAAAAATCACAAAATCAAAAATCAACGAAAATAAAATCATGAATATAGTATATGTATCACTATGTATATGTTGTACATATACCTATTTATATAACATATTAATAAATAGAAATAAAATACAAATTTCATTAAAATCCTTGTAAAATATTTTAAATAAAAAATATTAAATTATGTATATATTTTTATAATTAATTAACTAAAAATCAAAATCTGGTATATATAGGTACACATACCTATAAATAACACCTAGTATTTATTTTAACCCTTGGAAATACCTTGTTTAATTAAATAAAAATGACTAAAATAAACTTTATTTTATTCTTAACATTTTTTATTTACATCATTTAATTATTTCAATTCATTTTCGATTTTTGATTGATTAATTTTACATTTTATTTATTTTTTATTGTTTAGCCAATTTTGGCATTTTCCTATACGTGCTCTGATTGGTTGACCTGGGTTTGTTGAACTGGGTCAACTGCTCAGGCCACGTACTAACACCACACTTCTTGTGTATCTCTCTCTCTTCGCTTAATTTCCCACGTGCCTCTACTCATTAACTTCTTCACTTCCTTCTACAAAGTTACAACCCATTCAACCCTCTTCATCGCCAATGCCTCAAATCCACCAATCACGCCTTGATTCCCTCGTGTTTTTGATATCAAAAGTCGCAAGAATTTGCTTTATAAATAATTCCAAATCACCTCCGATGTGAGATTGTTCCATTTCTCTTGCGACTTCAAGCCTGAAGTTAGTTCCCTGGATGAAGGCTTGTTGACACCCACCCGTCTCCACAACTGGGAGCGTGATGATCTGCCAGGTAACTCGAGTTAAGTAATATCAAGGGGCATTGCGACACGAATCATCAAATGCAATCAACAAGAAGAAATAAACCACTCAAGCAAAATCAAACGATCAGAACATGTGTAAGCAGTTCGCTATTTATTTTACATGATATAGCAACCAAGGTCGAACACAAGGAGCACAAAAAACCTATGAAATAGTTAAATCTCAAAAATGAAATAAAAGAGTTTTTTAGTGGTTTTTAATTTTGCAATTTTTTAATTTTTAATAAGGAAACAAAATGAAAATCAATAAGGACAAAAATGCACAACAATCTTTTTGTATTTTTCTTTAAGGTCAAAAATGCTCAGAAAATTAGGATATAAAATTTTTTTGGATTTTTAAAGTCTTGAAATGTTTTTGTAGTTTTCTCGAATTTTTCCGATGTTTTTGTAATTTTCTAAAATTCAAATAGAGCTCAAAAATGAATGCAATGCATATCTAGGACAAAATTGCAATTTAGAAGTGTCTAAAATACCCCATCATCATGGTTAGCAATTTTATGAGAAAATAGATGTAAAATGTTGCAAACAAGAACTGGAAATATAATTTTTAGATTTCTCTGTAATTTTATATGATTTTTATGAGGTTTTTACTATTTTATAATTTTTAGGGTTTTTGTGAGGTTCTCCAAACCAAATTGATATTGGAGTGAAAACACCTCAAAATACATGCACTGGAATTTTTATAGAATTTTTAATGCATTTTTCAAATTTTTATAGATTTTCAAAGATAGACAGGGAAATGTTTAGGTGTTTTTGAATTTTAGAAAATAATAAATGCAAACAAATCAATCTATGAAGATCACACTAAATAGTACACGCCAACACGAATTACCGGTAATGTTTCGGTGATTTTTCGAATTAATTGGCTATTTATTAAGCCCAAAATATATCAAGTAAATAAGCACAGTTTACAAGGACCAATCTGCAAATAAGATAAGTTCGTGGAACAAAGAATAACACCTTCTAAATAGTCAGGGCCAAATCTACAAAAAGCCCAATAAAGCACATGAAACACACGTGATCCAGACTAATTGGGGTATAAATGCAAATACTAAAACATTTCATTCATTTTGTAACATCAAAAAGTTCAAGCAATAATATGCAAATGACCCAAAAATCACGTGATCATGCACATGCTACAACTGAGACGTACTAAAATGCAAATAGATAAAAACACAGGGTCCAAACTATAAAATGTCTTTACTACAATATTTATTTACTGGACTAAAATTAAATAGCAAAATAAGCAGGATAAAGAGTGAAATATACCTTGAGGCATGTGCTTCATGCGTGAGGCTCTTGGCGACTCTGATTGTCCCTTGGAAAAGATCTGATGGCTCTGATGAGTCGGGGATGTGCCTCTCTGATGCGTTGCTACAGTACGGATCTGACGTCTAAGTATATGGTCGGGAATTGCGGGCAGATGCATCAGGAGGCGTCAGATCAAACGACCCTAAAGTTATTGCGGTCGGCGACTCAGATACGATCTAGTAGAAGGGGGCCCATCCAACGACGGGGAGGAAGTATGCAATAACACCTCATGGGAAAACTTCGACCGGCCAAGGGAAGAGATCTGTTGGCTCGATGAAGCATCCGGAGGCTCCAGCAGTGTCGTGAGAGGTTCCAGTGTCAGGTGGAGGGCTCCGATGAGGACGACGACAGTCAGATGGGCGTGGAGATGCAACACGACATGGAGCTGATCCGCGTGAGCAGCTGGTGGGTCAAATGGGTTTCTCCACGTGAACCAGCACCTACAAGAAATTATTGGAACTGTGATTGTGATCTCCTCTCCTTTTCCATTCTTGATAATGGTCATCCCTTACTTATTGGGCACAACATGTAGGGAGCTCACCTATTTTGAGTCGGAGATGGGATAGATGAATCCTACATCGCACCATTTCATTATCTCATTCACCAGTACCTCCCACAGGTTTGGATTTAATCTGCACTGAAACTTGTGAGTGGGTTTGTTGTCTTCTTCCAGGTATATGTGGTGCGAGCATAGAGAAGTATTTATCCCATGGAGATCAGAAATTTTCCAGCCTATGGCCTTGCGGTTTCTTTCTAGAACTTCAAGCAGATGAGATTCTTGTTCCTCGGTTAGCTATGAATTAATGATTATAGTGAACATATTAGGCAAAAACTTCATGTTTGCTAGGAGTGGTTTGAGCTTAGTTGGGATGGATTCATCTCAATTGTGACTTATGCTACTATGCAGGGTGATGGTGTTGGATTTCTCATTGTAATGTGTCCAGCATGGGCACCATAGGCTCTAAGTGTAGTGATGCACAGAGTTCATCAATGATAGATTCTTGTTCGTAGAAATTTTCAATGATTTCCTCTTGTTCTGCCAAGGTCAGATGGCCATGAATGGACTCATTAGGCAAGTCAGCAAGAATCTCATCTTCAAGGGCATATGGGAACTCGACTGTGTTGTTCAGGACTGCCTCTATGGAGAGGAATGTCTGGGTCTAGATATCATCCATAACAAATGTGTATCGTGTACTTCAGCCAAAAATTCACCTTCTTCTGTTCGTTGCTCTGCCGTCTCATTATCATCTGATGGAGACGTTGAAGGTTTGGGCACTTAGATCGTCTCAATTGGCACCTTATCACTATTTGAACGGAATGTTATCTGACCGGTGCCATAGTTTACCACTACCTCGGCTATTCGAAGGAATAGTCATCCAAGGATTATTGGGGTATGTAGAAGAGGAGCTGAAGCATGTTTATGACTATAAAGTCTGCAGGGAACTGCATTCCCTGAATGGTGACAACGACATCTTCTAAAACTCCTCAGGGCTACTCAATGGACGTGTCTGCGAACTGTAGAATTATTCTTGTGGATTTGAGCGGTCCCAATCCATATTCCTTGAGAAGTGATGTGGGCATTAGGTTGATTTAGGACCCACTGTCAAGTAGAGTTCAGTCAAACTCTTGGTTGAACATCTGACATCTGATTAGAGGATCTCCCATGTCCTTCTTCTTTGTTGGGAGACTGTTGATTGCATTCATTGTAGTTGTGGTAAGAATGTGCTTCACATTTCTTTCATGAGATTTTTGCGATTGTCAATTTGAGGTACATGCCTCCTTCAGGCCTTTCTTGATATTCGACATGTACTTGATGGTTTTGAGAAGAAGCATTTCAAGAACACGATTCTGAATTATTTCCACAACATCAGGATCAGACAAGTCCATTTTCACATTTTTAATTTTTTGGATATTCTCATTGCATCAGGAAACATAATATTTATATAATCGAAAGTAGAAGTGGAAATAGTGTACTTAGTTACAACAAATTATGTGCCCATATCAGGCTATACATATGGATGACTAAAATGAGCAGGGTGATCCAGGAAATACGGGCATCCGAAATCTTCAACGAGGCTCCATCGACTAGCATCGGATTGACTGCAGGTGCAGTCTCCTCCAAAGCCGACTGGCTGGTGCTTTGGTTGCTGTTGCTGGTGCTTTCTTTTTGGTGTTTTTGACTTTGCTGATTTTTTGGATTTTTGGTGGTGTTTCTCCTTGTTCTTCTTCCTCACCCCGTCTGGCTGCTGGTTCGGCTGATGCAGAAGAATATGACGACTCCCCCTTGGTTGCTTTATTCTTCCCCTTACAAGTGGTTGAAGGTTGTAAGGTCCCACTGCTCCTGAGAGTGACAATAACAGATAAAAGCAATGCATTCATATTCGACTATATAAGACTGGAGGGAACCTCACAGACTACCTGCTCTTTCTTCTTGAAGTTATTGGGGTTTGCCTCCACTTATGCGGGAATAGAGGTCTTGGAGGTAGTGAAATCGTCCAACTTCTGACTAAGATCTACAAGGCCCTTGACAAGCTCGGCCAAGCAGTCCAAGGTTGGGTAGGAGATGCTGCCTCAGATACCTCGACGTGCTGGTTACGTTGGTATTGCTGATAATACTAAACTGTTGGTTGGGATACTAGGAATGATACTAAGGAGAAGGGTGATTTTGTTGATACTGTTGAGGAGGGTGTTGTTGATAAGGCACAACCGCATACTGTTGGTTCTACTGGTACTGTCAGTACTGTGGTTGTTGGTACTGGTTCTATCTCCAATTGCCATGGAATCGTGGAGACTGTTGGTGTTATTGGTGTTGCTGCTGGTAATTATGGACAAACCTCCCTCCTTGTTGTTGAGGGAACTGGTGGGAGTTAGCAACCTTACCCTGGTGAGGTCTGCCATGATGTGTGGATTGCGCGTCGTTCGACCATACACCGTTCACCTCTTGAATAAGAGGTGGTGGAGGGGAGAACTGTTCTAGAATGTACTGGGGCTCCGGCTGGTAGACAACCAACAACTGTTGCGACTGCTAAGGAGTTGTTGGCTCTAGGCTTGCACATAACAGATGTGCTGAACCACTGGCTGAAGTTCACTCAACTGAGGAGACTGTGGCTGTGCATGTTCCTTCGCCTCAGCTGGAGTGGAGGCCGATGTAGACACAGAGTTGCAGGAGCTAATTGTACTCACAACAGCTCCAGATGCATGGTGATTTGATCTAGTTTGTACAGGTTCTTCATTCTTTATTTGATCATAACAAGTTTTTCCAAGTCCTTTGATCGCTTCTCATTGATGTCCACTTTAGATAGGTGGCTCCCAATAATGCTAAGATTGGAGCTCTCATCCTTGTCCGGCTCATGGGTTGTTGCCATGTGCACAGGATTTTGAATAGATTGTTGCTGATGTTGATAGGCGTGAGATGATGATAAAGCAGCCTCTCTTTTGGTCATTTCTTCAAATATCTGCCAGACAACGTCCTCATCTTTGTTAAAATGGAAGCTGTCACAAGCTTTTGACTTTCTATTGTAAGTCCTCAGAAGAAGTGTTGAAAAAGGCTGGTCCTAGAAATCTCATGATAGGGATACTTTTCTTGTAGCTCAGTGAACCTCTCCCATGCCACATGAATAGATGTGTGCACAGCTTGGGTGAAGTTTGCTATGGGGGCTCACATCTGATTGAGTCGCCCAAGAGGATAGTATTTGCGCAAGAAGGCAGACTTCAGTTCTTCTCAGGTGGTGACGATTTTCCCAAAGTGATGGATCAAATGAAGGGCCTTATCCTGAAGGCGGAAGGGAAATGTCATCATCTTAACTACCCTAGATATATACATGGGTAATGAGTTGTGTCGCAGATGCATCCGAACTGTTGTAGATGAATATGTGGTTCTTCATTGGTGTTTCCACGGAAGATGGACAGGAGTGCCAGTAGTTGAGGCTTCAATTCAAAATGTCCATGGATTACTGGAATCTGGATCCGTTCATTGACTTGTCCCACCCCAAGATTATTTGTTTCTTTTAGAGTCATCTTGGGCTGCTCTGCTCTAGGCTAATCTGGATCTCCTCCGCCTCTACCTTTAGGATCTTCTTTGAATCCTCCTCAGTTTTCTCTCCTTCTCCTCAAGTCATTGAGCATGTCCTGGAAGGCGACTTGTGCTAAGGTCCGATCTGTGAGTTGTTGCTGGATTGCTTGAATAGAAGCAAGGATTTGAGCATTCACAACATTCTGATCCGGCTGTGGACTCTCATCTGGCTGAGGTGGTGGTTGTGGTCCCTTCCCCTTTCCTCTAGGAGCCATCTCTTTCTCTGACCTTGAGTCTGATTCTATCACAAATTCTGGCTCCAGATTGGGCTCTTGATATGTAAATGGAGTAATGCCCCGATAATTCTGTGTGGAGGCACCATAAGTAGCAAATCTATCTGTATTAAGGTCAACACAAAATTTCATTAAGGATGGTTGTGTGTATGGAGTGAAATCAATTGCGATCCAAAATGGGTAGGTTTCGGTACGAGAATGATCCCAATTTATTGGAGAATACAAGGAGTCTGGAGATCGATTCACGGAATCTGAACCGGGTTCTCGAGAATCGCCTCGAATTATTGGAGGTGACGAGCGTATGGAATTAATGTTGGTGTCGGTGGGGTCCCGACTAAGCCATCCGTGTGTCGCCATCTCAAAGGTCAAGAGGAAAAGCGAGATTGGAAAAATGATACAGAGGTCAAATAGAAAATAAAAGGAGTGTAAAATAGTAGAAGGCTCCAAATGAGCGGGGGTTTTAATAGGGAAGCAAAGAGAAGAAGGTGAGAAAAAGGCACACAATGTGCAGGTTTGATCTTTGGACCTTAATCTAATTCAAACAAACACAAAACAAGGTATGTGAAGCCATGAAATTTCAGCTATTTTTATCTTTTCAATTTTATAGTTATTTTCAGGCAATCTTATCACAAGTCCTTAAGTACGCTAACCCTATAGGAGTGTGTGTACTTCCAGGCAAGTTCCATGTACTTGTTCCACCCTCATTATAACATATGATCTGCGTGCTTAAAGGTCCTCGATCTCATGCCTGGGCAGCTACTTAGCCAAAGAAATAGAAAGGAAGCCAATAGACGAAACCAATACTTCGGTCCTCGCTCGCAACAGAATCACACATGAGTGTGCAAGGACCGACTCGAATGCAAGTCGATGAGACAGACACACCCGTGAGGGCGTGGCCTACGCTCAGTACATTAGACAAAGTCGAATGCTCCATACAAGGAAGGAACACCGTGCTCGACTACGCCCTACTCGGTCGCGTATGATAGAAGCACCAATAATTGGCAAACCCTGGTGTTATCCAAGGCACCACAGATCGGGATTTGGGCTCTTATCCTTAGTGGGTCGCGCCTCACTCAGTCTGGAATGTACCTGAAAACAATGTGGGCTTTATGAACCCCAAACAATAAATATTTCATTATGGTTTTTATTAAGGTCAAGTTTATTTAGTAGGCCCTTTTTGAATTTCAATTTTTTTGAGTATTTTTTAGAGAAAACCGTCTAACGATTTTTTTTGTATTTTTCCTTTATGTCCTAAATGATATAAACACTAGGGGAGAGGACAGAAAAGCCGTGCAAGTCGTCACTAAAATGGAAATATCACCTTAGTGACTAATGATGCATGCTAAGATAAAATTACTTAGACTGCTTCCTAGCTCTCTCCATGTGGGATGCAAGGCAGAATTGAAATAATTACACAATATGGCGATATCAAAAATGAAAAAGCATCCTAAACAATAGCTGCTATTATCGGGAAGAACCAAATGTCAATCACTCAGAAATGAGATCCAAAAGTTCGATATCTGAAATGCATCAGTGTCCGCCACATCAGATCCTTCAAGCGATGTATAACACTTCTCTCGATGTTCGATCTCAAGTCCAAATAATTGACATATAATATTTGACTAAGTCCAAGCGTGTATCATTATAGGTGCATGCAATGTTATTAGGTCTTTGGACCTAATTACCGAGGCCAGAAACCTACTATATTAGGGCTCGCTCACAGAAAACAAATGAAAACAAAGGCGACAACCTCAAATCACAGGAACAAAATAAACAAAGGCGATAAAACATGAAAAATCTGGTACAAGGTCCCTAGGTGAACAGACACCCGGGCACTGGACCTCGTGTAGTGTAGAGAGTAGTGTCCAAATTAATTACAAATTATTTGCAAAAATTAAATCTCTATCCCTCACTAAAAAAATGAAAAATGATATGCTCAATGCTTCTCTTCTCCTCCTTCCCTGGTCTTCTTTCCAGCTCTCTCGTGGTCATCTCAAAAGAAGAAAGCCGACCTCCACTCACCTCGGGTGCACCTACCTCCTAAGAGATAGTCCTCGTCAAGCGATCCCTCGCAAGAAAGATTAACAAGAAAATAAGGGTCAGAACAATCAAATAATTATCAAAGAATAATTAGCAGAAAAATGTAAGTAAATATTGACATCTATATATGCAAAAATGTGCTACAATCTGTTGCTCTTCGATAACGGCACCATTTGAAAAGGGTAGAATTACACCAGGGTCTAGAGATCTCACAAGGCAAGATATCCAATCAGTGCGGTGACCACTCACGAAATTCTGTTCCATTTCATCAATAAACCCACAATTAATTATGAAGCAATATAGACAAAGTGTATCAAAAATTTTTATAAATCCTACCCTAAATTGTGTATAGTGACAAGTGGAGTAGGGTGTCGAGCACAGGGAACACACGATGTAGCACTAGTTATATTATTCACAAATAAATAATATGAGTATATGTATATATAACTATGCATTATATTTATCAAAGATGTGGGTTTTAATTAAGAAAAAATATTTTTATATTTTATATTTTTGTATTATTATTTTTATTTTTAATTTTCTATTTTATAGTTTCTTTTTATATTTTTATATTTGAATATTTTTCTTTTAAGATATATAATAAAGCATATATATTATATATATAGAATATAGAATAAGATAGATATAAATAATAATAAAAATGGAAAAAATAAAGAAAATAAAATATTTTTGGATTTTAAATAATTTTTTTACTATTTTTGTGGCTTTTTAGGTAATTTAGCCGTTTCTTTTATATTTTTAAAGTCAAAAATACCCAAAAAAAGGGTCTAATTAAATAGTCTAAATTGAAATGGAAATTAAAAATAGAAAATGAAGTCCAAAATTTTCCAAATCAATTTTAACATATTAATAATAATATAGAGAAAGTTCAGAATAAAAATAATAATAATTTGGGGATTATTTCAAATTTTATAGATTTTTATAAAGATTGTTGGGTCTTTTTGATTTTTAAGAGTTTACTTTTGTAATTTTTAGTGATTTTTTGTTTAAAGGTTAATTATAGTAAAATAAGCATAGAATATTTTTTGGGGAATTTTTTGAAGTGAATTTATATTTTTTTGGTTTTTTAAGGTAAATAGCGGTTGGTCGTGCACTATTCGATTTTTTGAAAATAGAAAATGGCATAAAATGCAAATGTAAAATTATAGTGTGATCAAGCGTGCAACCAGGTACCTACTCCTTTTTTTGGTAATTTTTAGGGCACAGAAACTATTTTTTATAAATAAAAAATGACAAAAAATTACTTAGCCTAGTAGGGGTATAATTCCAAATAAAATTAAATGCGAGGGCAACAGTACAATTTAACCCAAAGTTTAACACTAATATGGAAACTTTATATATTAAACACCAAATAAAATAAATCACGAGGGTTTACATGCAATTTTTACAAGATACACATGTACCTATGCGTGACTCTGGTGGGGACTAAAACACAATATACGAAATGTTTAGGGGGGTATATGAAATTATTCTAATAGTTTTTAAACTACATAAAATATTTATAGGGCCTTTTAATAAATACAAAAAGGAAAAGGGGACGTGTTCAAATTACCCACTTAAATGTTGACATCCAAGCGTCCAGGGCTTAGCATGTGACTGATTGTGCTATTCTTATTGCGTACCCATTCACGAATAATCAACGGTCTAGATTAGATCTTGAATGTTGTTCTTGATCGAACAATGGGGACGGTCACTGGAAGAACACACAATGACTCCCCTCCGGTGAACTTCAATTTGTCATTTTGTAGTGCTATCGTGGTCGATCTCCCCTTTGATAGGGCCAACAGGTAGCTGGGCCTCCTCCGCGTGCAGCAGCAGGGTCCGATGAAGGTGAGAGGGCTCGAGATGCTTCAGCGAGGTTAGACCACCTGGAGCTACTCAAGGTGGTTGTGGAGGTCCCAGACGCATCAAATGATCTGCAAAATGGCACCAAAAGATCCCTGGGTGTGAGGGCTATCTCCTCGACCCGAGGTTTATGTAAAACTATAGGGGGAATGGAAGCTCGAATCATAGATGCACGACGGATCTAGATTGGATGAAGAGGGGAATCGATGGAGAACGTGAAGGGGAGAAAATGGTGTGTAAGTTTAGGAGAATCGAGGGTCAGATCGCGTCAATTTGGACCTGGACCCTAACATTCAGGATTTGGGGCTTTTGAGATTAATCACGATTCAAAGTACCTAACTAAAATTTAGCGATGATGAACGAAAGTTAGACTAGGAAATTACCTAAATAGGATGAAAAAAAGGCTCAATCGGCCTAAGGTGGCCAGGAGCAAAACCAGCCAATGGTGCTCCAGCAGTGAAGTTGAATGCACCTCCTCACTTGCTCTCCTTGCTGCAAATCAAGGGCTAAACCACGATGTCATCATGGGGAAGCCATTAGGAATGATCTAAGCGGCTAAAGCTCGAAGAAGAGGGACAAAAAACCAAAAGAGGTGAAGGGGTATATTTGTAGATTATTTTTTTAGCGAATTTCAAGGGGATTTTGTGTGAGATCTAGCGAGGGTTGGTATGAATTCTAGGATGGGCGTGGATGAGGGACGAATTGGGCCCACGATGGTGGTGGTCTCGAGGGTAATGAGTGATAGGGGAATCATGGAAAAATCGACGAAGAGGCGGTCTCGTGACTGCTGACAAGCATCATAAGGGAGTCCAAACAATTGACCTACGATCAACAAAGGAAAGCGCTTGGTTAGTCCACGTGGACCAATCAGGAAATTCCAAGTCGAAAATGCCTTGAAAATTAGATATTAAATATAATTTGATTTTATTATTTCTAGATAATAAAATAAAAAATGTTTCTTATTTTTTGAACTATTTTATGCGTATTTTTATTTATTTTTTAGAGGTGTTTATTTACAAGTTATTTTTTACGGTACATATATCGGTATATTTGTGTAGGTTTTAGGTAATTTTTTTATTTTGTATTTCGAATTTTTTTATTTTCCTTTCTTAACTTATATATTTATATCTAATTTTTAAGCTCTTAAATATATTTTTATTATATTTTTCAGATATGTTATATACATTTAATTAAATAGATGTATTAATTGTATAAGTATAATTATAGGTAATTCACCCATGTATTTTATATACATCTTTTATTTTAGTGTTTTCTTTATTGTTTTATTTCTATTTTAATATGTACGTATATTATAAATTATATTTACAAAATTACAAAAACATAAAATTACTAGAATAATAAAGAATAAATAAAATGATTATTTTAATCGGGTATACTTATATAATAGGGGTCCAAAACCTAACTTTAACACCTTAACTCCAAAAATATGAAACCACCTTCACTAAATAGCTTATTAAAAGTTATATATAATTAAAGGTGATTTCAATACATTTTGAGTTTTTATTTGGGTGATATGGGTCTCTGAAGTTTAGCTTTTGGAATTTTATTTTGTGAATAAAATGTACATTGTATATTATTTTTGTGTGAAACAAATTTTGTATTTTTCTATATATTGTTATATACAACTTTCATGCAAAAAGTTTCATTATTTGAAGTGTAAATAATAAAGAATAGAATAGGTCCCAAAAAGCAATTATTGGCCTATTTTAGTAGAGTGATTGCTCTACATTTTCTGTACACTTAGCCACCCTATCTCCCCATATTTTATTCCTTGTCGACTAAGTCATCATCATGACTAAGTCTCAGGGACTAGGGTCACTTCAGTGTCCTTAACACTTCTCTCTTTTTCTTTTCTTTTCATTTATTCTTTTATTTTTGCGATAAATACAATAAATGTACATTATTTCATACAGTATTTTGTACAATTTATTGAGCCTTAATTTTGAAAAAATAATGATATATACATGAATTCAGCTTGGGTTTAAAGGCCGAAATGAATGAATAAAGGTTATGAAATGGAGATTCATTAATGAGGCACGTGGGCGGAACTAGAACGCGGAGCGGTTGGCGGCCGCACGGCAGGGAGCATGGTGCACACAATCGACAACGGGAGGGCAGCTTGGAGGGTGGTGGAGTTGCAGCGTTGGTACACCAGCGGCAAGGTTGGCCGCGCAGGTGACACGTGGGGGATGACGGTATGAAGTCACGTGCACGCGAAAGGCTGTCGTTGGAGGGCAGAACCCATGCGGGGCGGCTGGCGGGTGGTTGACGGAGTAAGCGGTGACTGGCAATTTGAGATGTGGGCATGGAGTAGGTCGACCGTAGGTAGCTGCGAGGGCTGGAAGCGGTTGTGTGCATTGTGGTGGAGGGAGATGGGTGCTGCGGTTGCGATTGATTCCCCTGCTCTCTCTTTTAGAATTTTTTTATGAATATGAGATAAAATGTAAGAATGAAATGAAGGTGGTGTTGGTGATTGTAATTGTGATTGTGTGATTATGATAATAATGGTTGTGATGATTGGTGGTTATGTGTAAAATAACAATAAAAAATTGTTAGATAAAAAAATGAGAAGAAGGAGAAGGGCAACCTACCTTTGATTCGCCGATTTTTGGAGGACCTATGCTGCAACTCTTGTCGTCACCTCAACAAGGTCAACAGAGCAAGACCTTCGAAGCTCTGCAGCTTGCTTGGAGGGTCATTGCTACGAAGTGGAAGAAACCAACTCGGATCTCGTCGACGGCTTGCGCTCGACGTCAAAGAAGGAGTTGTCACCTCGCTGCTTCGACGGGGCTAGGACCTATCTCTCGTATAATGGCAGATGATGATGAATGAAGGAGTTGAGGGGAATAAAAAGGAGGAGCAAGTTAGAAAAGAGGTGGAGAAAGTGGTAGAAGATGAGGGTTGAATGGGGAGTTGGTGGCTTGGGTGGCAAGTGGGAGTAGAGAAGTAAAAGGAAAAAATATAAAATAAAATAAGTAGACTACTAAAAATAATGAAGAAAAAGAAATAAAAGTAGAAAAAAATAAGAAAATAACTAAATATAAATAAATAAGTAATTAAAATAAATAATAATAATAAAATAAATAAAACAAATTACGAAATTAATAAAAGGGGTAACACGTGGCACCTCCAAGAGGTTCCATGTGTCACTCCTAGAAATTTCAAAAACTAAATGTAAATAAGAATAAAAAAGAAATAACAAAAGAGATCAAATCAAAAAGTGGTCAACGCAAAAGTTGCTCATCTCGACGACCTCTACAACTTTTGTGAAGGATCGAAAACCAAAAAAAATCATCTATACAAAAAATATTTTGTGGGTATCTTATAGATATAAAATACCGAATTTTTATCTTCAGATTTTTTTTTGTAATTTTTAAATAAGGAAAAAATAAAAGTAAAAATAAAGAAAATATGAAAGAAATATTTTCAATTTAATCAAAATTTTTGATTTTTTTTATAATTAAGAAAATAAAAATATAAAATAAAGGGTATTTTGGTCAATATGTATAATATACAATAGGGGCCCAAAAGCCAAGTTTCACATACGATCATCGATTTTTATAAAATTGGTATTGTTTTGAAGGTCTTTGAATGTACATTACTTTAAAAGTTAGTATACCTTAATCAGACACTGATTTTGAGAGATATATGCATTTTCACCCATCTGTTTGAGAATTGGGTTTTTGATTTATTTGTCAATATTTCAAGTTAATAAATTTTTTATAATTTTCTTTTATTCTTGTTAGTAATGAAGTTGATTTTATTTAATTTGGAGTTTGTATAAAATAGATACAAATAAGTGAATTTGTGTAATATACAAGTGAATATGTATACAGAATTTTATGCTTCTTATTTATGAAAATATGATTGCTAAAATGCTAACATTATTTCTAGATGCATGAGTGAGAATAATGCATAATAAATAGAAATATGCAGCTAATTGTTCGGGAATGAAGCTTTATTTTTTACTTTTAGAGTGATGAATCACAGATTCATCAAGGACACTATGATAAAGACCTTTCCCTTATCACTTAAGGACGGATCCGCGAGATGGCTCCGATGTTTAAGAGAGGAGAAATCTAGTTGGGGTACGCTTCGAGCTGCTTTTCTTAGGAGATTTTACCCCATTAGCCAGGACAATTTCATGTTGTCGGTTATAAGAGATTTTTCATATGATCCCCTTAAGCCACTTCAGGATATATGGCTCAGATTTCAGATACTTTTGAGGAGATTCTTGGATCACGAATCTCCAAAGCTAAGTTAGCCCAGATCTTCTACCGGGGGATGACCGTAGAGCAACAGGCATTGCTCGATGCATCGTGTGGCGGTTCACACTATAGTCTTGATGAGGATTCTCTTAGGACTCTTTTCGGAGAGATTTCTGTGTTAAGATGACACACGAGGGAGATGCCAGACTGCTTAGATGTGATCCACCTCATAATAATTTAGGGATCGCACATCAGGTAGTTGATGTGGATATTGAGGCAACACAGAGGATGGACATTGAGATAATTGCGGAGAGTTCTTGCCTTCATAGACTGATACTTTCTCCGTTGAGTTTGCAGCCGGAGTATGAGTCTGTTCTGTGCTTCCTAGTTCAGGAGCCTTGGATATATATTCCTCAGGTATTCCAAGATACCAGCGAGAGCCTATGCTGCTCCAGCCGACTTATCAGCCAGTTCAGTTTCTTTATCACGTCCATTGTTATGAGAAGACACCTCAAGAGCATTTCACCTTGGATTCATTTAATCATTTTGAGCATCTTCAGCAGCCCGAGATGGATGTGGGACATCACTTTGAGAGTCCGTATATAGATTGTTAGACATTCAATCATTTTGTCATCTAGCTCATGAGCAAATTGCATATCGTAGGGAGTAGATGGACACATTTAGAGATTTTATAGCTATCATTGTCACAGAGCAGAGATCAATTTCAGATATTCCTGTTTCATCTGAGTTGTTGAGTTCTATCCCTTCCACTCCCATGGTGTTTAGAGACAATCTTCAGATGTTGAGACATTTAGAAGCGAGAAGCATAAACTAGGCAACGACACATGTGCACATTCAGATTCTGAGTCTCTTCATAATGAATGAACAAAATTACAAAAAATGGTAAAAAGAGAAAATCCATAAGTAGGATAAAGACAAGACTCTAGACTCCCCTGCTAGATCTTTATCTTATGTTCTTCCTGGAGCAAGTCCCTATTTTGCAAAAAGATTTTCTTCTTCTCCTTCTTCTTCTGATCCTCCGGATGTACATATGGTTGAGGAGGATGTAAGATACTCTTCCCAGATGCTCTGAATCTAGGGAAGGGAGAAAATTAGAAAATCTACAAAAGGAACCAAGAGTCAAAGTTCAAGAAAGAGATGTTGTACATAATTCAGATAAAGCTCACTCTTTCAGAGGTATTAGTCGACATTCCTCTTCTTCAGAAATGTTTGAAGTAACATACCATACTTAGAAGAAAGAAGAGGCATAATCATTGCTCGGAGAAACATGTGTTGACCATTGTCACATGTTACGCCATCCAACGTACATCTCCTAAAAAGAAAGTAAAGACAAGGGAGTAACATTTACCAATTATCAGATTTCATATCATGAGCTCGAGTAAACCTTGTTAGACAGCGGTCTTCAGTGAATATATTACCCTTCCATCTTATTGAGACACAACATTTAGGCCTCTCAAGAGAGACATGATGATTTTTCATTTTCCAGATAGATCGGTCAAGAGGCCAAAGGGTATACTTTATGATGTTGTCGTGGTGGTACAAGGCAGAAAATTCACTGTAGATTTTTTTGTCTTAGATTTTGACTCTTTAGTACCATCACATGATGCTGCCATTATTTTTTGTCGTCTTTTTTTGCTTGCAGCCAAGGGCGTTATTGATTATGGGACAGATAGTGTTACATTTCCTCCCAGTATCACAGTGCTAAGATTCGAGCTGATAGAGACTCTGCCAGCAGATGAGTGTGCTACCAAGACACCAGATACAGAGGCATGTGGGATAACTGCTAAGATTAGACACAGTCATATCCCTTCTTATTCTATTGAGACCTGAGATTTCCTCTCCAAAGAGGATAACTTGGAGAGAACAATCTTTGGTAATCCAAACACATATGTTTGGAAATGTGTTGACGAAGTTCATAGTATATGCATCATTGAGACAAAACTTCTGGTGGCACGTACTCCGAAGGTTGAACTTGTTTTAGTTGTAGATACTTTGGTCGAGCATTCTAGTAGCTAGAATGTTGAGCCCTCTGTTCACGAAGATTCAGATAAGGGCTTTGTTGATGAGGAGATAGATCAGATTGCAGCAGAGTTTGACCTCTTTCTTGCATCTACTTCAAACACGACACCAATATCTCTTCAGTCTCATAGAGTTGAGGATATAGTGTTATAGGATGATTCTCCATCTTCTTATCTCAGTGCTGATGAAGATAGTGATTTAGAGACCATGGTGCAGCATAAAGAGGTCAGTTTTGTCCATCTTTTCGGACATATGGGACATTCCTCATTTGTTGACATAGGTTAGGGATCCTCCGATTCTGATATGGATATCTCTGAGGATGACTTTGATGTCGACCTTTCTCTTATACATTCTATCATTCCTCGGTCGTGCAAGAAGGACACTCTTCGTCTTTCTTGAGTTTTTACAGTCTTGCTTTGAATTGTTCATTCTTTTTCACCTTGTACGTATGAGTTTTTGATTTTATTCATTCATTCTTTCATTTTTGTCTCACACCCCTTGGTCTCACTTAGGATTTTTGCAAAACTTAGGATGTACTTTATCCTAAGTATAGGGAGTGTAGACATTGTGTTATTCATATCGTTCTATTCTATTACCCATGTTGTTTCTTATACTTAGGGGGTGCTTTACTCGAAGTATAAGGGGGTATTATCGCTCATTCTTATCTTTTGATTGTTTTTTATTTTTTGTATGGTCAGCTTTCTCTCGCTTGTCCTTCAACTGTTGATATTCTTATCTATATTAGGGTTGTATTACACTAAATATAGGGGGGACAAACCGAGTCGTTGATTGTGTCCATTCTCTTGACCCCGATCATCTTAGTTTTGAGTCTCCTATCCTTAGGATTAGTTGATCCTATGTATAGAGGGGATGACTGACTTCTATTTCTTTTAGAGTTCTTTTCACCAATCTATACTTATCTCGAGTTATGTCTTCCTTTGTCGCTTCTTTAGTCACTATGAGGACATAGTTCACTGACGGTTCCGACATTCGCTACATTAAAGATGTGTATTTAATCGTGCGTAAAATTAAATAATTAATTTTGTCATTTCGTTGTAGGCGGCAATCGGAATCAGTCAAGAAAATAATCACACAAAAAATTAATCAATTTTTAATTGATGCGGTTTTATGTTTATTTTACTTGGACAAGTCCCAAGGTCGAACACAAGGAGGCAAAGGAACAACCTAGAATTATGTCTATCAAAATTCGTGCGCGATTTTCGAGGCGATCTTTTTTTTGTAATTTTTAATGCAATAAAGGATGCAAAATGCAATTTCGGCCTATTATAGGGACTAAAATGTAAATTACACTCAAACGATGTCCGAAAAATACGAAACTTGGCCACAATGCAAAATATGATGAAATGAATGCACTGTAACTTTTTTGGAATTTTTGGATGCAAGATGAAGTTTTTATGAATTTTTAAATGCAAATAAAATGAATTTCAATATTTAATTATAACAAATATTAAACCTAATTATTTTCAAGGAACAAAATTATCTAAGATCTATCACTAGGTGATTGATCTCAGAAAAATCCTAAACCTCAAAAATGTGAGATTTAATACCTATTAAAAATCAAACACTGAAATATGCAAAATGATTTTTACAGGGAAATCTATGTATGCAAATGCAATTCTTTTGGGGCACAATGTCAAGCACAATTAATTCTGTAATATGTGATTTTTCAGGAATTTTTAGAGCAACAATTAATCAATGGCAAATTTAAGAGTACAAACTGGGAAAAATATGCAATTTTCCACAGAACAATTAATTATTAATTAACCATCAATCACAAAAATTTCCACAATATGTCAAAACGGAGAGAATTAATTGACAAACAAAATGCTATTTTTGGATAATTAGATCATGTGATGTAGAGGTCTAAAATGAAGGAGAAAGGCAGGGGTACAGATGCAATAAATATAAATAAAATATGCAGGGGGACCTAGTCGTATTTACCAAGAACACCGGGGCTTTCTGCAAAATCTCTAGAGGGGCATGTGCGTGGCACGTGCCCTCTGGTCGGCAGGGGCTGGTGCGTAAAAAGAGGATCTCCGAGGGTACGCCTTGCAATTTACCCACCGGGTCACGTGTTGCGCATGTGACCCCTGTGGATGACGTCAGTGACGTTCCCCCATGCACGTGCTCCACACGTGCGGGGGGCCTCGGGCTGGACCCAGCGGCTGGTGGCGGTGGCTCGCGAGAGGAGGCCCCCAGCCAAGGCGGTGGCCGAGGCGGATGAACGGAGGCCAGGCAGTGGTGGAAGGCCGGAGTGGCGCTGTTGGAGGAGCCTGGAGCCTTGGCCGCGGAGGAGGTGCACCAGGCGAGGCAGATGGGCTTCTAGAGGTGCGGCGAGCGGGAGGACCGGTGATGCTCCTGTTAAGGTCGACGTGCCGTTGATCGGCTGTAGGCGATCGTTGGCGGAGGCGATGCCTGGTGTTTGTCGATGAAGATGATCGTGGGGCGTCGGTGGCGGTGGTCGGAGTCGTAGGCTCAACGGGCAAACTCAGAGCTGCAGTAGGTCGTCGGGGGTGGTGTACCGCATCTACAACGTGGGTGGTGGCCCTCGGATCTCGCTGGCGAGGGCCACGCGAAGCTGTCACCTCCGGTGGAGCGCAAATCGGCATATGGTGGATCCTCAGGGAGGAGTTGTTCTTTAAATAGGGGCGTCGACGGGGGTCTCGGAGATGGAAGGTCCTACGATTGATGATTTTACGGGATTTGAAGGGGACGAAGATCCGATTGGAGGCGATTGGATCTGGGCGAGGTTCGCAGAGGATCTGAACGAGAAGGTGAGGGTTCGCTGGAGATTTGGGGATGGCGGTTGTGAGATCTGATTGGAGGGGGTGACGATCGGAGATTGGCGATAGTTGTGGGGCAGTGGCAAAATCGAAGGGAGGTGGCACCGCCCGCTATGGAAAGGGGGCTCTGTGGAAGACGATGGAAGGTGGTCGTCCGATCGGCCGAGATCAGACGGCCACGATGTTGATGCGTGGCGGTGTTTGAGGGAAGGCGAGGCACGTGCTTGACGCGTGCCTGGGTGGCACGTGCCTTGTGTGCGGGGGCGTTTTTATTTTTATTTTATTTATTTGATTTTTTATTTTTTAATAAAAAAATAATAAAAAATGCCAAAAATGGTTGACACGTGGCGACTCCAGGAGCTACCACGTGTCAGCACCACAAAAATCGTAAATTAAATACTTTGTAAAATGCAAAATAAATAGCAAACGACCTCGTATCGAAAAAGTTTATTCACGAAAATTGCTCGTCTCGATGAATTCTACAACTTTCATGAGGACATCAAAACCAAAATCGATTAAATGCATAAAGTGATATTTTTGGGGTATCCCATGTACATAGAATACCTTGATTTTTAGATTTTTGTAATTTATATGTCATTTTTAAACCAGATAAAAATCCAAAAAAAATATCATAAAATTAAAGATAAATATTTACACATTAATCTATTTTTGTTTGTATTTTTATTAGTTGAGAAAAAGAAGAGAATAAACAAAATACGAAAAATACCGATTTTGTACAGATGGTTAGTGAAGACTCGGACTCCATTTGTTTCTTTGATTTCAAGCTCTATTTGGATTTGGATTTTTATGCATTTTAATAAAACTTTCATCAAATAAGACAAATGAAAAAGAAATGAACTAAAATAGCTTAATTATATACATAAAAAAATAGGTCAAAAACCGCTAAAATACAAAATGTACAAAAGAGGCCCAAAACCCAACTTTCACATATGAGCTACGAATCACTTGAACTTGGTCTTGTTTTGAAGGTAATTGAATGTACATTACTTCAAAAGTGACTAAGATCAAAACGGACACTGGATGGGGAAGATATGGGGTTTTTAGTCCGGAAATCTTAAAACTAGGGTTTGGGTTTTTGGTCCACTTATTTAGGTTAGTTATTTTTTTGTATTTTTCATTTATTCTTGTGAGTGATATGTACACAGTGGAGGTGGTTTTGGTTTATTCGGAGTTAGCATGAATGAGTTAAAAATCAGGGAAGTTAGGCTATTTACATGTCATTTTTGGCTTAGATTTTTGGCTTCTTATTTTGTGCATAAATTAGTGCTAAAATGCAATTCTTATGAAAACATGCACGAATGCTAATTATACAGAATAGATGTAGAAATGCTGTTGATTTTGAGGGATTTGAGCTTATATAATGAGATTTAGAGTGATGAATCTGAGATTCATCATCCCCCTATACTTAAACCATGCTCTTCCCTAAGCATCAAAAAGAAATGCCATGAGGTGAAATGAGATTGGGTTCCATACCAAGACCATGAGCTGAAGGTGAAAGTGAAACTAGACTCGGCCTTTGGATTATTAGTGTGGCGGATCTTCCGTGAGACTTTGAATTTTAAAATCAACAGCCCTCAACTTCTACACATCATTGTTACAGTTTCGGCTCAGAAGTCATCTTACCTCTTCCCAAAGTATACCCTATGAACATTGAAGAACCGACTCATGTGTGTGAAATGTTTTAGCTCCTCCCATCCAGAATGCCGGACTACCATGCTCATCTCCTCTCCAGTAACTCGTCCTCGGGGAGTCAGGTATTTCCTTCTAAGGTCTGTCGTGATGTGTTCACAATCAAATTAGGGGGAGAAGTTAGAAGAAGGGGAAAAAAATTGGAGGGTTGCCAGTGTAGTCACCTCTCCTTGTGAAGATGGCCAATGTAGCTGAGTCTCCACCAAGATCTGCAGGTTTTCTTGAAGCTTGGACCTTTTTGGTCAGATATTTATTGGTAGAATGCTTCATTGTATTTGGAATTTTTGGTGGTTCAGCTTAGATCTTGTTGTGCCCCTAAGGATATAGAATCTTTTTGTTTCCGTACATTTTTTGGGGTCTTAGAAAAAATTGTGCCCAGTCGTCCATCCCTTTTCCGAAGCTTTATTTCAACCTGTACTCTGATCTTTAGATTTCCACGCTACCAGAAAAGAAACTGACACAGTCTTACAACATCACGTCTGAGTTGTGCTAAGTGCATAGTGCGAGAGTACAAATTAATTCCCTATTCCAGATTTTTACCCAGAATGAAGAGACCAGGTTAGACACTAAGAGTCAAACGCTGCACATTGTCATGTGGTACTTAAAGAATTAAGTCAAAGACATGAAGCCTCTAAAATCCTATTTCTCGGTGAAGTTCCTCTGAAAATTAGGTGGATTAAGGTCAACTCCAGACCACTCTCGGTTTCTGCTCATAACTCGGTTCAGAACCCAAAGACTTTTCACAGATGCAAAAAAAATGCGATGCTAGATGGGTGCAGATGTGCAGACATTTTTTCTTTTTGTGATTTTTTTTGCAAGTGATTTTTTATACAAAAAAATGAATAAGAAGCCGTTTTTTCAAAATTTTTGGGTACTTAATGTTAGTAGAAAAACTCTTTTTCTTTTTATTTTCTTTTGTTGTTGTTGTTTTGTTTTTTTGAAGTAATTACCCATCCCGTAAATACATATAGACTTACGCGAAAGTACGAGATATGGGTAAAATATATACAAAGTATATATGCAGACCCCCCATACTTAGCGAGTGTTGCGTCCTCAGAGCACAAGAAGCGTAAAGAAGACATTGCTCGGTCTAAGTGTAAGAGAGTGAAAAAGGAAAAGAAAAAGAACAAGATTTATAGAACCACCCCCCTATACTTAGACTGTGAACAGTCTAAGCATAGAAGAAGAGCGGGAAAATGAAGTGATCGAGGTATGTGAATGAGGAGAGTATAAACAGATGGGCATCGGTTCCCCCTATACTTAGGCTCTAGTCAGCCTAAGTATAAGAGAAGGGTGGAAATGGTTTGATTGGGAGAAGGAGTGTGATGAGGGAGATGGTATTTACAGATGGCATCGGTCCCCCCTATACTTAGGCCTTGTCCTAAGTAGAGGAAGAAGCTGTACAAGGAGACCGATATAGTCGGGAGGGAGGATGGGTAGCCAATGATTAAGGCGGTTTTCAACTGATCTTTCTGTGAGCCTGTGATGGGAGATCGGAATAACGAGATGGAGATGAAGTATAAGATTCCCAACTATTATCAACGTCATCCTCAGAAAAATCATGATGGATAGAGGATGAACTGTTTGAGTCAAATGAATGATATCCATCATAGGAATTATCCTCAGAGGAGTAGTATTCGAAAATGGACATAGTCAAAATATTATGGTCTTTTTGTTTCTTCAGTTGTTTCCTCAGAATTCGTTCCTTCTTGGGATCAAGCGGTTTGTCCTCGAATGAATACTCGGAAGCACCGGTCTCATTCAACTCATAAGAAATAATTCCAGTGTACTTGAATAGGGTAGGAGCATCAGCTTTGGATGAATATTAGTTAGGAACGGAAGTTGTCCAACGAGAATCGAATTTTGGATCCTTGCGAAGCTATGGATTTAGAGATGCCGAACAGACTTCATTCATGTATATTACCTTTTTCGGACCTGATGAGGGATCATCAGCTGATTCCTCTTCCGAAAGGTCAAAGGTAACTCTCTTTTTCTTGCATGGGATTAAATCATATTGATTTATCAATATATATTTAATCGAAATTAAATTAATTATTCTTGTTTTTTACCAACAAAATCTTGGCCATTAAAAGAAATGTGAGCCACTGGATTTGTGTTGTCCATGGATTGAGATCCACGGATCCCAAAATATTATAAAAGGAGAGGCACCCCTTGCTCTTCTTGATTACAACAACACAACACACAAGTGGTGAACAACAACTTCTCTCTCTCTCTCTACACTCCATCCCTCTCTCTATCTTATATGGTCGTCCACCACGGATGCCCTAGAGAGAGTCTCCATCACCGCAGCGTCGTCGTTATGCTGCCGGACTGTTTGCTCGTGGATCTCCATCTCCTTCGGTGCGCCTTGCTCGTGAAGAAGATGTCGGATCTCGTGGGACGAGATCAGGAGACTCACCGCTTGGATCATCAACATGGATTGCGAGGAGCACTGTTTCATCAACACGCTTTCAAGCGTCTCCTCCATCGGATCGGACTTGAGACAGGAGGTCTCTTCATTTAGAGACTCGATCACAACCGCTCTTCAAGAGGTTATCGTAATACTTGTTTGTAGTTTAGATGAAACGATCCGGGAAGTGTTCTTGGATTATGTGGTTTCATCGCATGAAAAATTTTAATTTCCGCTGCATCAAGCAACTAGTGCGACTAGTCGCTCCCGATCGCATACGATGCAATCCTCACGCTTCCGTGATGTGCTTAAGGATCTAACCATATCCTTCAGCGCCATCCATGTTCAGCCCCCAAACCGACTTCTTAATCTCCTCCTCCTCAAACAGAGCCTCAAGCCCCCACCGATTGCTCTTCCGGCAATGATTCCACTCCTCTCCCAAGCCATCCCCAGCCCTCCCCACGCCTCCTTCTAGAAGCCTCCACAAAATGCCCGCTGAGAGCATGCCCCAGTTGTGCGTCCCTCTCCACTTTCACCTCCCAATCTCCAGCTCTTAGATGTAGTTCTGTCTTCTTCTACCCGAAGCGAATGCATGGAAAAATCTTGTGTTTCCATCTCCTTCTCGCAACCACTTTTTTCTGGATCTTTGCCTCCATTCGACCTCCTATTTCCTATCTTCCAACAACAACTCATCTAGCAGACACGCTCTCTCAGCAAATTCTTCTTGGTCTAGGACTCTCTGATCATCCAGCCCGTCCCAACGCACAACCCCCTCCTGAGCTGCTCCCCTCTGGCCTCTTTGTCTTTCCCCCGCCTCTTTCTCGTACGTCAACAAGAACTTTTTTAGTTTACTTGCCAGGCAGCCCACTGCCGACCCTTCAAGCCTCCAACTGACCCGCCACGATGTCAACTCCTCTTTGAATCCGTCCTCCAAAAGCAATGACCGCTCAAATTGGAAGAAAATCTTGTCCTCATTTTCTCCTCAGAAGACCACAGAATCGATATATGATCCGAATGATAACGGAGCAACGCCCAAGCCCTAGATAGGGAAGAGCTCCATTGTCTTAGGTGACAGAAGAAATTTGTCCAAACAAGATCTAGATCTAACATTGCACGAAGTATAAGAGTATCTTGACGCATCTGTGATTGATAGCCCCATCACATGAATAAGGTTTGCAAAGGCCTCAGAGCCCTAGTCACGACCACCTCCACATCTAGGTTGGTCCTCCGATAGAAAAGTTAAGTTGAGATCTCCTCCAACGATCCACACGCCGTCCTCCAAAATCGATGACGCCTGGTCCAGGTCGGCAGCAAGCGAGCCATGATCATTCCCAGTGGGTCCATACACGTTTGACACTGAAAAGGTTTTGTCGTCTACTCTGCACTCAGGCACGTCGAGATAGATAAAAATGATTGTCGTTCGCCCACCTTCTCGAATTCTCCCTTCTTCTAGCCCGTAAGCATGCCACCTGCTGCACATTGGGCATCCACCATGGCAAACTCAAAATCACCCCCACCCCTAATGTCTCGCCACAACTCATCTCTTCCCCATGAGACCTTTGTCCATTGCAAAAATGCAATATCTGCCTTGGCCTCAACTATAAGGCTCTGAACTCCTCACCATTTCTTTGGGTGGTAGAGACCCCTCACATTCCAAGATAACACCTTCGTAGGGGCACCTCTTTCTTCTTCTTCTATGGAGCCACAACCCCCAGACATTCGGCAAATCTTTTGTCTAACATGCTGAAGTAACTTGGGTGCCTGATTGGAGATGCCGACTCAACAACTTTCTGCCGATGACTTCTAAGCTCCCAAACTAATTATTGTGGGAGCCTCCGTCGACCTCATTCTCCCCCTTTTATTCCTCATAGGTAACCCCTTCCTCTAAAAAACCACCCGAACTGCCGAGAATCACCATCCCACTGACGCCTGTCAACCCCTCCCCTCGATTGCTTCAGCTGGACATCCTCCATCACACTCGTTGCTAAATGGTCCTTTGAGTTATCCACCAACCCTTCTCTCTCAACTCCCTCCTCCCACACCCGACCACAACCCTCTGATCCTTGACGTCGGCGCTCCTAATGTGCAATCAACCGTACTTCCAAAGCTAGCCCCGATCGTTGCTCGGAAGCACCTCCGTCGACGTAGACCTGTTTGAGCCCTCCCCCTTCGACGTGGGAACGGATCGACACTGTTGGATGAGTCGCATTGAGCCCAACATGTTGGTCACATGTCGTATCGGCAACGATGTCACTCCTCCTGACGTGGATCCCCGAGCTGGGATCTCTACCTCCTGAAGCATCTGGACCACTGGTAGCCCAAAACTCCAAGGCCCATGATGACATCCCTTGAGAGTTCGATGTATGTTAAGGCAGGTATTCATGTATCGAGTCCTGATGATGAACCACCTCCTCAATCGGCAAAACCCGGGACATTTATCGATGAAACCTGTTTTATTTGCACTGACATCAACTAGGACTGCAATCGAGATATGCTACCGGGGTCTACTTGACTGAGTGTTGCCTCCACACCCGGAAAGCTAACCAAATCCGAGGATCTGGAAGCATGTTCTTTAAAATTTCCTTTCCCTTGCCCAAGGCATTAATGCCTCCACGTACCATAAGTGGATCACACGTTATCTTTGCATGGCAATGATCCATTTTTTTATTAAAATGAATCCCCGACATTAATTGCACCAAAACGCAGGCCATGCGTAAAGGTGGATGATGTTTTGGTTTCCGAAACACTTGGCGGTGAAGCTACGTCCGCCAGCCCGGTGACCCTTGGTCTCCACTCCTTGCAAAGTCCATGATGGTCTTTGACGCCTTGCTCCCATTGTTTTCCCACACCTAACGGTAAGACTCCGACCGTCGCAAGCTCCACCTAAAAGGTACGCCCCTCTAGGTACACCTCCCACCAGTCAAGATGTCAAGGATGAAGATCACGGATCCGGATGATGAGATACGACCACTCGCACTGATCAACTCTAGCACTGATGATTTCTTCAACCTCTGTTATCCATGAGAGAATCTTCTGCACCCGGTCCAGACTAACCAGAGATAAGGAATCCCCCTTACACGAATCAGGGACAAGCTGCGAGTTGATAGGAAGCCGTCCATAGTGAACGTCAGTCTCCATCGAATTAGTGATTTTCTTGAGTTGGATAGTGCTAAAAAAGCATCCGCTTCACCCCCGTTAATGTCATAGGGTCAAAATCCCACTATCGATTTCGACCGAACATGTGCGGCGTTAGCTATCCCGTAGACAACCAACCTTCTCGAGTAGAACAGTCACGGACGCGCTCCAACTCTTACCGATACTCTTTCTTGCTCACGTACCGACGCTCCAACACAAGCACGAGCACCGGATCGCTCAAGAACACTCTCAAGAACTCGCTCAAGAACGCTAAAGAAAACAACCACACGATCACACAAAGCACAAACACAAAGCTCTTCTCTTATTAGAAGGGGAACTCTCTCTAAAGTGTGGTGACACACTACACTCTCTATCTCTCTCGTGTACTCTGTGTGTTTACAAATGAGCTTCCACCCCTCCATATATACAAGACTCATGGGAACTTAAGGGACACTCATTATTACATTTACAATAATAATACATAAAGATACAAGATACCCTTCGAGTTCTTCGGCAACCCTTCACGTTCCTCAGCAACTCTTCGTCTGCTCATCTCTTTGACTCCCTCGTTGTCCCTTCATCTTCCCGTGCGGTTGATGCCACATCAACTGCCTAGTCATCAATACACTCGCGCTTTAACGCTTGCTGATGCAGCTTTGTCGTAATTCACCGAGTGCCACCGAACACTCGAGCATGGTAGAACTATTTTTTGTATTGCCCATGGTGGTGGGAAGAGATGCACTAATTCAGAATGCACCAGGAGTGTCAGGGGCCGAACAAACTACTACGTCCGTCATGGTGGTGGAAAGCGCTGTAATGCAGAGGGGTACTGGAAGAGTGCCCAGGGACGCACTGATTTCTGCAAGGCTCATTGTGGTGGCACTCGCTGCTCGTGGGGTCAGGCAGGTTCATGCCATGTTATTGGTGATTCACCTTGTGATCGCATTGCCAGAGGGAGAACAAGCCTCTTCACTTACCACAATTCTTTAGTGGTGGATAGTAAAGGACATGGGGCATGCTCACTGGTCTCTAACATCACTAAGCATTCACAGATTTCTGAATTGAACCAGGTAAAACAAGTCAGTGTCAAGGACACAGTTGCTAATATTGGGCAACAACAATTAGGTTTAATTAGTTGGAATAACATCACTTCATGATTTGAACTGCAAACGATTTCAGAGCAGCCTGAAACCTTTACACTACCATAAGGAAGGGTGCATGGTGTAAAGCTGATGGAGATGTTGTCAAATAATACGGCTATAGGAAGCCTAACCAATTGTCATCTTGGTGCGGGGCCATCCAATGTAGAAGCTACTAGGTCGGGAGCTACCCAGAAATGGGCATGAAGCACTTCTGTTTTTTGTCTTGTTGTGCTAACTTGGTATGATCTTACAAATCTTGCAGGCTTTTATGCTACCTTTGTGTTATGACTTGTGCTATATTTAGATTTTTTTCAGTGTTTTTAGGGCAAGCGGTCTCCCTTAGCGGGTGCTATATTCTATTATCATCCCTTTGTGAAAAGAAATAATAGAAAGGGGCAGTCAGATATAGATTCTTCAGGACTTCTACACATCCACGAATGACAGACCGTCACTCCAAATTTCTACAGATCATCCATCTTCACCGAGCATCGACTTCTTCGTCAGGGTGCATACTTCTTCTTTTGCGACCCGACTACTACTCCGCGTTGGACTTCTTCTATTGCGACTCTTCTCCAGCACGATTGAGATAAGTTCCAGTGACATGGTATCGCAGCGACTCTACAAGCACGACAGAGATATGTTCCAGTGTCCTGAAAGCCGTAGATCCATCCTCGAGCGATGTCTTCTACCAGCAGCGGAAATATTCTTCCTGTGATGTATTATGTGAAAATGTGATGTATACCTTTTCTTTTTGTTGCAAGCTACAGCTTTTTCAGCTCCAACTTGAGGGGAAGTGTTGAAGTATGTAATAGAGGAGGGAATTGGATCCCTCCGGGATCTAATTACCTCCCACTCATGTTTAGTCCCATATGGACGAGCAGTGGGACTCGGGTCTGTCTGTGAGGATATAAAAGGAGTCTTACACCCCCTGTACTCAATGAGAAGTTCAATAGACACATATGGCCCTTTGGGGCCTTCTCCTGTAGTTTCATTCCACTCCTTAGGGAGTAGGGTTTTATGTAAATCCATGTGTCAATCTTTATCTTTCTTTATGTTTCTATGTTATGCTTATCGATTCGCTTCCTCTTCTTAGATTTCAACAGTCAAGGCCCCGGGCCAGCACCTACCACAGCGTCAACAAGACCACATCCCCTCTGAACTCACCCCATGACGCCAATCCCACATCTGATGTCCCTCTTAGGAGGAACTCCCTTTTGCTTCCATCTACCACAAACATGCTTGATGACATATTTACAACTGCTTCTGACCGGCTCCCAACCTTGTAGATCCTACTTCGGTGTGCATAGCCATGGCACCTAAAACAACGAATAGGTTCTCGACACTGGTTCACTTAGTGGTCGAGATCTCCTCAACGGAAACAACCTCTTCCAAAAGGACACAACCTAACCACACCGTAAGGCCCTCCACTCCTCACCGCCAACCTCTTGCTCCTCCGACGATAAACTTCCACCCATCCATTGTTGAGTGCGGTCCCTGGCAGATCACCAAGATGTCACGAGACCTCCCCCACCCTCCCCTCCCGTCAACATTGATGCACAACCACAAACGCTCTTTCTCAATGGTCTAATTAATCATATCTTTTGTTTTTTCTAAAATATGAATATAAATATATATATATATATATATATATGAATGATGACAGATATTACAAATGTGTTGCTATATTCTAAAAATTGAATACAAATGTAAAATAAATACGAATCATATAAGAATAATAACGGAAATATTTAATAGATAAACTAAATATACATGTTTAAGATGGTTTGCACATAAAATAGATATAACAAATATTTTCATTTCATAACAATTATATCAACAATGATGGATGTAATCATAAAATATTACTATACACAATTATAGAAAAATTAATGACTATATTTATGTAATAAAACTGATATAACGAATGTGAATATTAGTGAATGTCAAAGTAATGCCCATATCCAAAGCTACTTTAAAATGAATACGAATATGAATGTCAAAATATGTATAAATGATTACGATAATGGATCAAATATGAATATATCCATACTTGCTTTCATCCCTAGATGGGGTGTCATTGAGAGTCCAGTTGCAATGTTTTTCACAGAAGTCCCACCAAGGTGACGAATCTCCATTTCATCACCTTTATTCTTTCATTTTGAACTTAAATCCCTTGCTAAATGCATGTATATAGCATTAATTTGTATAAAATAACATTCAGAAATTAACATTAATTTTTGTATAAATACTGAACATTATAATGTGTAAAATATTGTATTTAATTCTAAAAATAAAAAAAGGAAAAAAGAAAAGAAAAGAAAAAATGAAGTGTCAAAGACACTGAGTGACCTTGGATCTTGAGTCTCAGTCATCATGATGACTTGGTCGATAAGGAATAAAGTAGGAGGAGATAAGGAAAATCAATTGAATAGAAAATGACACAAAAAACCCTAATTTTTAATCATCAATAATTGCAGTTTGGGACCTATTTTTATTCTTCATTATACTTTAAATCAATAAACTTTGAACATGAACACTTTACATAAAAATGCAAAGAAAAATACAAAATTTATTTCATTTAAGAATAATGCACAGTGTCCTAGGGACACTCAGAATAAAAAAAACGTAAAGAAAATTTTAAAGCCTTGTATGTTCTCCATATTAACTCAAAATTAACCAAACTCGCCTTATTTTTCATAAAATTAAATTAACTATTTAATGAATGTGGTTTTATTTAATTTGTAGTTAAGATGTAAGAGTTAGCTTTTGGGCCATCATTGTGCAATATACCGGTATAAATAATTCAATATATTTATTCTTTATATTATTAACATTCTTATATTTTGAAAAACATGTGAATATTATTCAAAATACATGCAAATAATAAGAATAAAATAAAAACATAAAAATACATTAAAATAAATAATATACTTTAATAAATAGATGAACTATACCTATCATATACTTTTATAGTATATATACACATTTACTTAAGTAAATAAATAAATTCATAAAAAATAAAATATATGAAAAATATGTATTTAAATAAGTTATAAATATTGAAATTATTTATACAAAATAATAAAATATACAATGTAAAATAAAAAATGCATAACACATGTATAAATACCTATATTTATACATGTAAATATTAATATGTAATAAATTAAATTGTATAAATAAATAAAATCAGAATAAAATACTACATAAAATTACAAATATTTTCATGTTTTGACCAAAATTTAAATAAATCGTTTATTACTTTCTATATATTTTGTAAGGGAATTTCCCTTTCCCATTTTCTAGTTGGTCCACGTGGACCAACCAGAGGTGCCCCCTTCATTGACTCCAGGTCAACTGTCCTCTCCTCAGCCCCCTGATGTGTCAGACTCATGGGTGCCCCAACTTCCTCCATTTCTTTATGCCACCTCCATCCTCCATCTCCATCGAGACACCCACCAATCTGTAGTGTGATCATCCATAACCCTCGCCCATTCCATAGCCTTCACCAACCCCCACACACTACCCTCCACGCCATCTCATCTCAAAGTCAACCCTCTTCCATGTCTATAAATAAGGAGGTCCGAGCCCCTTTCTATTTTTGATCCCTTTTGCTCAATCGTAACCCCTAGATTAACCCACATTTGCCCCTTCAGTGACAGGAAGGCATTGCTCTCCGTGTCAAGGAGAGGATGAGGTCGGAGGAAGGCGATCAAGGCAGATAAGTCCAACTCTGACTACCTCCTCTGCTACCTATTTTTCCACAAGTATGGGCTGCTAACTTTAGGAAATTCTATTGCATTTTCTTCCAGTAGCTTAAAGGTAACATTAGTTTCATTAAATTAGTCTTTAGTCTAGTGTAATTTTAGTATTTCAAATCATTCGAGCATTCAGCTCCAGCGTAAAATTTCGTATGACTCGACTGTCTCCGACCCCTATTTTGCTCCATCTTCAATCCTCCTTGCTTGCTCCACCATTCCCCTTCATTTTCACCTCAGATCCTAGAAGGATTTGAGCCTTCGAGGTTCACCTCCTTCACCTTTGTCGGACCTCTTCATACCCTTCACCCCCATGTTCTACAAGCTTCATCTTCGGGTCGAGCATTGAAAAATCACCCTCATCTACTATTCTAAAAGAAGAATACTGATGATGTGTTGGCCAGATAAATTTTACCAGAAAATTTATTATTTTATCTTATTTATACTTCTAAACTAAATGTGTATAGTGTTAATACGGGAGTGTCGAATCAGGGAGGAAAACTGTGGAAAACTATGGTAAAATGATAGAGAATCTAAGGTCTAAGGGTTTCCTAATTTTTGTTTATTTTTAGAATTTTTGTGGAATTTTATTTGATTTTTATGAATTTTATATTATTTTTTTAGTTTTAACACACCTATGTAAAAATATAGGTATAGATTTTATATTTTCGTATTTGGTTTCATTTTGTAATTTTTATATTCTTATTTTTATTTCCCATTTTTATGATTTTTTAGAGGTTTTAAAGAACTTTATAGGTTTTGAATTATTTTTTTAAAGAATAAAAAAAGGTACCCTCCGCAAGTATGAATAGCGGGGGGAGCACGAGCTTAGGCGGAGAGATCAGAGAGACGGGCCTTCAGAAAGAACCGTCAGAGCTGCTAGAGATATTGGGCCCTCTCCCGCAAGGTGCGTAGCGGGTAAGCAACGAGCCCATCTGTAGTTTCTCAAAGAAAAGTACCACTAAGCTGACACGCCGGAGTTGGCTGCTGGCACAACTAGGTGGTGCCTTACCTCCCCGGGGTCCTTCCCCTTCGGGATTCTAGGGGGAATGGCCCTTCTAGTGAAAATAGGGATTTATTTTTTAGTAAAAAAAGAAAACAACAAGAAATTATTTTTTCTTTACTTTTATAAAAAAATAGATGAAAATACCTTTCAAAGGAGGTATTATACATATTTATACGATTTTTATTGAATTCGATATGTATTTTTGAAGTTTGATGAATTTTGTATTTTCTAGTAGTTTTAATATTTAATTTAATTGGTTTAATATGTAAAATATAGTGAAATAAACTGTAGGTAATTTTTGTAGATTTTTTAAAGGTATTTTTTTATGTATTTTTATAGATCTATGTAATTTTTAAGGATTTTATAAGTTATTAAAATTAGAAAATATTTTTAAATTTTCAAAACAAATTTAATACGGTATATAGTATATTATAAGGTATTATCATATATTTTTATACCTTTTTATATTTTGGTATTTCATTTATTATATATTTTGTATTTATTATATAAATATAATGTATAGGGTATTTTTTTGGATTATGTGGAAATCTAGGGTGCACGTGTAAAATGTGAAAAATCTGGGGGTTTCTATGAAATTATCTCAAATTTTCACGTGCTTGGGCACATGCTCACAAAGTTGCAGGGGGAAAACCTAAAAAAAAAAATTTGGAATATGAATAATGTATGAGGGTGTTAATGCAAAACGCCCGAAAAGATCTCCGGGCACACATACGATGA